>BSUD01000007.1:9937725-9974878 GCA_033239045.1 Fagopyrum esculentum
TAAATTGTCATTCAAAAAAAATAAAAAAAAATTCAGTAAAAATCGATAGGCTAACAAATAAATTTACTTGTAAAAATTAAAATGAAAACAATAAGACATTTTAAAAAAGATTACTAAATTTGAGTTTTAAGAGTAAATTCCAGATTTGAAAAATAAATTGTAAATTAGTTAAGTCAAATCACAATTACGTCAAATATTGATAAGAAAAAAGTTAAACAATATTTTCATAAATTAATTTATTAATTAATAACAAACCGTAATTAAACAAAAGTTGTGAGATTTGATTAACCAAAATTCGAGTTTGTTAAAATTTGTAACTTATTTTATAATATTTAAAAAATCAAAAATCTAGTTAACATTTAAAATGATAAAAATATTTTTCATTGTAACCTTTTCAATTTTTCCGTTGGAGTAAATTGAAAAAGGTGGACAATAACATAATTGTTACCTTGATGATCGAAGATAGGGAAGGTGGACAATATCAGTGATTGTAAAAGGGTTGTAACCTGAAAATCACAAAAAGTTAATACGCAAAAACACTACTACCAATTAATGTAAATACCAAATATGAATTGCCCATGGTAGCAATTCTTCCAAGTGCCTGAAAATCGGAGCTTACCAGTTTGTTACTCAATGATGCGTCACTCGTACTCGAAAGCGATTTCAGCCCAGGGAAGCGCAGGTGAACTTTGAAGTGGTAGGGATAACGGCGATTCTGAAGCCCCACCACTTGGAAGGCGTTTACTGACGATTCTAGACCATAGAAGTTTTGAAACCTATATAAGCTAAAGCGAGAGGGAGTAATTGGTAACATACCGCGCTAATGAGCAACAATCGAGATAAACGTTCATCTTATGAAAGAAGATCCTGTTGATCAACACCTGCAAATAAGAAGAGGTAAAAGATTAGTATATGAAGTCAGTCAAACCCTATTAGATTAGTATATATAGAGTAATGAGAAAGCTAACAACTTGAAATCTTTCGAAACACGCTCAAGCAAAAAAAATATATCATGACTGTAGGCACATACCTCTATTTGAACGAATCAATAAGGATGATAATAGATGAAGAGAAGAATAGCAAAACAGCCGATAATAGGTCAAGAGAAGAATAGCAAAGCAGCCGATAATAGGTCAAGAGAAGAATAAGAAAGCAGCGGATACAATTTTACGTTATGGAGTGGAGTATTTATAGAATAGAAATCGTAGGAAGTGTGTTGTGGAATTTTCTTGGAACAGATAAGAACGTAAAAAAATAGATTTGATAAGATTTTTTATATTGATTAATAATCTATTATAAATAATAAAAATAAAAAAGGAGATTTGACTATAACGTTTAAAATCTTGAGAATCTCAACAAAAAAAAAAGTTACGTACAATTTTGAATAGAAGTTTGTTAATTTAGTAAAAAAAGCTTTTCTGGCACAAAAAAATAAAGATTTATTGGCCTCTAAAATCTTGGAGAATCTCCAACAAAAAAAAGTTACGTATAATTTTGAATAGCAGTGGGTTAGTTTAGGAAAAAAGATTTTATGGCTTAAAAAATAAAGATTTATTGGCCAAAAAATTGTTTAAAAAAAAAAGATTTTATGGCTTAAAAAATAAAGATTTATTGCCAAAAAATTGTGGGAGCTCCATTTGATTGCTGATTCCACAGCGCGCCACGTCATCAAATCATGTACTCTGTTTTAGTATGTATAATAGATAATAGATATAGTATATAAATAATAAACAATGACAAGTAAAATATAAGAATTGATTGTTTAATAATGAGATGTATAAAAAACTATAAATATCCCCTTAATGCTATAGTTACAGTGGTCATCTTTGTCCCGTATCAACGAGATATATTTGTATGACCGATCAACTTGAAAACGTGCAACTGATCCCAATTCAACACGATAATAATGGGTTTTATATATATCGTTAGTTTATATAATTTCTTAATTAAATTTTTTTAAATGAGAGTGCGTTTTAAATTGCATTGACAAAAAGAACGAAAAAAAAAACATATGGCATTAAAGGCTTGTACTTTATTATTAGTATATAGATATATATTTTAACACTAATAGTATATATACATATATGTTTGGTAAGTAGATAAATATAAGTTCTATAATAGGATAATTAAAATATGGTAACTATATATATATTATTTAAAAATAAAACTAAAATTCTAAGAAAATGACATGTGACATATTTTTTTGTTAGGATGAACCACGTTGAAGTAAACGCTTCTGCTTTAATATATGTATATAGATTTTTTTAACAATACTTATTAAAATCTAAGATCCTAACAAACTCTATTTATTTATTTTACTATAAACTTATATTTAACATTCCCCCATAAGTTATATAATAAATATCATTACGATTTACTTTAATTTAATTATTATTCAAATACCATTTAAATTTTATATTATTTATTAGTTCGTTATTATATAGTAAAATAAATTAGGATTAATATATCTTATCACAAAATGATATCCTTAACTATATTTTTAAAATTTTGAATCCGTATTTTATTCTTTCTTTTTTCCTTTGAAATTATCTAAATATATCTTATCACAAAACGATATCCTTCTTAAGCATATCATGTCAAAATCTAATTTTCATTTTTAAATTAAAATTATCAAATTATTTTTTTAATAAAGTAATTGTTTAAAACATATATAATTAAACCATCATTTGTGTTTATTTGTAAAATATAATTATGTTTTGTTAAAAATACTTAGCCCCATTATTTCCCATATAGGAAAATATTAAAAAATAAATTTAAGTAATTTGGTTAAAAAATTTATAATAAACAAACTATGGACAATGAGAAGAACATACTAAATATTAATTATACAATAAATAATCTCCATAATTAAACTTAATACTTACTAACAAGTCGATTGAATAAATTGTTATTTAACAAATTGGAACATTTCAATACTATTATTTCAAACCTTATATTTATCATACAAACTTTAAAATTAGTATATTATAATAAAATTAATTTTTATTATCACATCATATAGCGAAAAAACTTAACCTATAAACCTTAAAATTAGTACATTTAACTGTTATAATTCAACAAACCCGGTGTAGGGCACGGGTTTGAAAACTAGTATCTTACTAAAACATAACTCATTTAGTCCACATGTCGTATGTTAAGGCTACTCACATCAACTTTTTTTCAATTTATTTACAATATTGCCACAAGATATTTATGGATTTGCCATAATATCTATCACAATAAAAAAAATTCGTTACAATTAATAAACAATCAGCATGCTAAATCATTTTTAATCTAATAAATCATCATGCCACGTCAATTTGAATCAAAGATTAATTAAAACAAAAACAAATAAAAAACATAATAAAAACATATATACATTTTTTTTCATAATTTTCAAAAAAATAATGCAGGCATTTATATATCATATGTTGTTTTTTTAATATTAGAATTTAAAATTTTATTTTTTAAATTAACTTTTTAATTTTGAACTATATATGTGTATATATATCATGTTTTTGTTTTCTTAATTTTAATTTTAAAATTTAAATTTTATTTTCTGTTAAATAATTAATAATAGTTAACAAAATAGATAAATATCTTAACCGATTCCACACAATCCTACCCGCAATTTTTACACAATCTTTTTTCTAGATGATATAAAAAAATTTAGTTTTAAGTCAATTTGGCCTATACTTAAATTTTAAAGTATACATATTTTTACACAATCTTTTTCTAGATGATACAAAAAAAAAGTTTTAAGTCAATTTATCCTATAATTAAATTTTTTCTATTAATTAATATTCACTACATAATATATAAAAAAAATTATTTAGACAAAACCGCACAAGGTGCGGGCACTGAACTAATTGATCAGTATTTAATCTTTTTTTTCCTACTCTCTCTCTTTTGAAAAAGAAGAGAACTCGTTGTCTTTTATCGTAGTTCCTAATTAAGAAGACATACTCTTCAACTTTGTGACAACATCACAACCACTGTCACCACATGTTCACGTGCTTAAATGTGAGACGCGTAATTGATCAAATCCGTGGATGTTCTTATAAGGAAACACGCTCGCTAAGGTATTACATGCTGCCCTTTTCGTTTCGGTATTGGTTTTCCACCTTCGAATCTCGGCTCTCTCCTTCTCAAGGTTTATTGTTTCCGGCTCTTTCTTATTTTGTTTGCTTTCAAAATTCAAGCATGTATCATCGTGATTTAATTTGTTCAATTTTTTTTGTAGGGAATGATTTTGTTTGACCACAATCGACTTTGTTTCGTGTCGGAGATGACGGTTTGAGCTTAATTTCTCCTCATGTCATGACTTTATTCTCACCCTTTTGTTGTCAGTGACTATTTCAAGGCTAATAAACCACTTCTTTTGATATGCTCCATGCAAGAAGTTGTGAAGTTCAGAATGCAAATTGAGTCAAAGGGAACTATATACATTGACAATGACAAAGGAATTCAATATGTTTCTTTCATACATGATTTCAATGACTTTTACTCAAATCAATCCAAAAACTTTCGCCATCGGCCTTCCCAAGTAGGAACTACTATCTTTAACCCTAATTTGTTAAGGTTTATTTATGGATCCCCTTTCCCTAATTGATTTCATTCTCTTTTTAACGGTTTTTGTAGTTGTGGAGCGTTGAGACGATGAAGCAACATAAAGTGATAGAAAATGTCGAATACAACATGTGTTGACAATACATTTTACATGTGTTGACAATTTATTTTATTTTTTTTTGACAGTATATTTTATACTGACCGTTTTATATTTGTTGACAATCTATTTTATACTTGTTGACAATTCATTTTAGACAATCTATTTTACACTTGTTGACAACACGAATAAAATCTTTGAAAATATCTTTTTTGACAATCAATTAAGTTTATCCTCTCTCTCTAAATCTTTTATATTTTAATTTTTTTTAGTTTGGTTTTTTCTATAGGATTTTTTGAAGTTCACCTAAGATAATTATAGGAGAACAAGAGACATATGTGTGAGATTATGATAAATTCCCCTTTGGGTTTCCATTGACTGAATGGTCATATAAATAACCAACGTATTTACAGTAATTACAAAGGCAGCCCTCTATTATATTCTATTTACATAAGATTGCTATCATACCCCCGCAGTCGAAACTGGAGGAGGCATTACAGTAAGACTGGATCTAAAATCAAGAAACAATTGTCGTGGAAGGCCTTTTGTAAAAATGTCTGCATACTGGAAAGTCGATGGAACGTGGAGGACTCGAACTTGACCGCGGGCAACTTGATCACGTACGAAATGAATGTCAATTTCGATGTGCTTGGTTCGTTGATGTTGAACCGGGTTGCTGGCAAGGTACGTTGCTGAGATGTTATCAGTGTATACCACAGAAGCTTTGGTAAGGGGGCAATGAAGTTCAAGCAATAAATTGCGCAGCCAAGAGCATTCTGACACGACATTGGCAACTCCTCTGTATTCGGCCTCTGCGCTAGAGCGGGAAACAACAGACTGTCGTTTAGCAGCCCAAGATATTAAAGTGTCGTTGAAGAAGACACAATAACCAGAGGTTGAACGGCGGGTATCAGGACATCCAGCCCAGTCTGCATCTGTATATGCAATAAGATCTGACTTTGGAGATGGAGAAATGGTGATACCTAAAGATGAAGTGCCAGAGATGTAGCGGATGATACGCTTGAGTGCAGCAAAATGGGCTTCTCGGGGATCGTGCATGAATAGACACACTTGCTGTACTGCATAACTGATGTCAGGTCGGGTGAAGGTCAAGTATTGAAGTGCTCCAGCTAAGCTTCTGTATAGGGTCGGATCACTGATTGCTGGACCAGATGAGGCACTGAGTTTCACAGATGGTTCAGCTGGTGTAGCAGAAGGTTTGCAATTAATCATTTTTGCACGCTCAACAATTTCCCTGGCGTATTTATCCTGAGATAAAAATAATCCAGAGGAACTTCGACGAACGGAGATGCCCAGAAAATAGGATAGGATTCCGAGATCTTTAAGTGCAAACTCGTTTCCCAAGAGCATGATCAGATGATTCCGCAATTTATCAGAAGATGCAGTAAGGATGATATCATCAACATAGAGAAGCAGGTAGGCAATATGAGAGCCATGTCTGTAAATGAAAAGAGATGAGTCACTCTTACTGCCAATGAAGCCAATTTGGAGTAAGAAGCCTGCAAAACGCTGAAACCAAGCCCGAGGTGCCTGTTTAAGACCGTAAAGAGATTTCTGCAGTAAACAAACATCATTAGGTCTCGAGGAATCACGGAATCCAGGGGGTTGGAACATATAAACCGTCTCATTTAAATGCCCATGTAGGAAGGCATTTTGAACGTCAAGTTGATGAATGGACCATGACCGGGAAACTGCAATGCTGAGAACTGTTCTGATAGTTGCCGGTTTGACAACTGGGCTGAAAGTTTCATCGCAATCAATACCGACCTGTTGGGAACATCCATTAGCGACAAGACGAGCCTTGTAGCGTTCAAGGGAGCCATCAGACCTGTGCTTATGACGAAAAATCCACATACATCGCACAATGTTAGCCTGAGGAGGACGAGGAACCAGAACCCAAGTCTTATTTCGCATAAGGGCTCGATATTCGTCGACCATGGCAGCGTTCCACTGCGGGTCTTGGAGGGCTACATTGTGGGATTTGGGTATGGGAGATATATTGGTGGTGGAGACGGAAAGGTCAAAAACCGGTTTAGGTTTGGTTATGCCGGATTGACTTCGGGTGTGTGGTCGTGGTTGAGGTAGTTGAGTATTTGAGGTGGATTCAGTTTCAACATGTTGGTGAGCTACGGAATGTGGGATGGTAGATCGTAGTGAAACTGGGTGGGTTGAGCTGGTTGGGCTAATAGGGCCAGGCGCGGGGTAGTCCAAAGGAGCGGGTGGGCTGATGGAATTAGCTGGGCCAGAGGGAAGAGGTGGGGAGCGTGTCACTGGAGCTGGGCCGGAGAAAGGTGGGCCAGGAGAAGTATGCGTGGAAGGCCGGGTGGGGCGCGCTGGACAGAGTGGGCCGGGTAGGGAAATGGGCCCAGAAAGCTGCTGAGGAGCAAAGGACTGCACTGTTGGGCTTAAATCCGATGGGCCTGACTGCGAGGGAAGCTGGGCACGAGAACCATGGGCCTGAGATGCCATTTCAGAATGGTACGGGGAAGGATTCACATCATCCGGAAAAATCGAGGTGGGAGATTTACGGGATGAAGTGGCAAAAGGAAAAACGGACTCGTCAAAAGTGACATGGCGAGATATAATAATTTTATTTGTGGAAAGTTCTAAACATCTATACCCCCGATGGTGACTTGGGTACCCAAGAAAGACACATGGAGAGGAGCGAGGTTGGAGTTTGTGGGAGACGGTGGTGCTTTGATTAGGAAAGCAAAGACAACCGAAAACGCGGAGGTGATCGTATGAGGGTGTGACGAAGTATAATACTTGGGTGGGTGACCGATTTTGGATTGTGGTGGAGGGTAGGATGTTGAGAAGGTAGCTGGACGTTTCTAAGGCATGGGGCCAAAAAGAAACGGGAAGCGACGCATGAAAGAGAAGGGAACGAATCATGTTGGTGATGGTACGAATGATACGTTCCGCTTTACCGTTTTGAGGGGAGGTATAAGGACACGAAAATCTGAAATTAATTCCGTTTGAGATGAAGAAGTTGTGAAAACTGGAGTTATTGAACTCTCTACCCATGTCACATTGAAAAGATTTTATAGCACAATTGAACTGAGTTTTAACCATCTGGTGAAACCGCACAAAGATATCAAACACTTGAGACTTAAATTTGATGGGAAAAACCCATAAAAAATGGGAGAAATCATCAAGAAAAAGGAGATAGTATTTGAAACCTTCTTTGCTTTCAATAGGTGAAGTCCATAGATCGCTATGAATAATATCAAAAGGTGCAGAAGTAGAGGTAAAAGATCGTTCAAAAGGAAGTTTAATGTGTTTTCCTAGTTGACAAGCATGACATAAAGAGGAGAATTTCTCCTTTTTACAACGAAAAAAAGATGAAGAACGAAGAATGTCTAAAACAGGAGCTCCAGGATGGCCTAGACGATCGTGCCAAATGTGTGGCGACTCGATGGAGAGAGCGTGGACTTGGGAAGATGAAGTGACAGGATAAAGATCCCCCGAACTATTGCATCTCAGACGAATTGTCCCCGTTTGCAGATCCTTCACAGAAAAACCAAACGGATCAAACTCAACACTAGCAAGGTTATCGGAAGTGAAGCGTCTAACAGAAACAAGGTTTTTGACTATTTTTGGTGCAATGAGAATATTGGATAGGCGTAATGGGTGTTTTGTGGTGGGAAAGGTGGTTTCTCCAATACCTGTAGAAGGAATACGCATGCCATTTCCAACAATTATCGAATTTGAGGGACCATTATACGAAATAGACGAGAGTATACCTGGAGTATGAGTCATGTGCGATGTGGCACCCGTGTCCATGTACCAATTATTGTCCGCCGGATTCAAAGACATAGTGGCAAAAGAGTGATCTAGAGCAGTGGGCTGATATGGTGTAGCCAGATGGGCCTGAGAAAACGAATTTCCAGGGCCCGGCCCAAGGATACCCTCTTGTTGCTGCTGTGGAAACGGACAGGGCGGCCTATACTGCTGCATTGGGCCAGACTGGGTCCAATTGAAAACAGGTGAGGCAGGTGGGCCGCTGGGGAACTGGGCCGGACTGGATTGGGCCAGAGGCAGCCACCCACGCGCAGGATGCCACACAAATCTGCCCTGCGAATTGGTGTTGCCGCTGTTGCTGCGTTGCTTGCCCTTGCGACTCCGGCCTCGGCGCTGTTGGTTCCGATCGGAGGTTGCCGGAGATGAGTCGGCAGAAGGTGGCGCCGGCGAGCCTGGAGGTGGTGTGCGAGATTCGGCTGTCAGGGCAGTGCTATTTGAACCGGCTGATTTTTGGGAAGCCATGCGAGTTTCTTCGAGTTGCAATTGGGAGCGGGCCTTGGTGAAAGACGGGAGCGGATCAGTTTGTTGAATAAAACTGGCCGCCGCATTATATTCAGCAGGTAATCCCGAAATAAGTTGAAGCACAAGTCGAGTGTCAGGAACAGGTGATCCGACGCCTTTGAGTTGATCTGCTAGAGACTTAAGTTGCAAACAGTAAGCGTTAATGGAGGAAAATCCAGATAACTTACAATTCGAGAACTCGTGTTCAAGATAGACAGCCCGAGTGTTTTTATTATCTTGAAAGATATCTTTGACTCGATTCCATGCCTGAAGAGCAGTATCATCTGAGTCGAGGATTTGCAATAGGATCTCCCTGGAGACCGTACTGTAAATCCATTGAAGGACCGCTGCGTCGACTTGAAGCCATAATGAATCATCAATATCCGTAGGTTTGGGAATCTTCTCATCAATGTGGTCGAGGACGTTGTGAGCTTTCGCAGTGACGCGAAAAAGAGTAACCCAAGATGCATACGGAGTGTCGTGGTCAAGGACGAGGGTAATATTGTTCTTGATGTTGGAGATTCCAAGAGCGGAATGGAACGAAGGTTTTCTTTCGGTAGTCATCGAAGAACGTTTGGAAAAGGGGAGAGACGGCAGAAGTGAAAGCGGCCGTTAGGGTTAGAAAGAGCGGAAGAAGGTTTGAGGAACGAGAACCTCTGATACCATGTGAGATTATGATAAATTCCCCTTTGGGTTTCCATTGACTGAATGGTCATATAAATAACCAACGTATTTACAGTAATTACAAAGGCAGCCCTCTATTATATTCTATTTACATAAGATTGCTATCAATATGAACTCCTGATTACCCTAAATTGGAAGAGATAGATCTTAACCCAAATATGAAGTTCAATACCGATGGAGCCTTCCGGTCTATAAGCCAGAGAATAGGGGCAAATGGTATTTTTTGAAATGCAGAGGGACGTTTTATCAAGGGGTTCCCAGCTAAAGGAAGTAGTTGGTCTACAATGATTCAATGAAGGCAGAGCTATTCGGAGTGATGACGGGTCTACTGGTCGCAAAAGATCGGAGAACACGATGGAGCAAATGAGCAATAGAGATCAAACATATCCCCGATCGACAAACAGAGCGGCTGATTAGCTTGTCAATGCGAGCTTGGACATGCCGGGTGATTTTATGCTAGTGGATCACCCGCTGGTGCCCTTGTTAACGTTATTCATGCTGATCTTATTGCTAGTTATGACTTGTAATTTGAACCCCTTTTAAAATAAAATAGGCATAACCGCATAAGGCCTACTCCTTATTTACCAAAAAAAAACAGATAGAGAAAACGTATTATGGGCCTGTTTAATGTGCTCATAACCCAAAATACGGCCCATTACTTAATTCAGAATACGAGTTAGGGTCAAACCCGGTCCGGCCTTGTTCTGGCGAATCCGGTTGAACTCCCCGAGCACGATCGAAGTCTTGAAGAGATTCATTCGAAGACGAGCTCTGCCCTTACACTTCACAATTCAGATCCATCTCTCTGCTCTCTCATCGGAGTTAGAGAGGAACTGCTCGCCATGACCATGGCGATCAGAGCTTTTATTCTTCTCATCTCCTTCTTCGCTTCCTTTTCTTCCGTATTCTCTCTCTATGAAGATCAAATCGGCCTTGTCGACTGGTAGTTCTATTTTTTTTCTCTCCTCGAACAATCGTTCAATCAGTCAATCACATTCGAATTTCAGTTTGCTTTTTTACTGGATGATTTAAGTCGGATTAAGAATTGAAATCTAAGGTTTGTTAATTTGATATGCAGGCATCAGCAGTACATAGGCAAAGTGACGCATGCGGTGTTTCAAACTCAAAAGGCTGGTAGGAAGCGCGTTGTGGTTTCCACGGAAGAGAATGTCCTTGCTTCTCTCGATCTTCGAAGGGGCGAGATTTGTAAGTTATAATAATTTGATTCAACTGGTTGTAGAGCTGTTCTCTTTTTTTCTCCTGTTATCGAGGAAGACTAGCGATCTGTTTTTTTGCTTGATGATTGTTTTGACGAATTGAGTTTTTCTTGTTAACGTTGGCATTGGATGCGTGCAGTTTGGCGTCACGTGCTAGGAGATAAGGATTCTGTTGACCAGCTTGATGTTGCCCTTGGAAAGTGTAAGATTATATATGCCTGGATCTATTAACAAGAATGATAAATTGAGTTTCATATCATAAATTCTTGTGTTATAAGGACGTATACCGTTGTCTGTATTTTATGATGTTGAAGTTGAGAACTAAATTCTTCTAAACCCTGAAACAACCTTCTTTAGAATATCGGGACATGAATTCTAGTTCTCATCTTCAATAGTCTTAAAACACAGACTTTATAAGTCCATAAGAAGGTAATTTCATGGTTTAGGTGAAGGGGTCCTGAAACTTGTTTCTTGATTTGAAAGCAATTTCAATGAAATGATGAGTCATTTCTGTCACAATTTCACAAACTGAGATAGCTTCCCTGAAAGCCAAGCCAAATGTGCTCCTACAGTGTTGAAATATCCTCATATGAATGTTGCCTGGTCTTTGCTTCAACTTTTATATGCTAAAAGTTTCAAAATGTAGCTCTAGACATCAAAATTTAACATGTCTGATATAGATTTTTGACCTAACAAAGAGGAGAATTTTTGTGGCACTCCCTATGTTGCTCCCTATGAGTAATCTTTTGATAAGAAAATTATAGGAATAGATCTCTGGCCACTTGTAGGTTGTATTTTTGAGAATGTATGTTTAGTCATTCTTGTTGGAGCTTTTAGGCAGTGTTGCAGTAGCCCTTCTAAGTTCAACACATTAGCTTATTTGATTATCTTCATTATTTTCTTTCTTTAAGGTTAATTTTTCTTTGTTATATGTTCTGTCTTTTGGTATAAGATAAATTATTATAAAAATAAGACCTGTTAGGACTCATTTGGTGGTACAGGAATGGGATAGAATGGATATAAATGATATAAGAGACAATTTAGTGAAGAAAATGAGAACGTAAGCATAACAAAAATATGGGAGGATGCGACTAATGAGCGAATCCAAGTTGGAATGTCCCAAAACCATAAAAAATTTATGAATCAAGGAATGTAAAATTAAGGAGTCACTCATTCCAATACATTTTTTGCTATCAAACACGGGAATTGGTTTGAGGGATTATGAAACCGATCCTTGATTTCATAGGAACCACACCAAATGAGCCCTTGTAGATTTGAAGAAGTCTTCTTTGGTGTAAGTATCAAAATGACCATGTACTGATAGGTTTGGCCTTCATCATGAGTCATTATGCCTCAATTGAGTCACTCTGTTATAAAGTAGACTATGTGGTTATTTTGATTTTTTATATAAAGTTATTGTATGCCTAATGTGTACAATTTGTACTCTGGTTTCTCCAAAATCCTATATGATCTCTAGTTTCTCCAAAACTCTATATAATCTCTTATGGTTCCTATTCTTTTGAAGTTAGCAAACGTTCTTGTAATATATCCATAAGATGTACACAAGCGAGGCAACATTGGACTTGTGGCATATGTTTTCATGTACTTTGTTAGATTAGCGTAAATATCATATATTCCGCCATGAGATTTTGTACGATATATGTCTGGTGGCGGCAAAGAGCCTGTTGAGTCTTCCTTCTGCTGGCTGTGAATAAGTTTATAGTTAAAGAATTCAACTAAATAATCAGTATATGTACTAAGAAGCACAAATCTCATTTTGTTTGGATATCAATTTGAATTAGAACCAACCAAGAATCTTGAAATTTGACTTCCTTTATTTTCTATCAGATGTCATTACGCTATCATCAGAGGGAAGAATTTTAAGAGCATGGAACCTTCCTGATGGCCAGATGGTATGGGAGACTTCCCTTGCAGGGAAAGAACCCTCAAAGTCCCTATTATTGATTGTGGTAGGTTGACTAATTTTTCATTTATCAAAATAACGGGGCTAGCCTGTGTTGCTTTGTTCGCTACTTTGCATTTTACTTGGATTTTTTAAGCTCTCTCTTTCTAATTCATATTCTTGGTCTATATTCTTTACTACCCATATCTTAAATCGATATAACATTCAAGCAAAGCATGGGTAACTACATTTGTGAAACTAGTGTTTTTCATGCATATTACAACTTAAAATGCATTTATTGAAGAATAATTTTCTATTTCTATTATGGTTGGTTAAGTTCTCTTTTGCTAAAACTGGCAAAGTAGCTGTTTGCACCGATTGTTCTCAGTAAATAGTACTTTCTACTTTGTGATTTGCAGCCTGACCAGAAATTGGGGGATGTGATCCTTGTTTATGGTAATGGATGCCTTCATGCTGTTTCAAGTGTAGATGGAAGCATTCTTTGGAATGTGGAGTTAGTGGCTGACAGGTTAGGCAATATGAGTCTGCTGCTGCTTTGTTTTGCTCTTTTGGATAATTCTTCTCAATCTACCTCTAATATGGCTTATTTTCTGTCTGCAGTGTCGAGGTTCAACAGTTAATCCAGCCGGTTGGTGGGGATGTGATATATGCTGTAGGATTTTCTGGTTCATCCCATCTTCATGTACATGAAGTTAGTGTTAAGAATGGCGATTTGGTGAAACATGAAGTGGCAGAATTTTCCGGTGGCTTCTCTGGAGAAATATCAGCAATTTCTAGTGACACGTTAGTAGCTTTGGATGCTACTACTACAAACCTGGTGGTGGTGCACCTGAAAAATGGAATCAGCTTCCAGAAGAAATATATACCCGATCTTGTCCCTGAATTTTCTGGCACGGCTACTATTCTTCCTTCAAAACTCATAGGAATGTTCGCCATCAAGGTCAATTCCTATATTGTGTTTGCAAGGGTAAAGGACAATGGCTTGATAGAGGTTTTGGATAAAATCAATCACCCAGCTGCTATTAGTGATTCTCTTTCATATAAGGAAGACCAACAGGTTTTTGGCCTCGTTCAACACGGGAATGGAAATATTCACCTCTCTGTGAAACTTGGTCATGACTGGAGTGGTGAATTGTTGAAGGAAAGCGTTACAATGGATCAACACCATGGATCCGTTCAAAAGGTTTTCATCAACAATTACATCAGGACAGATAGATCTCAGGGATTTAGGGCCTTGGTTGTCATGGAAGATCACTCTCTTTTGTTATTACAACAAGGTGTAATTGTATGGAAGAGAGAAGATGGACTTGCTTCCGTTATTGATGTAACAACAGCTGAATTGCCTGTGGAGAGGAAAGGTGTGTCAGTAGCCAAAGTAGAGGACAGCCTTCTTGAATGGCTTAAGGTATGATCAGTGAAATTGCCACTTTCTGGGGATAAGTTTCAGCTGTTTTATCTGTGGTTAACAAAATATTTTCTGTAAAGAAGTAAATAGTTCTTTTTTATAAATTAGTTTTCTTTTTCTGAAAGGTATATATTAGTTTATTCATTTGGCATGAATTTGAGGAATCACATTATACTGAATGTGCAGTATGCCATGATATAGATCTGTCCAGATGGATCTTTTTCCTTTAACATGGATATTTTGATCAGTAAAATGTTTATCCTTAGCAAGATAGTATCTGCTTCAACATGAGAACATTTTTTTTAATCTTTGTCAAATACATCGTGAGGCCACTTTTCCATTGAATGAGCTTATATAATTTGGTACAAGTAAGCTATCCCTGCACCTCCATCGTATCATGGATTGCATCTATATGAAGTAGGACATCCAGACCTTGAGCAGTTGAATCTGTATATTTTTGGAGTTAAGAACAGATCATTTTCTTAAGCCTAATTGGTTTCCTGCTTGTAAAATATATGTGCCTTTTTGTTTACTGATAGTATGTCACATTTGTGTACCATTACAAGTTTATGATTCCATATAGAATCTTCTCTGTTCATTTACTAGTTACCTTTCCTTTTTTTACTTTCTTTCCTAATATACTTCCAAACCTTGAGCAATTAGATCTGTATAATTTTGGACTTAAGAACTGAACATTTTCTTAGGACTAATTGGTCTCCTGTTTGTAAAATCTAGTGTCTTTCTGTTTACTGATAGTATGTCACGTTTGTGTGCCATTACAAGTTTATGATTCCACATAGTATCTTCTCTGTTCATTTACTAGTAACCTTTCCTTTGTTAATTTCTTTGCTGAAGTGCTTCCCTTCTTCTTTTATGTATTTTGTTGTGTAAAGGGGCACATATTGAAACTCAAAGGAACTCTGATGCTCACAAGCCCCGAAGATGTAGTTGCCATTCAAGCTTTAAGGTTGAAAAGCTCTGAGAAAAGCAAGATGACCCGTGATCACAATGGCTTTAGGAAATTACTCATAGTACTCACCAAAGCAAGGAAACTTTTTGCCTTGCATACTGGGGATGGCCGAATTGTTTGGTCGCTCTTGCTGCCTTCTTTGCGTGAATCTGAAACATGTAAAAGCCCTAGTGCACTCAATCTCTATCAGTGGCAGGTGCCTCACCATCATGCATTGGATGAGAATCCATCTGTACTTGTTGTTGGGCGTTGCGGTTTAAGCGAAGAATCAACTGGCGTTCTATCTTTTGTTGATGCCTACACTGGAAAGGAGCTTGAATCTGCAAGTCTTACTCACTCTGTTGCGCAAGTCATTCCATTGCAGTACACCGATTCAACAGAAAGGAAGCTTCATTTAGTAGTAGATGCAAGAGGGGTTTCACACGTGTACCCTAGGACTCCTGAAGCTGCTGCTATCTTTCAGCGTGTGCTTCCAAACTTCTATTGGTACTCAGTTGATGTTAAAAACAGCATTATTACAGGGCATGCATTAAAGGACAACTCCGTCACTAATGAAGGAGATGAATATTCTTTTGATTCAAGAAATATGTGGTCAATTGTTTTTCCCGCAGATGCAGAAAAGATTATCACCACCACTACAAGAAGAGCTAATGAGGTATTCAATTTTTTTTTTTTGTAGCCTTTTTTTAATGTTGGTCCATACTTGTGTATGGTATCTAACTTGGATTGCACGATTGTTCTAAGTTCTCTTATATAGAAACAGCTCTTTCCAGAATTTCATGAGATCATGTGATCCATGCTTGTGAACCACACACTTTGAATTTTGTTTGCTTGATTTCTTTCCTGCAGGTAGTGCATACACAAGGAAAAGTAATGCCTGACAGAGATGTGATATACAAATATATATCAAAGAATATATTGTTTGTGGCCACTGTTGCACCTAAAGGTGCTGGTGATATTGGCACTGCCACACCAGATGAATCATGGCTGGTTATTTATCTTATTGATACCATAACTGGTCGGATACTCCACCGTGTGACTCATCATGGTGCACAGGGCCCTGTCCGTGCAGTAAGTAGACTTTTGCATTCATCCTGGCCAGCTTCCGCTGAATTTTCCTTTTGAATACAAATCTTTATACACTTTTCATTATTGCATTTCTGTAGGCCGTCAGTGAGAACTGGGTTGTCTATCACTACTTCAATCTCAGAGCACACAGATATGAGATGTCTGTCATTGAGTTATATGATGAATCCCGGGCGGTATGAGTTTCTCTTGTTACATTGTATTTATCATGCTTTCTTGAAGCTTAGGATTAGTTTCTGAATGTTTGTTGATGCCATCTCAGGACAATAAAGACATTGTGAAGCTTATTGTTGGAAAGCATAATCTTTCATCCCCTGTGTCTTCATATTCTCGACCTGAAGTTACAGCAAAGTCACAGTCGTATTTCTTCACCCATTCTGTAAAGGAAATTGCGGTAACATTGACTGCAAAGGGTATAACCTCAAAGCAAGTTCTGATCGGCACAATTGGGGATCAGGTCAGTTGTGAACTTTAACTATTGATTATTTGCACTGCCTGCAGTATTATTATGCATTTATGCTAATTCATTTCAAATATCATTTAGATTTTGGCACTTGATAAACGATATCTGGATCCTCGCCGTTCCATCAACCCAACACAGGCTGAGAAGGAAGAAGGAATCATTCCTCTTACTGATACCTTGCCTATCATTCCTCAGGTATGATTTACTGTAATTTAGCTTCATATTACTACGTCTATTCTCTATATTAGCAAAGCAGCAGCTGTATCTCATCTTTTAAACCTACATGCGTGCAATACCCAATGAGATATGTCTTCTACTGAACATTTACACATTCTCTAAGCATTTTTTTAAAATATCCTCATCAGTACTTTTTAGCTGATTTTTATACGCTTCTGGAGAAATATAGTTCAGTAGTAAATAAATCTAGGCTTTGAGCTTTTCATGGGATATAGTTGGCTATTTGGTGTTGTCTTAAGTTCCTTTATGAAGATGCTATCTGGAGTTTGTAAACTTGTAAATTGTAATGCCTTTAGGTTCTAGTCAGGGTGCTTTTTTTTGTTTATTTAATTTTGATGTCGTTTTGTGTAATCTCAGATGGATGGGTATTCCTTGTCCCCTTCCCTGCTTCAATGTTTTGAATATGAAATCTTTATTTGTTTTTAATTTTTTCTAACTATTTTGGTCTAGCCTCTATTTTCCACATTTCTGCAAGTGATGAAATCACTTTACCACTTCCTTATCTATAGTTGGTCCTTTTGGTCTTATCATGTATATAATTTATTTCACTTCAGAAATTAGAATTAATACCCCTAAGATGTACATTGTTTGATTAAATCTTACTATAATTTTTTGACAATTGAATCATTAAGAAGTTTCTGTAGTAAAATTTGTTATAAAGAGAATCATTTGATTCACAGAATTTGAACTTAATGGTAATTTTGGAAGTAGTATCATATGAAAAGTACACAGTAGCCGAATGTGATAGGAACATGGAAACAAAGGCTGTCACATACATCTTTTGTGTCATCTTTGTTTTTTTTATATTTGATCAGAATATTGTTCTAGTTTTGAAGGGGACAGATAGTGTGTGTATGGTTTTGCACTGCGTTGCTATATCATAAACCTTCGAAAAAGTAAAAAGCAAGAAGCAATAGAGATCAATTTTCAGTTTCAGCCTTGATAATATACTAAATCATCATTCCATGATAATATATGCAAAATTACTCATATATGTTTTATTTTGCTTTGCAGTCTTATGTAACCCATGCGCTGAAAGTAGAAAATCTTAGAGGCGTAATCACCGTACCTTCAAAACTCGAGTCAACCACACTCATGTTTGCTCACGGAGTAGATTTGTTCTTCACTCATCTGGCACCGTCAAGGACTTATGATTCGCTAACCGAGGACTTCAGCTACGCCCTCCTCCTCCTGACAATTGTTGCCCTAGTGGTTGCAATCTTTGTGACTTGGGTCTTGTCGGAGAAGAAAGAGTTGAACGACAAGTGGAGGTAAATCCTTCGTTCCTTCCCCTCTCTTTACACCTACACCGGCTAACAGAAGTCGGAAACTCGGAATGCCTTTGATCAACTGAAAGGTACACTTGTAATTTTTATCGAAACTTGTAGACATGGCGTACCTGCATTAGTGTTGGGATTTTAGAACGCCTATCTAACTTATAGTTCCGGGAACTTTTGATGGTTGAATAGGACAATTTGCAAAATTTTCAGATTTAGGTAATATTAGTTTGAACGAGCTGTATGGAGAATCTCCCATCATTTTTTTTCTTTTCGTGCATTCTTATAAACATCTATTATTGATGGTCTCCTCTTTTTCAAATCCAGTTTTGTTGTTGTTATTGCTTGTTCTTGTCGTGAACTTGTGATTTTGTCGTTTTATCCATTTGCTCTTCCGGTTTAGTTTTACATTGACCCCCGTTTGGTTAGAAGTCCGGAAACGGAAACAGAATGAAAATTAATCTAGTCCATATGTTTATTCTTAAATATTTTTTGGAATCATTCTTTGTGGTTGTATTGTTTTTCCCCCCATTTTGTTTCTCTGTAGGGTATAACACTAATCAAATTTTACTACAAGTACTTAAACTCACAAGGAATGATTCCATAAAATTTCATGAATAATGGTATACATATGGACTAAATTCGTTTCCATTTCGTTTCCTTTTTGGAGTTGGAACCAAACGGGCCCTGAAATTGTTTATCTTTTCTGTGCAAATTTTCAGAAAATTTACAGATATGATTGCACTTTTTAAGTTGGCCATCCAGTGACTACTGATATTGTTCTAACCCTCAAAATCTTAACTTGTGGCTTGTTAAAATTTATCTAATTTAGCAAGTCCAACTTGTTGCATCAGCCGAAGCCAGTGAACTAGCTCGTTGCTCAACGGAAATTAGTTCATCGTAATTTTCTTATTACAAGCCAGTATATTTCAGTTTTTAGCGGTTTAACTAAAATCTTACCATATGGTTTAAGAAAACATGAAATCGTATAAAAAGTTAGGCTAATGTGCAAAATTATAAAAAATTATCTACCTGATAAAATTTGAATTTGCAAATCCGATCGTCATATACATGCCAAAAATTCCCAAATTCACATCAAAATATATATGTATTTTATAAAACATAATACAATTTATGCGCCTTATGAATTGTACAAGTTTATTAAAAAGCCAAATATGTCTTTCTTTCTCCCTCCATTGTAAAGCAAACTCCCGCTGTTATCCCTCGTGATGTTGTGCATAGACCCTACCGAGTTTCTTTTTAGCACACTCATCCTTTTCCTTTCATCGTTCCAATCAACCCTACCAAGTTCCTTTAAAATCTAACTAAGATATGAGATTGACAACATTTGTGTATGCGCTTTTTGCCTTTCGGGAAAAAACGCTCACTTATAATCTAAAAGTCAAAAGTCTAGGTAAGGCGTTAGACTAGTGTTTGTTTCGACGGAATGGAGGGGGAGTCCCCACCAACGGATGGGAAGGCAGTGGTGGACATGAAAGACAATAAGGAAGGTGATGTGGATATGACTGAAGTGATAGATCTAACTACCAAGGAATCGGATGAGACCATAGGAACTATGGTGAATCTGAAAGAGGGAGCGATTGTGGAGCTGAAAACAAGCAACAATGGTGCAATCTAGAATAAAGAAGAGGGATCTAATGGGGTTACACTTACAGAAAGTCTAGCCATGGAGCTTGCTATTCCACCTCCTTTAGTTTCTAAGGACCCAAGAGGAAAACAAATGGTATCGACAATAGAGAAGGGTGAGAATGTGGTCAGATCTTGGAGTGAAGTACTTGGAGGCACTAAAAGCACTCCAGGAAGCAAGGATAAAATAACGAAGGATACTTTACGTGGTAGAGTCAAGGCGAGCTTTCCGTTTGGTAGTGATGGAGATCCGGTTATTGAGGTGGACAAGGAGGTTACGGCCGATCTAGAAGTCAGATGGAAAGAGTCAATAGTGTTCAAAGTTTTAGGTTTCCCAGTAGCGTTTTCAGTAATGGAAAGGAAGATTAGGGAACTTCGGAAGTGTAGGAACAACGTTCAACTCATTGACCTCAACAACAACTACTTCCTGGCCAGATTTAAGAGT
Source organism: Fagopyrum esculentum (assembly GCA_033239045.1). Taxonomy (NCBI): domain Eukaryota; kingdom Viridiplantae; phylum Streptophyta; class Magnoliopsida; order Caryophyllales; family Polygonaceae; genus Fagopyrum; species Fagopyrum esculentum. The sequence continues at coordinate 9,958,070 of BSUD01000007.1, forward strand.
GAGAACGAATTGATGATGGTGTTAACAGGAGGGCCATGGGCGGCCTTCGGACGTTGCTTGATAATGAAGAAATGGACCCCGGAGTTTGTTATGTATGTTCCGATTAACTCAATGCCTATTTGGGTTTGAATTACGGGAGTTCCAGTACCAAAGCTATTATATGGAATATGACCAAAGGCATCGGAGTATCAATTACCATAGATCCAAAGACGTTGCACTTTAACCGAGGAAGATTCATTTGGGTTTGCGTGGAATTTAATATAGGAAGACCGTTGAAAAAGGTCATATTAATTAATGGTAAGAGAAGCCCCATATAATGCGACGGACTTGATACCATTTGTTTTAAGTGCGGGCGATACGGACATTACGCATCTCATTATGATTTCAGTGTAAGTCCAATTCAAAAGGAGAGTGAGTCCAAGGAAAGCGCAGAAAGGAATCAAGAGGTGGCAGTCGGAGCGCAAATAAGAGGAGAGATCATAGAGCGCGTCTCAAAGCCGACACCGATCAACGAGGAAGATCCATCCGGCTACGGACCATGGATGTTGGTTTCAAGAAAAAACAAGTTTTTGAAAGGAAGAAATCAGTCAAATACATCCCAAGAATTATTGCCTAACGAAATTAGGTCACATAATATTCCTCCACAAGGAAGAAGTGCTCAGCATAAAGATAAGGATGTAGTGTTGCATGGTAAAGATAAGTCCATTCCGGGTGGATCTATTCAGTCTACACAAGGACAGATGGGACAAAAGGAGGCATCTACCATACCAAGTCCTGTTAAGGCCCAAAGCAAAGGAAGTAAAGTGGCAAGTTCATGCAAGGAGAGCTTGAAAGAAAGGGGTATGATTTTTGAAGCAGAGGCTCGTCTCGAGAAAGAAGCAGAGTTAGAAAAGAAGAAGAAGAAACGGAATAAACTACGCGATGAGAGGCGTAGAATTACCAGGAAAGATGAAGTTGTGGAGGAAGTTAGAAGCGGAGAGATATCCTTGAAGAGACAAAGACAAAAGAATGACAATCTTACCCGACAAGGCCACGCTGATGATGGCGGAAGAAATTGGATTGATAAGGGCAACAGAGTAAGTGAAGGGGAGAAGAGTGGGATTTCGATGGAGTGCGATAGGACTGGCAACGGTAGAAAGGACGTAGATAGTTGTTCGAAGTCTGACCAAGCTCTCAGAGAAGGATTGGATTGGACACCTAGCGAAGGGAAGGCATAAATGCCCCAACTCAGCGAGGAAGATAGGTTTAAGCCAGAATCCAGTGGGCAATCTCATGAAAATATGGGTGAGCTCATCGGTAAAGACGGAGAACATACAAACACCACCATGCAGTGGGAAGGGGAGAATTTAGGAGTCCCTTCGGTGTCGTTCCAGAACCCTAGTAATGCTAAGGAGATGGGAAGTAGCAGTGAATTACAGCATGTTGAAATGAAAAGCACGTCCTTTGAGGACGAGGTGAAACACTGACCCATGTCCTCCTTATCTTTAATGTGTAACCTCACCTTTCTTTTTGTTCCTATGAATTGTATTCTTTGGAATGTCCACGGAGCTGCTAAGAGTAGTTTCCGACGAACCATAAATTACCTTTGTAAGCATCAAAAAGTGGATCTATTAGTTGTTTTAGAACCGCGTATCTCGAGCGAGCAAGCTCAAAAGGTGTGTGATCGGCTGAAGTTTGACGGATGCTTCCGAGTTGAACCTAGAGGTTTTAAGGGTGGGGTATGGCTCCTTTGGAAGGACCACCCTATCCAAGTTTCTATTGTAAGTTCATGTGAATACTTTATTCATGCTTGTATTAGGCAAATTGGCAAGTGGCAAGACACTACATTTTGTTGTGGCGTACGGCCCACCTACTATTACGAGAAGAGTACCGTTATGGGTTGCCTTAGAAAGGGAACTGGAAGGGATAACCGAACCGTATATGGTTGGAGAGATTTTAACTGCATTCTTTTCGACCGTGAAAGAAGGGGTGGTACAAGACGTCTTCATGGTGATTCGAGTGAGTTCAGTGAGCTGATAAACAAGCTTGGTCTCTTGGACCTAAGCTTCTCGGGGACTGAGTTCACATGGAACGTTAGTAAGACAAGAAACAAGGGTATTCGAAAAAGACTTGATAGAGTGTTATCTAATCAGGAGGAGCGACTCCTTTGGCCGGACGCTTGGTCCGTCATCTGGCAAGATACTCTTCGGATCACACTCCTATTCTCCTCAAACTCCAACCTTGCATAAGAAACGGAAAGAATAAGAGACCATTCAGATTTGAGGCTGCTTGGATGACACATGTTGAGTTCTTCTCCATGGTCAAGCGATGTTGGGAACTGCACGCTGAGTTAGGTTTTCCTCCCACTACTCTTAAAAATTGGTTAATTTTATGGAACCGTAGGATTTTTGGCAATGTGTTTTGCAGGAAAAATAACATTACTAAAGATCTGATCAATGTTCAAAGTACTATCCCAATCAATGAAGTTATGATCCGGAACTTGTGGGAACAAGAGGCGGTTCTCAAAATGGAGCTAGATAGAATCATGGAGTAAGAAGAAATTATTTGGTTCTAGAAATCGAGAGAGCAATTGTTGTCATTTGGAGAAAGTAACATGAGATTCTTTAACATATCCACTGTCATCACGAGAAGAAGGAATAAGGTTGATGGTTTCAAGACCCCGGAAGGCAATTGAGAGAATGATGCAAGTCGTATGGTGGAAGTGGTGACGGATTATTTCACTCAACTCTACAGTATGAGGGACATGAGTAATATCTTGGACATGGCCACCATTAACAACGGATACCCGGCAATCGAAGAAAGGGATAAGGAAGGTTTGATAGAACCTATTAATGGTGAGGAAGTGTGGAAGGATGTTAAGGACATGGGAGTCTTCAAACCCCCTGACGTTGATGGATTTCAACCTATATTCTACCAAAAGTGTTGGAATATTGTTGGTGAGTCGGTGAAGAAGGATGTCACTAAGTTCTTCGAGTCTCTGAAGCTTCCTAGAGGACTGAATGATACTCTTATATGTTTGATCGCCAAGGCGGGAACTTTAGAGCAAGTAAGTCAACTCTGTCCCATAGCCCTCTATAATGTTTTGTATAAGGTTATCACAAAGGTGCTAGTGCAACAGTTCCAAGGAGTCATCAGCTACTTAGTAGGGCTTACACAGGGAAGTATTATTCCACACAGGTACATCCAAGATAACATTGCGCTCATACAAGAAATAGTGCATTCCACGAGGAAGAAGAGATCCAGGAGAAAATGGATGATTCTCAAGCTCGATCTCGAGAAAGCTTACGATAGAATATGGGATTTTGTCCCAGATTCCATAGACGCAACTGGATTCCCGAGTGAGTGGAGTCGTATGGTTAAGGAGTGTATTACTACTCTTAGAATGTAGGTTCTCTGGAATGGTGATCTCACGAAGCAATTTACTCTCGAGAAAGGGTTGAGATAAGTTGGGCCGATATCGCCATATCTCTTTATGTTCTGTGTAGAAAGACTCAGTCATATCATCCTCGATGTTGTGGAGCAAGGGAGATGAAAACCCATCCTGTTATCGAGGGAGGGACCCAAGCTCTCACACTTGTTCTTTGTGAATCTCCTCACTCTCTTCGTTGAGGCATCTACTAATCAAATGAGAGTTGTATTGAGTTGCTTGGATATTTTCTGCAAAGCGTCCGGCCAAAAAGTGAGTGTTCAAAAGTCTAAAATCTTTGTGTCTCCCAACGTCACCCATGAGATACAAGATATACTACATAGCATGAGTGGCATTGAAGTCACTAACAACTTAGGCAACTATCTTGGTATGCCTCTTATACAGGACGTATTAAGAAGAGTACTTTTGCGGGTCTACTGGATAAGATCAATGGGAAGCTTTGTGGGTGGAGAGGTAGAACCCTTAGCTTTGCTGGACGAATTACCCTCACCAGATCAGTTCTTGTTGCTCTCCCCATCTATTTGATGGCCTCCATGATTTTACCGAATAGTGTGTGTTCGAAAGTAGACAAGATATGTCAAGAGTTTGTGTGGGCCACTGTGAGGGTAGAAGGTCATGCATACTGTTACATGGAAGAATATATGCCTCCCTAAGAATTCTGGTGGTCTTGGGCTAAAATCTATTAGGGATCTCAATCTTGCTCTTGTAGGTAAATTAAGTTAGCTTTTTTGAAGGATGATGTGAGCCTTTGGTCTAGAGCCATCAGAAGCAAGTACGTTAGGACTAATGGGAGCCTACATTCTATGTCGTCTCATGTGTGGAAAATTATTCAGAAAGGGGTGAGAGATGTGCTCTATCCGGGTCATAAACGGACTCTAGGGGATGGTAACACGATAGCCTTCTGGGAGGACGTATGAACTGGGGACAAACCGTTGATGGAAAACACGTTGGGGCCTGTTGACGTCGAGCTTCAACAACGGAGAGTTCGTGATTTATGGAGCCGGGAGGAGGGTTGGAACTGGAACGTCCTAAGTAAATCCTTGTCTTCTGATTCGCTGCTAAGACTGGCAGCTTTGGAGTCGGGTCCAGAAGTGAATGCCTTAAAGTCAGACATCTACTCTACAACAATCAGAGCTGAGTTGAGTTGGATTCACAACCCATATGGAAACTTCTCGGTCAAGTCAGCGTATATGATGCTCATGGGAGGTGATGCCAGCCCTAACATGGATACGTTTACGTTTCAAAAAGTCTAGAGCCTGTAGGTACAAGAGTGTTCGCGTGAAAATTGCTACAAAGAGGGGTGTTGGCCAATGAGGAGAGATGTAGGTGCCACATCACTGACGTTGCGGTGTGTCCTTTCTACATGAATGAGAATGAATCTCTGATTAATTTGTTTAGGGAGGGCTCGCACAATAAAACCTTTGGTGCAACCTCAATGCTCAAATCTGGTTCGATGGCTTTTTCGCCCTTCCTTTTGCCGCCTGGATACGAGGTAATTTCTCTACTCCGTATAATTATAATAGTGCATGTAGTTGGAGTGTTGTTTTTATTGTAGGTATCTGGTGGCTCTGGAAGTGGAAAAAATGACATAATTTTTAGAGCGGCTCCGGTTAGTGAAGATATCAAGACATTCATTATCGAGAAGACAACGGAGAACATCAAAGCTTGGAAGAATAATACGGCTCCTCATTTCTTGGGACTAGGAGAGTGAAGTATATCAAGTGGGATCCACCTCAACAGAGTGTCATGAAGATCAACTCTAATGGAGTTGTGAGAGGCGATGGTCATGCTACGACAGTAGGTATCATTAGCTATTTCGATAGTAGGCAAGAGGGTCCCTCATTGCCACCCTCTATCTACTCTGGTTAGTAAATGCCACGACTTTATCAAAAGGGACTGAAAAATCCCGTACTGTCATGCCTTCCGCGAGGCAAATAATGTTGCACACTACCTACTAGGATTGCTTTCAATTTTCCTGTTGGATTAAGTGTATTGTGTGACCCTCCCGATGGTATAGTTGATCTTTTACGTTTTGATGTAAGGGGTCAGACTGTCCCCCGAGTGATGACCACTTAGCCTTCTTTTCATTTATAAAAAGTGCGTTCATATGCGCCGGAGACCACTGACTCTCCTTCATAGCAAAAAAAGATATGAAATTGAGCAAAAAATGTGACACATCACATGAAAATACTAGTAGTAGTTTGTTATACGGGTTCTTTTCTATAAGGTAGCTCGTGTAGAAATAAATAAATTGAAGCATATTTCAATTTGAACCATCTACAATTCATCGACACAAAAACTAGAACTAAATACAAATTTCCCATTGGAACATAATACTGTGACGAGAAAAGAGAATAATTGAGAGCACAAAATCATATTCAAAACCCTAAATTACATTATCACGTTGTATCGATATCATATAACAAATTTCAAGGGTGAGAAGGCTCACAACTTTTTGACTTCGAGGAACACTGATGGGGGTTAATGCCGACAGTTTCCGATCTAGATTGAAAGCCCTTAACTGAAGCAAATCTCGGTTAGTTCGTACAGAATCTCGAGCGAGATTTTGGAAAGAAGAGGTCGAGATTTTTGGAACTCAGAAAACGGATTAATAAATGATATGAAAAGACAAGAAGATGAATAATTGAATGGTATATGATAGGTACAGGAAGATATGAACCAAGATATTCCCACAAAGAACCTTGACCAATGATGTGTCAAAACTCCTCAACGAAGAGCTTACCTTAACCCTCACTTCTTTAACCTTACAAGTCTTCTAAGTAAGACAAGCACAAGGAGAGACTAGTATTGACCAAAAGCACCAACCTTAAAAAAATTAACACATACAAGCACAATCTAGCTAGGACTTTACAACGTATCAATCAAGGCTCTCTCTTTCATTAAATAGGAATGAATATAACACAAACTTCATAAGCGAAACTGCGAGTTCACACAATATTGCGAAAAATAATCAAATCAAATCTCCCTAAAAATCTTCCCTTCTAAGGCTATTTATAAAGGAGACTTTCCTTATTTAAACTAGAAAAAATATCTTTATAAGACAATCTTGCAAAGATATCTTTAAAAGATAATTTAGAAAAAATATCATTAAAAGATAATCTAGAAAATATATCAATTAAAAGATAATCTAGGAAATATATCTTTAAAAGATAATCTAGGAAAGAAATCTTTAAAAGATAATCTAGAAAAGATATCTAAAAGATAATCTAAAAAATATTCCTAACAGAAAAAATTAACAATTACCTTAAAGAATGTTTAAGAGCTTTTAAGGTAATAAAATAATAAATATAGTTCTTCCAAATATAGATGATCTTGGCCGGATCTTCTAGCTCGCGTCAAGCTCCAAATCTCGGATGAAATCTCGGGAAAGATTTCGGGTTGTTGACCGAGGTTTTGCATCTTCCATGCAATCTTCAATTCTCTCGAATCCTCCCATGTTGGCAGCTTGCAAGCAACCTTTTCTTGAGTGTCTCCTGCTCTTGACTTAGTGAAAGGTCCATGTGATGCAGGTGTAGATGCTATCACGGATGGTCCCGCATCAAACACAATATCATAGAGGGATTAAATCAAGTAACCTAGCAAATCACAAAATGATTGAGGAACCGATTGTTTGATCGGCTCATAGATATGGTGAAGAAGATGATATCTTTTGAAGGAAAGGATGACAAGGTAGAGCTTACATGTGAATGGATGCGAAGGTTTCTAAACGAGGATCTTGAAACAACTCTAAAATACTTAGGTTCAAGGTTTTGTGATTTTGGAAACAAAAGATTTTCAACTCATCAATGAACTATCTAATAAGTATGTTGTGATAGGAAGCATTATCATTCAGACGGAACCGCTCCCCACGTTTATGACGGCTCGTAGTATGCTCAGTCGGGAGGAAGCCCGCCTCATGCAATCTACCGAGGAACCGACAAGCGTTGATCTCCTCCTCCGACCTCCTACCGACGTTGCCCTTTCCAGCATGCTCTAGATGGCGTTTTGACGGACAACAGCGTTTTCGCGGCTGCCAAAACCGATGCGGAAATGTTCATCGGAACAACGGCAGCCGACAACAGCCGCACCGGGATCCCTACTTGTCTGCGTTGCGGTAATCAACAGCATTGGCGGCACTAGTAGCCAGCTCCATTGTACCCCTACCCTTTCGATGCCGCCGCCATATCCCCACCGGTACCCCATGTCGGCATCACACTAGTATTCCCGCGGCAACAAGAGCTCTGACCCGCACATTGCATTTTACTCTCCGTTTGAGTTCTCTAAGGCTTTCAACACAATGCATCTCTAGTCTCCACCCGACGAATGGTGCATGCACACCGGGTCTACTTCTCACATGACCAACTTGGTAGGTTTTCTATCTTCTTATTTTAATTATCGCCCTTTCAATTATATTATTTGTTGAAAATGGTGCTACGATACCAATTGATGGTTCGAGAAATGCATGTTAATCTACCTCACTTGACCTACAACTTTCTCATGTTCTACACGCCCCAAACATTGTCAAAAACCTTATCTCTATTCAAAAATTATCGTATGATAATAATATGGATGTACAATTTGACACCTTTGGCTTTTTTTGTGAAGGACCTTCAAACGGGGGGATTCTTCAGCGATGTGATAGCACCAGTGATCTATATCCAGTTTCTTCCACGTCAGTCTTCAATAATCATCGTCAATCTACCCATATAGTTGTCGCTTCCACCCAATGTCATGGATGTTTAGGCCATCTGGGAGATCACGCTCTCTGTACTCTTCGTCCAACATTAGGGTATTCCAATAAAACTATAAGGTCTTTGTGTTCGCCGTGTCAATTGGGCAAACATCAATGCCTTCCTTTTTCATTCTTCCAATTCTAGTACTCAAGATATTTTTGATATTTTACATAGTGATTTTTGGATATCTTTCGTTTCTAGTGTGTGTGGATTTAAGTATTACTTGGTTGCTTTGGATGATTTTTCTAACTTTGTATGGATTTTTCCTCTCAAAGGTCTAGTTTTCATGTCCGCAAACCTCACCTCAAAATGAAAAAGCGGAACGAATCTTGCGTACCCTTAATGACAAAACTAGATGTCTCTTAATTCACGCTCATATGCCACCATCTTATTGCGTTAAGGCTCTTAATTTGGCATGTTATGCTCATAATATCATTCCCTCCAAAGCAATTTCCAACCTCACCCCTACTTTTCGCATCTATAACGGGTTCTTACTTATGATCGCTTACGAGTCTTTGGGTACTTATGCTTTCCTTACTTTAAGTGCTAAATCTCCTTGCAAACTTTCTTCTTGATCCACAGTGTGTGTTTCCATTGGATATTCCCTACTGATAGAGGGTATCATTGCTTAAGGCTAGATAACCGCAAAGTCATTTTATCCCGCCATGTTATTTTTGACAAGAATAATTTTTTATGGGTATCATTGCTCAAGGCTAGATAACCGCAAAGTCATTTTATACCGCCATGTTATTTTTGACGAGAATAATTTTCTATTCCGGTCACTCTGCTCAACACCCGCTTCCACTGCCACTACAGACGATAGTGGTTCTGCAATTTTAAATTTTCTCACCATTAACGCGGCCTAGAATCTTGGCCCTACATACAACCCCCGATCCCAGAAGATCGGAAACCCACCCAATTCATTACCACCCGCCAGCCCTATTTATACCCCAACCCAGCTTGTAACCAGCCCACTCTTAAACCCGCCAACCCAAACCCACGATTCTCCAACCCCTCCTATTGCCCGACAATCACCCGCCCTTAATTATCTTCAAACATTGTCAAACATCAACTTTGTCCAACATCAACGTACTTAGTCTTATCTTACATAACGTCAAACTCGACATAGAATGTTTGCGTCGACCTACACTTAAAGTTGCTCAAGGCAACATTCGAGAGTTCTACTCGTCTCATGCCGACATTTGTTCACGGAACCTTTATAACGGTGGGAAAAATATAAATTCAATTCAAGTCATTAGAAATTTTAATGAGTTCAATTTAAGTCATTATTTGTGCTCATAGTTTTTCAAAATAACAAACCGCTACTAAATAACTAAATATGCCACCAAACACACCCCTACACCTAGAATAAACATGAAGACCACAATCAACAAAGAAGATGACTCACAAACTAATTCATTTTACACTGCCAATTAAATAAAGGAAAGATTGTCTTTTTCCAAGTAATTGATGCATTCGACACAGATTGCGACTTACCCGGAGATTGCAAACAACACATCATCATCATCATCACATACTACTAAGACTCTTCAGCTTAATTCTCTGAAGCTCATCCTCAATAGATTTAAGTTATAGAATCACACAATCACCACAATAACTCGCTTCATCACAGTCTTTATAGACTGAACGTGAAGCTAGTCAGGTGTCTGCTGGAGGATTGCAAGCATGCATGGGTAAGGCTTACATGAAGTCTTCTTCAAGCTCTTGCAGCGACTTGTTCTCAGAAGCAATCTGTTTGTTTGAAGTCATCTTATCAGATACCATCAAATTCTTATAGCTCCTCATTTCAGCCTGCCGCTCCTTTTCAAGTCTATCCATATCCTCTCGGCGTTTCTGAAAATTCATAGCAAACAATCATAAAAAACTTGGGTTATGAGCAGTGGAAGGTGGGATTACTTGGTAGCTTTGGGAAATCAGCAAAAAAAAAAAAAATCGAAGTTAGTTAAATTGTGGCAAAAAATAGGTTTTGAAGAAGCGGAGCTTTTTAAGGAGGTTTTAAAAGCTACTCCGAAAATCATGTCATATAGATATTTGCCCCTTCCGGTAATTTGACTGAAAATTCTGCACACGATTACAAATCTCCTGAAAATTCTACACCCGATTACAAATCTCCTTCTACCAAACTATTAATCAACAAGAGAGGAAAATGTAATAATTTTGTGTGCCTATTATAATGACAAGAGCCAAAGAATAAATACAGTAGAATAGCTAATTCCAACACAAACACTAACAATCAATTAGAATTTTCATTAGATTTTCGTATTTTACACAACTCTTCAAAAAAAATTGTTTTTACCAAACACCTCCTAGATTTCACTTTCCATCGAATTGTATCCATGCATACCTGATTAGACAAAAATAGACCTATAAATCAGGTTGGGTGGGTGGTAACTTAAGATTTGGATGTTTGTCAATCGCATATTCTGGTAATTTACACTTTATTGTTAAACTCTATCTAAATTATTCTCAAGTTAAGCAGCTTTGGTTTGTCAGATTTCACAAAAATAATGCCTTTTGTAGTTTCAAGTATTTCAGGCTTCAAGTTAATTTTATGTTTGGTTAGTTCTAGATTGGATAGTTTTTGGTTATGAGTAGGAGAGGTATGTACCAACCTTAGAATTGAGATCCCTAGATTGGGTGAATCAGTTCTCATATTTTGATAAGGCTAGGCTTGGACATCTAATACAGATACATATTTGCATTTTGAAAATCAGAAGTGGCATGACACTATTCACTAGCTGCTCCTAGTGTGTCTACTATGGATGAACATTGACATAATGCTACACACTAAACATTCAAACACAATTACAATTTACAGTGAAAAAAATAGTAGACTGACCTTGTCTCTCAGCTGAGCTTTTCTTTCAGCCTTTTCAGCATTGCCATAAGCTTCTCGCTCCGCTACACACAAGTATATAGCAACGTCAAATAAAAAATGTTGGAAAATCAAGCACTTCTAATAAATCAAAATACTAAACATAAACGAACACAGAAACCATTAATCGGATCAGATGTTTCCTAGCTTGGGTTAACTTGCTACATAAAAAGCAAAGACAGATTTATACCAGTGAATGAGAGTAAAAGTAAACAACAATCACTCCAAATAAAGTACCCAAGTCTCTATGCTACATCATCCCATTTACCATTTCAATTCTATTTCACTTAAACCTTTCGGAAACCATCTCTACGTTTGGACCGAATTCCTCCTAGAGAGCTTCATTATGCACTCTCAGGATGCAGTGAATAAGATTTCCAATGATAGCACACCACACTCACCTTGAAGAGGGGAGATCTACTTCTATTGAACCATTTATACACTTGATTTTTCTGTATTGACATAAGGTAGGTACAAGGTGATTTCTGTGTAATCTCGTGCCAGTACAAATTTATTTTCTGTGTGCAATATATCTTAATCATACACCACAAACAAAAACACATTTTCACATAATAGACTATAAATAATAGCATCAAATAGTGTACAGTTCCTTACAATCATGTTTAAGACCAAGTACAATAAAATAAGAGGCAACAGGAAGCAAGAAAAAAAACCTAGAAACCAAACTCTACCTTTCAAGTCTGGCTTCCTTTCCACCTTAGTGCGGTTTAATCTATTAACGATCTCATTTATTCTCTTTTCTACTCTCACGGTACGCACCTACAAAAGCAAAGTAGAAAACCAGAATCAACATGCTTGTCAAAATCCATGCTCTAACTGAGTACAAAGGATGAAACCAGATGAATTATGTACCATTTTCGAATTGTAGAACCCAACTTGGCCAACATCCATAGATGGGGTTTTCTTTAGATTTGACCATGGAGTGTAAACAACATCAATGTTGTTCACCTTGTTTCCTGTAAATACAGGCAATATAGAAAAATCTTTGAAATAAGAAACAAAGAGAAAGTGAACTACATTGCTACCTCAAGAATTTCATTATAAACACAAGGTCAGTATTTATGGCTCTCCACTAGAAGTGAAAATTTTGAAAGTTCTTGTGGTGTCAATTATGTTACGGTTGCAAATTAAACACACTCAGTTCATGTAGTTTTGCATTATCAAGCTCTCCTACACAAACAAATTTTGACAATATTGCAATTTCTTTGATGGAACAGAATAGAGTAGAGTATGATACATGCATACCTTGAATAGAATTTGCTTTCACCAGTTGAACACAATCCTCCAACACTCCTTCAGGTATATCATCCATCGACTGATATTTTTGCAATCTTAGATAAACATGAGCAGACGACATCTTGTCTACATGAAACCTGAATATCGAAACATCTGCAAGTAAGATGAAATCTTAATTTGGGGAGTGTGAGCCCCCTTTTATGAAGGTATTTGGAATAATTTAGGGAAGACGAAGGGCACAAATACCCACAAGTTCCTTCAAACTCGAAGCAATGCACTTAGAAATGAGTCTAAAAGAGAAGTTTCTAAAAAGCAAAGATCTAATAACCTTTTAGCTGAAACATGCAGCGAATGATAATCTGTGATGCTGTAAATCACAAGTTCATATGTGTTTTGGAATACAATGCATAACCCAAGACTTAAATTACATGATTCAAAACCAAACCAAGATATGGAGGGGAAAACCTCACTAACTCAGAACTGGAAATGCAGGAGATTAGAAGAAGTCAGAGATCACTTCCTTCAACAGATGTACTTAAGATAGAAAAAAAAGTTATACTTATTGACACGAAGTGAAACAACCAAATAATGTGGACATTGTGAAGACAAACCCTATATCCATGTTCTGATGGAGAGAGGAAACGAGAGTGGGTTCTCCAACAAGAAAAGCTAATAAATTGAGCATACAGCAGTTTCTAAAACCTTCAAAGTTATCAGGCGCCTCAGCAATAAGGCTAATCACAACAGAAGGGATTTATATCTTGACTGATCAGAAGAAATCCAACTCGAGTGTTATCATTTGAAGTTCCACATCACTGATTTTCACTCACAAATCACAATGTCATGAAAGATAGAACACTCCGTAGAAGGTCTAGAGAGGTTTAAATACACATCATAGTTGCCCAATCTTACACAACTCCATAAACACAACATTAATAAAACAGTGAGACAGTTTACAAGTCCAGATCAAAATGTATATAGGAGACACCTAAGTGACAATACTTTCCTAATATATAGATGTCAAAGGTCAATGTTTTCAGCTGCCATGTAGGTTGGTTCACTCACCTTTGACTATCAAATGTATGCTGGTTGGTCCATTCATTCTTCTTTCAGGTGAAAGGAAGCAACTCTGGACAAATCAACTTAAAATCATGTGTAATTATATGATATTGTTGAGAACTAGACCATCGTTCAGTTACGTAATTTGTGTCAACTAATAAATTTTAGTACCTAAAGTGTTCTTTGTTTTTAAAATTTTTAATCCATGAAAATTCAATCTTGAAATTTCAGAAAAGCTACTCAAACAGCAAACTCCAAGTTGAACCAGATAACAATCTGTTAAAGAAAACAAGTCCTAAACATATCTCTATCATCCCAAGTACTAACATAACTCCCATAAATCGATCAAATTCAATATTTCTTAATAAAACCCCCATTAAGGTTCTCCAAATCTGCAGAAAGGGAAAGCAGAGTAGAAACCAGTCCGAAAGATGTAAAGAGGAAGCGCAGCTGATAACCTTGACGAGTGTAAATTGCATATATTGTCTTACGGAATGTACAAAGCCCTCCGTCCAACCAAAAAACCAACTTATCTCGTTGGTTGTTCATCATCGAACTATCCAAAATTCAATTGGATATCGATCAAAATCTCAACGAACACCGTCAACCTGTCTATGAGATAATTGAAGACCTTCGCAATAATCACGAGATCCAGAACCAATTACGACTCGTTACAACCTAACACGTCTTTTCCAATCAATATCAATATAAAAAAAATGCAAATTCTCAATGAAGACATGAAACAAAGCAAAACCATAATTCAACCCTCGCCGGCAATGGTCAACACCAAAAGTTGAAAAGTTCCCTATCTACAAATCAGACCATCGAAAGCCTAAATCCCAGAAAAGAACGAGAAAGTACCAGATGTCTTCGGGGAAGCCATATTTGATGAGCTCTTCGTTCTCATACTTGTCGAGCCCCATGAAAATGGTGTAGTCGCCTGCCTCGGGCCTCGCTTTGAAGTAGAAAACCATTTTGTCTCTCTGAATCTTCTCTCTTCGATTCTCTTGTATTCTCTTTGTGGCTTTGGGGAGAGAAGAGAAGGTCGAAGGAGAACGAGAGGCTCGCAATTTCCCTAACCTTTCTCTATTGCCTTTTTCTTGACGCCGCTGCGTAAGCTTTCGGCTAAGCAAGAATCAAAACTGCGTTGATTTTCTTCTTCTTTTTTTATTTAATAATAATCTATATCTTATATCTTATATCTTATATCTTATATATCTATTAAATCAGAAGCTTCTATTGCCACGTGTCAACGTTATGTTTCTCGAAGCCTAAAAAATTATTTTAATAAGTGATTTGTAAATGTTATTATAAATTGGTAATTGATTTCTAAATTTTCTGAATATTTAAATAAATATTTTTATAAAAATAGTTTTTAAACTTTTACGGATTTTTTTACCAACAAGCATATCTTAACAAATCAATTTAAAAATATAATTAATTACAAGAGATAAATGCTTAAAAGAGAATTAAAAATTATAGTAATAATTATAATTTCATTCTCCGGATTTTTATTTTACAAATATACAAATAAATTCTAAGTATTAAATATTTATTAAAAACTCAACCCGCACAAAGTGCGGGTAATACACTAGTTACTTACTAAAACAAAGGCCACTAAGTCCACATGTCAATCAACTAGGTATGCCACATAGGATTTTTTCTAAAATATTTACTAAAATGCCATTCTATTTAAATTTTGTGTTATTCATCTTATTAATTAAGATAAAAAGATTTTGTTAACTAACTAGCTAAATTAATGAATTTAAAAATACTTTTAAAATATTTTTCGTAAATTCTAAGTAAATTTTCAAATAAAAAAAATATATGATAACCAACTAGCTGCTAAGTTAATAATTTTATAATTTTTAACTAACTAATTGCCATTTTAATTAATCTCTAAAGTAATTAGTAAATTATTATTATTATTATTATTATTAATTATTTTTTATTATAATTTTTATAATAGATCCTAACCACCAGAATTTATATTAAAAAGTATAATTAATCTCTAAATTTCTTTTGTAAAATATTTACTAAATTGCCATTGTTATTAAATTGTAAAATATTTATTTAATTATTTTTATTAATCATTTTGTAATTGAACAATTATTTTCAGAAAAAACTGTTATTGCTTTCCCGATTCTCCTAACTAATATGAGATTCAACAATATTTCTTTTACAAGATTTATATTTTAGTTAATAAAGATTTTGTATTTTTTTAAAAAAAATATTTTCATAATGTTACATAATTTGATACGTAATTTTTGAAATCTAAATTTTTAAAATTCAGATTTTAAAAACAAAAATTTAAGCATGATTATAAATATTACTAGAAGTAACTAATTTGAAAGTGTTAAAAAAATATTTCAAATAACAACAATTTAAACAAAAAGAATTTGTAAACCAACGTATTGTTAAACTATAAATTTTGAAATAGTTTCTTAAAATTCTTTTTTGCCTTTTATTTATACCTTTATAATAATTATTTTTCCTAAAAAACTATCTAGCAAGATTTCGTATCAATCTTCTCCCCGAAGTCACCAAATCAGTTCTTAACTCATTCGATCATATCCTTTTAACGTAAAAACTTCTTAGACAATCTTTTCAGATAAATTTTCTCTAACAAGTTAATATCTTCAAATTTCACTATATATAGCAATCACCAAACGTTCATTTGTTCATCAATCTCCTATGGTTCTTTGAGGAAGAAATCAATTCCATTCTTCAAGGTAATCTTCAGATTAAAATGTATCAGTTTTGTATTTTTTCCTTGATTATGTAAAAAAGTTTTACGGGTTTTGAATTCTCCATTTATCAGTTGCTTTGAAAGTTTTTTTCCGAATCTACAAATACTTTTATAAACAGTTTATTTTCTTGATTTGATCTTATTCACAAATGTGTTTGATTTTTGTTTCTCAATTTTATCAATTGTGTTTCTTCTTTTATCAATTGCGGAATATGTTCCTCCATATTTGCTTTTTACGGTAAACCAAACGTTCGTCTCTCATTTCTGTTCTTTTTTCCAAACTATCATATACAAGTAATACAATTAGGTTTACTTAACCGTTCACAAGAATGATTATCCTACAAGTTTTGAATAAAAACTAAGATTTTGTGATTTTTAAAAATTTCTAATAAATTCGAATTTAAATTTTCACTAACAATAAAAACTAAGATTAGGTGATTTTTTATTATTATTATTTTTTACTTTTAAAATTAACAAATTTTATCCGATATGATTTATTTTGAATTTTACTCTTAACAAATACGAATTTTAAAATCTTTGACTTTTTTTAATCAACAAATAAGAAAGATTATCCTACAAATCGTGAATAAAAACTAAGATTTTATGATTTTTTTTTGAAAGCATTTCACTCTTGTAAAATTCGAATTTAAATTTTCACTAAAAATAAAAACAAAGATTTGGTGTTTTT
>BSUD01000007.1:9976476-10015635 GCA_033239045.1 Fagopyrum esculentum
ATATATATATATAATATGCCTTTTTACAAGTTTATTTGATATCATTACAATTCAATAGATTAAAAATTGTTATCTTTTCTTAAAAAAATTTATTTGATATCTTTACAATTCAATAGATTAAAATGTTGTTTAATAATTTAATTTATTATATTAAAATAAAATTTTAAAATAAATTTTACATCATAAAAAGTTTCCGTTATGATTTAAATTTCTGATCATTCAACGATAGAAAATAGTTTATACACTGTATTATATGTTTAGTTCATATATAATAAAAAAAAATAAACAAAAAGATATAAATATAGTTGTGAAACAGATGTTTTAGAAAATATGCTCGCCAAATTGTAACTTATAAAAATAGACAACAACTTAATGCGCATAGGTTTCTTAAATTATGCATTTATTTCATATATAATAAAAATAGTTTATACAATGTATTATATGTTTAGTTTCATATATAACAAAAAAATAAACAAAAATATATTAAGAGGAGGCATCCTGACGAATGAAAATCGTAACAGACAGCATCTTGCAAGCCATGATAAGTGCCCCTTCTGCTTAATACAAACTGAGTCCATGACTTCATGGATCACATCTTTAGAGGGTGTAGGCACAGTGAAAGGCTTTGACACAAGCTGCAAGCTCAACATCGTCTCGAGGGATTTTTCGTGCTCCATTTCGCCGCTTGGATTAGAGGTAATATCATATATTCGGTTCATTGTAATATCGATTGCAGTTGGAGTTCTATCTTTGTTGTAGGTATATGGTGACTTTGGAAATGGAGATACGATAAGGTCTTCAACTCGGTTCCAGTAAGGAAAGACAACCACAACTTCGTTGTCAACAAAACTATGGAGTATGTAAGGGCCTGGAAGACGCATGCGCAAAATAACCATAAGCCCAACTAAAAAATTGAACAGATCAAATGGGAACATTCACCATTGAGCGTGATGAAGATCAACTCGGATGAATCGGTTAGAGAAGATGGCCATGCGACTGCATCTGGTATCATTAGGAATAACGTGGGTGAGTGGCAACGAGGGTTCGTAGCTAACCTAGGTATGTACACTGTTCCAATGGCTGAGTTGTGGGGTATATACCATGATTTAAAACTCGTATGGGAGAGTGGATACCGCAAGGTGATTGTGGAAACTAATTCTCAGTTAGCAATCACATTGATTAATTGGTAGAACGATTCTTCGTTGTCACCCACTCGCTAGTCTGATCAGTAAGTGCCAAGACTTTATCAAAAGGGACTGTGATATCCAGTACCGTCATGTCTACCGCGAGGCGAACACTATTGCGGACTATCTTGTTAAAATTGCTCGTTAAGCTAAATGTATTGCTTGACCCTCCCGATGGTATAGTGGATCTTTTACGTTGCGATGTTAGGGGCCACACTATCCCCGAGGATTACTACTTAGCCTTTTTCCTATTAATAAAAAAACGCACTTCGAAGCGCCGAAAACCACTACCTCTCCTTTCACAAAATTTTTTTTATGCATTTATTGGTCAAAAATACTAAAATATAGTGTGGTTGGATATGTTTATATGCATATATAATACAAAAGAATATAATTATATTTTTCAGAAAATGTACCAAATGTGATCATTAAATTTAGGGGTGGACAAGGAACTGGATTGAGGTCATTACACATCGCATCCCGGCTATTACACATGGGACGGGCATTATGTTTTTTAAATGAATCCTTCCTGGACCTATCCCGGTTGGGACCGGATTGGTATGGCATGGGACCAATTAATCTCACTTGATCTATAATTGTTTATAGTGTTTAAATTTTACGCTTTTCACACAAAAATATTCGTGTATATCATACTTAAAAAAAAAGACATTAAAGTTTACAATAATCTAGCGGGATGAAGAAGTTAAGACTCATATTTCGTCCTGTATATTTTGGCAGGATGAGTTCGGGAAGGAATTGCGATTTTTGGATGTAATCCTTTCGGGATCGGAACATTAAGGGCATAGTTGGTATCACAGGAGATTCATTTAGATTATTTGGGAGGGGATTACATTAGGTATATGTTTGGTATTAGGGATTATATTATTTAAAGAGATTATTTGTGAAAAATAACCCCAAAAAATAATTTCCGGCTCACATGATTATTGGAGACTATTATCGTGAAAAAATTTCCACCGCATGTGATACCGTGAGTATCTCTCGCTTTTCCTCTGCTCTCACTTCTCCTCTCATTTCTGTTAGAATATGGGCACATTATATTGGGTTTTTCTTTTATTTGCTAGTTTATTTTTTTATATTGGTCTATATAAACAATATTTTATCAATGAAATAAACATGTCAGTTCACAAATATATACATAGATCAAAGCCTACGATCCTTAAACATGCTTCCGCCTAAACAAACTCTAAATATTTGCGCCGTCATCACCGCCGGTGATGGTGGCGGCAGTTATCACGCCAACCCACAGGAACCCTAGAGCCGACTCTATCGACGTCTACGTGCGTCTTAGTCCAAAAACCTACCCTAAACGCTAATTAACTTGCGTTCTAGGCCCCAAAAACTATACGCTTATAAACCCTACCTTAGAACGCTAATCAACATGCGTTCTAGGGCCCAAAACTTACCCTAAGACGCTAATTAACTCAACTTGCGTCATAGGACCCAAAACTTACCTAGGACACTAATCAACTTACGTCCTAACACCAAAATCTACCCTAGGACGCTAATCTACCTGCGTGTTAGGATTCAACATAACACCGTTCAAGCTTGGAGTTGTTGAATCACAACTCCCACGTGAGGCGGAGTATTGAAGTATGGAGCTCAGTATATTGGACCGTACGTTGGACTTATTTTTTATTAGTTAGTTTATCTTTTATCCCCTTATATTTGTCTATGTACACATTAAACAAGACTTTCGTTCACAAATCCCTACACACTCTCGTCGACGAGATTCAAAATGGATTCTCCTCCTATGACTTATGTTGGAGATATAAGGTCCCACATCGAAAGATGGGTCAGAGCCTAGTATATAAGCTCGGTGAGCTACTCCTCCTATTGTCAATTAGTTTTAGGATGGAACATCGCCGGGTTTATAGGCTGGGCTTGGGCCTAATGCGCATGTGCGCTCGTATGCACACGACCCCCGCTCTACCGGTCCGTCTGTATCGGACTTTGGTATGGTATCGGAGCGGTTAGCCTCAATTCGGCTCGCGATCCTAACCTGTGGACAAGTGCAACTATATCCTCGAGTTGCACTTGCGGGGGCGTGTTGGAGATAATAAGGTTTTCGATGGGACACTCCGAGTCTAGTATATAAGGTCGGCGGGCTACTCCTCCTATTATCAATTGGTTTTAGTATAGAACCTCGTCGGGTTTATGTGCTGAGCTTGGACCTAATGCGCATGTGTGCTCGTACGCACACGACCCTCGCTCTCTACCTGCCCGTTTGTATCGGACTTTGACAACTTATGCAAAGTTTGTTGGAAGAAACAAATCCCGACTAGACAGCAGAAACAACATTACAGCCTCACAATCTAATATTGACGAGTTTTTCCCGTTCTGTTCACGTTGCTGTGAGTTGGCTACGCCAAAGGCTTGATCATTGAACAGTAAGCTGTGGACTGATAGCCAGCAAGACTGCTGTCCATACACAAACCCTCAAATTTTTTATAAATGTATGTCAATAAATTTTAAAGTCAAAGACAATATGTAGCAAATATAAAACTTCAAAGTTCAAATCCTTGAAAAGGCTACATGAAATGTAAACTCTCAACTACTTGAATTTATATTCATAAAGGGGAGGATATAAAATTATGTAGACTGAATGTTTTTTTTAAAAGTGAAATGCTTGCCAAATTATTTTTTTAAATTATTTAATCCTACGTATATTATTGTCGGAAGATATAAATAAGAAAGGGGCATGTTATATACACAATTTTAAATTTATTTGGTATCGAATATGAACGCTTTGCGGTGGCGCTCAAATAGACCTGAGCGCTTTGCGACGGCGCTCAAATCTTAAAATAAATAAAAAGGCAAAAATAAGAAAAAACAGGATTTTGAGCGCCATGCGCGCCTAAAACCATGTTTTCTCTTATTTTTGCCCTTACTTTTTTATCAACGATTTGAGCGTTTCCTACTTTTGCCTTTTTTTTATTAAAGATTTGAGCGTCTTCGGAAGGCGCCGGCGCTCAAATTCTTTGTTTTTTTTTAATTGTTGAGCGCCATCAGAATGCGTTTGTTTTTTACGCTAGTAAAACAAACCTCGTACATTTAACTTTTTCGATAAGAAAAAGCATAGTAAGATTGACCAGACAAAGTTAGAAATGAGAGAGATCCAACAAGGATCCACGTCGGATTTTTGTGCCTATCCAATTATCCAAATTGTTGACAAAACAATTACTGAGTTATTTTAATAGCTGTTTGGAATTCAGGGTTGCTATCGGGACGGATGTCGCGCTAACAGAAGCGGAGTCCGCCCCCGCACCAAGATGAGGCGCAAGCGCACTGCGCGTCAATCCGGGCGCCGGCGGAGTCCAAGTGCGCCCGGATTGGCGTGGGCGCCTCGTCTTGGAACGTGCACAAGGAATGTTGTCCGGATCTTCTGCTTGTGAAATGTCTCCAGAAGGTAAGTGAATATTATGGCTGTGAAATGTCTCCAGAAGGTAAGTGAGTATTATGGCTGTTTGAAATGGTTGAATGGGGACGTGGTGAAGGACTGATGCATCCAGAGGCCACAACTCTATTATGATACTCAAAAGGAAGGTGATCCACATCAACAGGTAAGAAGATCTCTGAGACTTGGTTGGTTATATATTGAAGAAGGGAAAAGAAGGTCCTCCTGCTGGCGTGAATGGAGGTAGAGTAGAAGGAAAGTATTTTGTCTCGTTGACGATGAAGAAGGAAAGAGGATCAGTGAGGGAAGATGGGATGAATGTGAAGAAGGAAAGAAGATCAGTGAGGGAAGATGGGATGAATGTGGACGTACAATAGGAGGTTGATACAAGGCCACGGTGTCGATCTGATTAGCGTACAAGAAGGAAGGAATTAAACTGTAAGAGAAGGCGATCACTGCACTTGGCGCGCAGGCGGAGTCCGCCTGTGCGCCAGCCGAGCGCATTGGAAATGCGCTTGGGCCGAGCGCTGTCGGATTCCGCATGCGCGCCCCGTCCTCGCGCATTCGGGGTCCGACTCCACTGTCTTGTTTGCCGGCCCAAATAACATCACTCTTGGAATTAGCTTCAAAAAAGATGAAACCCCTCACCCCTGAATACAACGCGCCTCACGCGCAGGCATTTCCAAAGCCTAAATCAAACCATCTTCAACCTAGTTGCAAGGCAGCCGTTCTCCAAAAGAAAAAATCAGTGAGTTCTCAAAAAATTATCAGGCATGACCTTCCTCTTCTCTCTGAACTTCTGGATTTCAGATCTAGAAAACGAAATAGAAAATTTTCAATCAAAAGAACGAGGGAATGGAGATCCGTCTTCTCAAAATGGGATAGGGGTAAGATCTACAACATATACAAATCCGAGCCTTCATTCTGTCACATTGCTCGCTGTATTTCTGAACGAACTTGCCGGGAAGGTGTTCCCCGTCTAACCGGTTGCTACTCCTTCATTCTCGTCTTCTCATTCAGTTGGTGGGAAGGTGATAGATCTGTGATTGATGTCGGCGTCGTCTTGTCCTGGTACGGCGCTCGTTCCCTCCTCCCTGTGAGAAAGGGTATGGTCACCCTGCTTAACACCAGTACCCTACTTTTTCCCCTTCCACCTCCTTTTCACTCCTCCTCTTTTTCTCCCCCCTTTTCGACCCCGAGTGATCTTCTCGCTTACAATCGAGTGTGCGCTGATTTCTGTTTTATGGATAACCAAAAGGATACGTTTTTGGAGAAAATGGCTAATTCGCTTATGAGGATTAGCAATGGTATTGACCTACCACGACCGGATGATTTAACAGTCTACACTGTTCTCGACGCCAAAATTCCGAAAACTACGAGAAGCTGGAATCTTGAAATCCAGATATCAGCGTGGAGGCTTCGGTGGTCTCCTCTTCTCTTTTGCATCCTCGTTGCTTACCAATGCTCGATTACCGATCTGTTCTCTTTTCCTTGTGAATTCCGAAAGGAAATTAGGTATTATCTAACTTTTGAAATAACAAAATTTCCCCCTTTGTTCTTAGATGTTGGGATTGTTTATACAATTGCGTTAAGCTATGACCCATTTGCTGCTTTGAGATATGTCCTTTTTGCTGAACTAAACCTCAACCCCTTGAGAAATCGATTCATTATAATAATGAGGAACAATGTGAGTATTGCTCATAACTATGGTGTTCATGTTAAAACTATGTTGTTTTTTATCCCCTGCTATTGGTCATTTGCTGATGTCGACCAAAGAACTTGGCTTTTCTTGAATTTTGTATTCATGTTGATTGAACTTGATACCAAACGTAATTCAAATCCAGACACTGTTTACCCAGATTGCGGGGCTTTTAACCTTTCATACCACATTCACTTTGATCTGTTTCTCATTTTGTCACCTTCTGGTGTTATGACCATATTGTGTTGGCCATATACTTTCATTTTTAACAAGGTTGGTGCAAAGTATAAGCTTGATGACAATCCTTTGGGGCTACAACCCATGACTCCGGGCTTACAACCCATGTCTAGCGATCCACTCAACATACCTCTTGTTGGGATGAATACCCTCGAAACCTACCAAATTGCATTGTTGACCCAATTAGACTTGAGTTTTTCCCATACTACCTACTCGGAGGGAGTACTTCCTTTTGACAAAGTGATTACCCCTCACAAAAATACTATGAGCCGCCTATCAATTCGGAATCCTTTACTGGTTTCGTTGATTCTTTATCAACAGTTTGATCTCTTTTCTTCAAAAAAAAGTAATTTTATGGAATGTACCAATCATTTTACGACCTTTAATCTCAACAAAATCTCTTCATTAACCAAATCATTTCCTCTTAGATCTCAGTGGGGAAAAAGAAAATCAAAACATTCATTCAGACATCAATCCCTTAAAAATGCCTACAAAACTCAAAGCTACATTTTTAAGAGGTTATTCCTTTCAAAAAATAAAAATTACTTCAAAGTACTCTTTTCCTCAACTGTCAAAAATCAAATGCAGATAAAGCTCAAAACATCCTCTCACTACAACGTTGAGAACTCAAGACACCAGGTTATACCGCTTTTGCAAAAGAGCAAAAATCAGTTTCTTAATGATTATTAGTTTCTGGAATATCAGAGGAATGTGCCGGGGAAACCTCTGGACAAACCTCGAAGCTAGTTGCAAGATCCACAAGATCAATATTATCGCCCTTGCTGAAACAAAATCAGAAAAACCACCAGATGACCGCCTTTGGAAATCAGCTGGTTTCGACAATATGATCTATTGTCCAGCTACCGGAAGGGTAGGAGGCTTATGCTTATTGTGGAAAGCTTATCAACTTAAGGATCAAACAATTCGTCTTATCTCAAAAAGTGACCGATTCATTTGTATTGAGTTGGTTTGTAATAATCAAAACCGCAAATTGAATATTGTCTTTGCTTATGCTCCACCCCAAGAAATATCAAAAAATCAGTTCTGGGATTCGATTACCAATATAATCAATGCACTACCAAATCCATGCATTATCATGGGAGATTTGAATGAAATCCAACATCATTCAGAAAAACAAGGAGGAGCACCAATCAACTCTAACAGATTTAATAGACTCAATAACTTTAAAAACCTATGTAATCTCGAGGACATTCAAACAACAGGTAATCAGTTTACTTGGAGGAAAAAACGTGACGGCCCAAACAATATCCTTGAAAAACTAGACCGTGTCCTAGTTCACAATCAAATTCTTCAATGGTATCCCCTACTAATAACAAAAAATCGTGCATTTACAATATCAGACCATTGTCAAATCTCACTAGAACTAGCGGACTCAATACATTTCACACCACAACCATTTAAATTTGAAATGATGTGGACTAAATGCAAAGCGTTTGAGAACATTGTTAAACAAACTTGGCGCGCTAACTATGGTGGGAATGAGATGTTTAACCTCATTAAAAAGACACAACTTCTAAAACTTAAAGCTAAAGAATGGAGCAAAATAAACTTTGGAAATATTTTCAAACAACTAAAAGAAGTTGAATCCCAACTTTTGGACATTCAAGGTCTATCACATCCTAATCTAAACCAAAGAGTTGAAAATCTTCAAAGAAATCTTCTTATGAAACAAAATCGTCTCATCAACTTCCACCAAAGATATTGGAGACAAAGAATTAAAAATAATAACCTGAGAAACATCGACACAAACTCCAAATACTTCCATCGGATTGCTACCGGTAGAAGAAATAGAAAACATCTAAAGGAATTTACTAATTCAAATGGGGTAACCATTTCAAATGAAAACGAAATCCGAATGGAAGTTAAAAAAGAATTTGTACGCAAATTCTCTTGCTCTCCATTGGATAAAAACCTATTGGAAGAAAATATTCAACTCATCAAGAATAAAGTCAGTATCGAAGAGAATGAAAGACTAACAAAACCACCAACAAATGAGGAAATCAAAAATGCTATCTTTGACATTGGATGTGATAAATCCCCAGGGCCTGACGGTATGCCCGCCGGATTCTATCAAAAATATTGGCACATCGTGGGAACGGATGTTTCAAAAGCAATTAAGAACTTTTTCAGAAGTGGAAAAATACTCAAACAAATAAATCACACATTCATAACTTTAATTCCAAAAGTGGACAATCCTACTAATATTAACCAATTCAGACCGATTAGTCTATGCTCAACAATATATAAAATAATTGCTAAAATCATTACGAATAGACTGGAACCCATTATGCCTAAACTCATTCACCCGCTCCAAGGAGCGTTTGTTACTAAAAGGTCAATACATGACAACATACTAATTGCACACGAGATTTTCCACTCTTTTCGTAGTAGAAAAGGTAAGGAAGGTTGGACAGCCATTAAACTTGATATGGAAAAGGCATACGACCAAGTTAGTTGGGAATTTATCATTCGAATTCTCTAAAAGTTTGGATTCAATAAAAAATTTGTGGGATGGGTCGAGGAATGCATCTCCACGGTTTCTTATTCGGTTCTTGTTAATAATGGACCAACTGACCAATTCTTTCCCGGAAAAGGACTTAGACAAGGAGACCCATTATCACCATACCTTTTCATTCTAGGAGCTGAAATCCTTACACAAATGATTCAAAATGATTGCAATAATTATGACAACCATATTGGTTTTTCCGTTTGTAGGAACGCAACACCAATCCCTTTCCTATCATTTGCTGATGATATGATCATTTTTACTAAAGCAAACTCGAACTCATGCTTGAGAACGAAAGAAATCCTTGAAACATACTGCTCCATATCTGGACAAAAAATAAACTACTTTAAATCTGCTTTTCAAACTACTAAAAGCACAACCATAAGTTGCATCAATGAAATAAAAAATATACTTAACATGGAGCACACGACCTCCCTTGATACCTATCTTGGATGCCCTGTCATTAATGGAAGAGTTAATAAAGAAACATTCAGCGACATAAATAATAAAACAAAGCAACAACTCCGCAAATGGAAGGCAAACTCTCTTTCACAAGAAGGACGAAACATCCTCATAAAGCACAACTTAGCAACAAAACCATCCTTTGTTATGCAAGGATTTATGCTCCCAATGCATAATTTGGACGAACTCGATAAAACGTATAAAAAATTCTTTTGGAACTAAGATGACAATCATAGACCATTGATTAGTTGGGAGTCAATCTGTAAACCAAAAAGATACGGAGGACTCGGTTTAAGAAAGTCCCTTACCACTAATAAAGCCCTCCAAATGAAGCTTCTTTGGAAAATTCTTGCCGAACCAGAAAACATTTGGGTGAAAATTGTTAATGAAAAATATTTGAAAAATATTAATGTACTACAATATCATCTAAAAGGGTCAGCATCTTGGCAATGGAAAAACCTTATAAAACTAAAATCCGAATTTAAAAACGGAATTATTTGGCAGATTGGCAATGGTAAATCCATCAACTTTTGGCACGATAATTGGGTCACAACAACCCCCCTAATCAAATTAGTACAAAACATTAATCTGATCAATACTCAAATTAAAGTCAGTCACTTCATCAAGTCAAATGAATGGGACACCACTAAAATTGAAAACGAGCTACAAAACATTATCAGCCCAACAATTAGGAAAAAAATCATGGAAACAATCATTCCAACAAATGAAATACAAGACAGACTATACTGGAGAAACAGCGCCAACGGCTGGTTCTCCACAAAACCAACCTCGGAAATGATAGAAAAGGAGTCTGGATGGCTCCCTGACTTTTCTTGCGATTGGATTTGGAATTTAGACACTCAACCAAAAATTTAAAACTTTATATGGAAAATCTCAAGAAACGGTATCCCAACTAAAGCAAAACTTAACGAAAGAAGAATCGCAGTTCCAAAAAACTGCAATTTTTGTAATCATCAACTCGAGGATCTTGTACATCTTCTTTTTGATTGTCCCTATAGCAAAAATATAATCACAAAATTTGACCTAAATATCATCAACACTCTCAATACCATTGACACGGAAAATAAAAGACCTCACGAACTCTTGACGGAAGTAAAAAATAAGATCGGCCTGTCTAATTTCTCCCGACTTGCAACCATTTGGTGGAGTATTTGGTTCTTTAGAAATAAAATCATATTTAACAATGATGCAATCAGATCGGATCATAACATCTTAAATTTCATTAAAAACCAAATTCAGGATTGGAAAAATCATAAGACCGATGATGACGACTACAACTTTAAACATATTCAAAAGAACAACTTACCCAACACAAGAAAGAAAAATAATATTAAATGGGATAAACCAAAACCTGGGTTTCACAAACTAAATTTTGATGGATCAAAACTCGATTCGGGAATAACCTCCATTGGTTTTGTTATACGAAATCACTACGGTGATGTTATTAGCTTGGGTGCTAAGAAAAATAATTTTAACTCGGTAATTAAAGCAGAAGCCTTCGCGTTGAAAACTGGACTAAAAGAAGCTATAAGACTAAATATAAAAAAGATTGAAATTGAGGGGATAACCTTTGTGTTATCAAGGCACTCCAAGGACTTTGGAGTTGTCCCTGGGAGATCGAGATGATTATATCCGACTCCATTCTGGATCTTCGCTTCTTTGAGGAAGTCCAGGTCAGGCATGTGTTCAGAGAAATCAACTGTGTTGCTGACCGATTGACCCATTTGGGAATTTCGAACCTCAACACACTCTTTTCTGACGACCTCGAACTTAGTGTTCTCATCCGCAAGGATGCTTTAGGATGGACTACCTCTAGAAGATAGTTCTATCCTAACCGCTTTCCGTTTTCAAAAAAAATAAATAAATAAATAAAAAAATAAAAAAATAAAAAATAGCTGTTTGGAATTAAAAAAAAAAAAAAACGTCGTGACAGAGGTAGTTTATTCGTCTTTGTGTGATCCATCAAAATGACAGTTAATCGTGTATACTCCATTTATTTTCAAAAAAAAATCATGGATATCTATTGCATAGGGTATTTTTGACTATATAAAATTTTCAATTATTTAAATTATATATTTTTATAAAAAATAAAAATATATCGGTTCTTTTCAGAATTTATTTATTTTATTTAAACCACTAAGGATATTAATTATTTATAATATAATTCATAAACATTCATTCATTGACAAATATTCCATTTGACACGCAGGTTAATCCTCCAAATTCGGTTAACTTTCGTCTTAACTTGTTCCAATGTGAATAAAAAACGGAATTGCTACTCGATCAGACGAAAAGAAGCAACGTGCTCGTACTTTGTGTTTTCATGGTAGATAACTTATGATAAATCACTTTAAAAAAGAGATTCAAACAATTTGGTTTACTGGCTTTTTCTAATTTTGAGTTTAGTAAATGTACTCATTGAGAGAATACAGTTCAGTAACTATGATAGAATACAAAATATAGCATGTAAAGGAAAATACTATGAAAATCTTTAGAAAAAACTAGCTTTTGTCCATAAAGTGAGGCGTCTTGTAGCTTGAATTGTTTTTTAAGGATCACTGCTTCCTGACTTGTTGACAACATCAATCATACGACTCTTTAGAGTATTCAGGTTCATATATTCCTCCTGTAAATATTAGGATTCAAATCGTACATCAGTAAAATAAAACATCAGCAAAAATCATCAAGGCACAATTTCTATAGTTTAACAACCTTTGATTCTGCTGCCTTGAATAAACCAAGCTCAAGCCGCCTTGCAATATCAATCAACCACCATTCAGGCTTGTCATATGATCGTGGCTGCCTTTCAACAAGGAACTGAAATCTGAAACATAGAAAATCATTTTAGTGTAACTAATACATCAGGATTGCTATTTGTATCACATGTTTCGTGTTATTCATAACCGTGATCCAGCTACGTGTTGCGGAGCTGTAGCAATAAGTTGATTTCGTTCAAAAAAATATAGGAAAGTGGCTACGAATACGCATACGCCATGCGTAGTCGCCCATATCAAAAATTACGATAAAAAAAGCTAAGGAATAATGACTACGGCTACGCATTGCATAGCCGTACCCCTGGTACGTATAGCACGAAACCGTGGTACGAATAGCAATTACAACCCACCATTTTAAAAAAATAAAAATAAAATCCCAACTAGTTTTTTTGTTGAGGGTGAAAATGTCCAATATCAACAATATGATCTATGTGAACCTAACATATAAGTCTTAGGATAGCTCTTTCTATTGTCAATAGATTTTAGGATGGAACCCAAAAGGTTTATGTGTACGTTCACTTAACGTGCAAACCCTCCACGTATTAAATTCGGTGGATATAAAAAGATAAATTAACATCGTATCGGTGCAGGTCCGATCCGGGTCCCGTTTGGCTAAGTCGGCCTTAAGGCTTTGTGTTAAGGTTAGCCTAACATATAAGTCAAAAATATGCTATCCGTTTTAGGTCAAGTGAGTGTGGAAATGTCCCGCATCGACAATATGATAATATAAACCTAGTTTCATTTAAACTTATTAGAACCGTCGGATATAAACATAAATTAACACTTTTCAAGCAAAACCAAAAGAAAATGTTTACAGAAAATCCAAATCAACAAAAAATAACGAAATAGTGTTCAGGAAATGCATGTTCAGTTCAGATTTCGGAATATTAGACAGTAAAGCAACTAGTAAACTGTAAGCATAAATGATTAATCTCAAAAACATACAAGAACATAGCCAAACTCACTTCAAAACCTAAATCTTACATTTGATCTCGCATGAACATGCGTTCTTTTCCGAAGTCGGGACCCATAAGCATTCAATTTGCTGAACCTTATATTTTGCTTCCCTGGTGCCTGCATAAATCCTCAAACTATCACATTTTACCATTTCTGTGCAAGCATAGAAACAGTTACAGATCAAAAGCCATGGCTTATCACCATAACAGCAAACAAGATTTGGTGTTTGCAGATTTGCAAGTCCATACAGACAATGAAAATATAAGAAACCAACCAAAACCTAAAAAGATCATCTTGAACTTTCCTAAAAAATACAAATTGATTCAATCTAGGGTTTGTACGAAAAACAAAGAAAACGATGATTAAACCTAAAATTGAAATCAAATGATGGATCTGCGACTCAGTTTGTACTCACCGGCGAGAAGCAAGTTCGTTGGGACGGCTATTGCATGCGAAAACTTCAAGAATTAACGGATTGCTATTCTAATCAAGTTATGGAGTGGGGTCGTTGAGGAGCGTGAATAATTTCCAAAATAAAATAGAATCTTTTTTTATTAAATGTTGATTTTTTCTACTTATATTAATTAAGTAAAATATTATTTTATTATATTTAGTTAACTTATATGTAAAAATAAAATTATATTTGATTTTCCTCATTATGTTTTGATGTCATACCGTAAGGAGCGTGTATATACATGATGTATCTAAGCTGAGTATTATGGCGATTTCTTTTGGATAGGTACTATATAAAAGTATATAGAAAGTTTTGATTTTTTTTATTGTATATTTGTTTGTGTACATAATACATTTATAATATATTGTTCGTTGAATTTGAATTCACTAGAAAAAAATTGCATTTATAACAAAAGGTCGTTCTTGTGAGAGAGATTATTTCGGTATAAAAAAGTTAAAAAAAAAATTAAATGTTTGTAAAATAATAAAAATATTTTAAAAAAACTACTTAATTTTTTAAATATTTGTAGAACATTTAAACGGTTTAAACCACTAACATTTATATATTTATTTCACAAATTTAAGTTTCTTATTAAAACAATTCAAAAAAAATTCTACCATTTTAGATTTTTGTAATAAAAGAAAGTGATTCGATACACTAGACGACACACCGTCTATTGGACTGAAAGACCGACCATATCGACAGATGAACTAACCGTCATGAAGGAATCAAAACATATAAAAAAAGAAAAATATCAAAGAGATTTTTGATCACAACAAGCCGATCAAGAAGGAACACCAAATGAAGCTCAAGGCCAACAAAACGAGTAAAAAGGCGACAAGAACAAGTTTGCAGAGCGGGGAGAGTACAACTCCCAAGGAACACCACTGTAAACCTCTAATTTGGACTATTTTTTTGAGCTTCAGATTTCGATCACCTATCCTCGACTCCTTCTCACGAACAAATTCAACACTTCTTTCAGACGAAGCTCACAAAACAAGACGAGTCACATATCAACTGCCCTATGACGTGAAACATATACACTCTATGTATGATAGATTGTTATTTTTTTTAGAACACTCTTTAAATGAACTTTAATTCTTTCTTTGTAGGGGTCTCCTTTATTATTAGACTGTGTTAGGAGCAGAACGAGAAATTGTTAGAATTGTAATTTTATAATTAAGATGTTTTTGAAATTGGATAACCAATTTTTAAGATTATGTTTTTGAACATTTGTTTTTGCAACACTATTTTTTATGGAGTTGTTAGATATTTGGGTGTGCAATCATAGTGACGATAGTGAAGGTTTCAACTTCAGTGTCGAGAATAACGTTAAAATTAAAACCCTATATAAGGTGAAATCGGCCGCTGACTCTTCTCTTCCTCCTCCCCAATGTCGCTCAAACAAATTTGTTTGTAAAACTGGAAGACATCACATAATTTCTTAGATTTTGTTGTGTTCAATTAGACTAGGTTGTATTAATATAAATGTGTGTGAAACTGTGAGAAATAAGTTATAATTAAAAAGGAAAAAAAAAATCACATTTTAATAAGTTCCTTCGATATTATGGTATGTAAAGATTTTTCCAATAAAAAATAAATTATGTAGAGATTTTCAAAAAAATAGCGACTCAAATGGAGAATAAAAATGTTCAATATATTTTGAGGAAATTACCGAAAACCACCCGCTAAATAGGCCATATTGCAAATAACCACCCGCTCTATCACTATTTACCGGAAACCACCCGCTAAAGATATTCCATTACCAAAAAATCACCCTGTGTCAGTATTCCGTCAAATTTCCGTTTTGTAGGCCCCACTTTATAATAAAATAATATTTTTCCTTATTTTTTCCGTTTTTCTATTTTTAACTCATTTTGTTTCTTTTTTATTGAATATTATATACAATGGAATGGAGGCAATCTGGCCATGTCATCTTCCTCCCCCTTCCTTTCCTCCCCTTCCTTTCATCTCCTGCAATTCCAATTTTTTTAAATTTGAAAACCACATTTTCTCACAAAATAGACAGAGAGAAAGGTGCCCTCGACCATCGCCGGCCACCATCACTACAAAAATGGCAAAGAAACCGACCGATGACCAGGTTGGCTCCATGAAAGAGGCATTCATGCCGTTCGATGCCGACAAGGTTGGCTCCAGAAAACTTACTTCCTTTGAATCGAAGGTCCTTGAAATCAACAAGAGACTCTTCACATTTTGCAAAGAGAACGTCAGATCTGACAAATACGAAGGAGAAGGGGAAGGAAGAGATGAAGAAACGATAAAGCCCAAATTGGCTGTAAACTCTCTAATCTCCTCGATCAAATGAGAAAGAAGCGAAATCCAACGACATAGGTCAGCAGATCCAGATTTAGGTGAAGAAGCCATCATCCTCCCCCTTCTCATATTAGGGAATTTGTTCACCAAGCACCGATAATTGAGGGGACATTCATGGATGGTTGATTTGCTGTGGGATGTTCATGGAATCGTCCTCCCCCCTTTCTTTAGAGGGAATCATACATATCTTTGGATAGATTTTGTTTGATTTGCTGTGGAATGTTCATGGATGGTTGTTTGGCCACCATGGAAATGGGTTTGCTGTGTTCATGTTCAGGTTAAGAACTGGAGTTGATACAAGGTTTTGGATTTAAGTGGGTGAAATATAATTACGGATTTACAGGTGATACCCATAAATACTCAAGAATTAAATTATACTTTTCTTTTTTTGTCATTGTGAGGCTATAACTTTGTACTACATGGTAAAAAAAAATAAAAAATATAAAAAGGAAGAAATACAAGATAAATTATTATTTTATTATAAAGTGGGCCCTACAAAACGGAAAATTGACGGAATATTGACACATGGTGGTTTTTTGGTAACGGAATATCTTTAGCGGGTGGTTTTCGGTAAATAGTGATAGAGCGGGTGGTTATTTGCAATATGACCTATTTAACGGGTGGTTTCCGGTAATTTCCTCATATATTTTAAACACAAAAGCAAGAAAATATGCCTATAAATTATGCACTTATACCCAAAAAGGTTAAGAAATGGATAATAATGATGGTGGAAAAATACGCTACAAGGGATGTTATCAAAGTAGATTCCAATTTTTAAAGTCGTGCTCAGGCTCGCGAACCTCATATAAAAATCGTGTTTAGGCTCGTTTAGCTCTCGTTGTTTGGCAAAGCCGAGCTTACGCTCGTTCGGACCCGGGTTCATATGGTCTTCGTTTAGCTCGTTGGGCTCATGTCTTACAAACAAGTACAAGCGTAAATGAACTTATGTTCAATAATCATAATAAGATATTTTCATTGTAAAGAAAACAAAAGTTTGATTTTCAATACAAATAATGTCATCAAACAACTTCAAAGAAAACATAACAAATTTTGATTTACAAAAGATTAATGAGAAATTAATAGAGAGAAAAATCATGATTGCTTGTCTTCGTTGATGTAAAACCTAAGACATATATCCGAACCTATTTTCGTCCTTCAAGATGGCGTAAGTAGACAAAGAAGTAGAGCCGAAGAAGTCGAGAAGCAATGGAGTAGATATCTCATCAAAGCAAAAAGTAAAGAGAATGAGAAGTTGAGACCTTCCATCAAAACATATCTCGCATCAAAGTAAAAAATATATATATGCCATCGGAGCAAGAAAAATTGGAGAAGTAAAACAACTTTTGAAATAAAAATAGTCTATCTCCCAAAATATATATGGTGTCGGGTCACGTAGATAGTTTTTCGATAAGTAGAATAACACTTTCTTTAACTTCGACTCCAAGCTGAATGAAGTTTCATATATATATATATATATATATATATATATATATATATATATATATATATATATATATATATATATATATATATATATATATATATATATATATATATATTCACACTTTAACTTACATCAAATTAATTTTGAACTAAATTCAAACGATGACCGTTTTAAAGTTTGTTACGTATGATTATTTGCACCCCACCATCCTGGTAATTGAAACGAATATTGAGAAAATTTAAGTGTTACACATGACACCCCTTGTCGGTGGCATGTGGGAAGGTGGAATAGTGTTGTGATTCCTCCACGTGTTGGAGTTAGGAGTAACCCGGACTTTTTACGGGATTAGAGTGTTGTACAAAATTGGAAAACCTTAAAAATGTCTGCAAAATGCAATTGAAGATAGGTAAGTTTCATGCTTTAGAGAATATTGAAGAAAAATATTGACGATCGAAATGAATCGAAGAAGAAGAGAATAACGAAACCGAGAAAGTTTTTCCTAAAAAGCACTCAATACGGAAAACAATATTTGTCGTCAATCATTTCCATGAGGGACAAGGTACGTGAAGTTGATAATGTGGACGGAACTTAACTACAACTCTATAAATAAACATAGACATTAAAATTCTAAAATTAGGTATTTTAAACCGATAAAAATATATGATACATTTTGTTTTAGCCAAAATAATTGAGAGACGTGTGATTGTCTAACTTTCAAGTTATCTATTTATATAAACTTTCAAAGTTTCAACTTCAACTCATAAGAGATGTGGGATACAAAATAACACTTCAAGTAAAACTACATTAACTTTCCCTTATATTTTTCATTTCTCATCCCGTATAGTTTTTATATTTGGTCTTCGTACGGGTTCAATATCGATTTACTTTTCTTCAATAGTAATTACAAATTATGATTTAGTTAACAATTCAATTATTTAGTTGTTCAATATAATCATTAAAAATATGAGTAGATGAGTTGATATATTTTCAATAAGTTCATTCGAAATAAAAGTTTGGAAAGGTTTGTTTTAGAAAATGTTAATTTGGTACTGTGCGGTAGGGATGGGAAAAGTCAATCGATCCGGTTCGGAATTTTAGGCATTCATATATGCGGATAAAATATAGATACCCACAAATATCCAGATATTTACGATATCTGAATATCCGAGAGAATCCAAATATCTGAAGATATCCGGATATATCCACAATTATTTAAAATTCTTATTATTTATAAAAAAATGTTTTTTAAAAAATGTTCAACCAATAACTTTTAGGAATTGACTTTTTACAAAAAAGCATTTACGTATCACGTATAAAATGAACGTAAACAATCAAATTGAAAGGTGACCGACGGTATTTCTATGGTCGTCTATACCCAATCAAAAGTAAATCCCGACTTAGCACTAAGAACAAGTATAGTGATTAAGTAAGGGTCGAACCCAATAAAGAGTTAAGGTGTTTTAGATGCGATTATCGATTATAGTGACAAGTAACACAGGGGGTTTGGTTGAATTGATGCACACAAAAACTTATAAAAACAA
The DNA here is from genome assembly GCA_033239045.1 of Fagopyrum esculentum. Classification (NCBI taxonomy): domain Eukaryota; kingdom Viridiplantae; phylum Streptophyta; class Magnoliopsida; order Caryophyllales; family Polygonaceae; genus Fagopyrum; species Fagopyrum esculentum. The sequence continues at coordinate 9,995,526 of BSUD01000007.1, forward strand.
TTAATGCGGCAAGTAAGACAATGATGGATGAATCTACACTATGTTGATTCTAAGCATACAATTGCTACTTTAGTGAGTTCCTTTTACAAGTTTTCAAGTAATCTCCCGTCTCGATCATATGTATGTGTTGAGCCAACCGGCATCAACACAACTTAACAGGTTAGTGTTCCGTAAACCTACAAGAACAAATAACAAGTTAGCTTTCAAACAAAGACTAAGGGATATAAAGAGAAGATTAAAACCGTTAAACTTATCTTTATATTTGTGTTCCTTTTCTTTAAGTAATCACAACCCATTATTACTTAAAGTTGCTACTAGATTAAAGACCCGAACCTGGAACCTATTAATTCTAGTTGTTTACATGCACTTTAGAACCAAAGTAACAATGCAGCTTCAAACCAACCCAATGTAGCAAGGGAGTTAGCAACTCATTACAAAGGTAGCAAGACAGTCTAAGTGGATAATTTGTTGGCTAACAAGATGATAAGATGGATCCTTCTAGCAATCAACCAAGGACTATTTATACTACAAAAGACACTAAATAGGAGTAAATGGCCGGCCCAAAACAGTCATCTTTAATGTCATAAAGGTGGTGTAAATAGCCGGAGTAAAGCTTCTGACGTTAAGCCGCAGGGGCGGCCTTCAGCTCCGCAGGGGCGGTGAAGGCAAAAACGCTTGATCTTCTTCATGGCCGCAGGGGCGGCAAGGCAATTCCGCTGGGCCGGATCTTCAATGCTCTTCAAACGTCTAACCCTTCGACTTCCTGACGTTTCTAATGTCAAGCCGCCGGGGCGTCGCTATGTCGACGCAGGGGCGGTGACACAACCTTTTCGTCTTCCAGCTCCCAGGTTGAGGTGCAGGCAGGGGCGCAATGGAAGGCGCAGAGGAGCTAAACTTCGTCTCTTCAGGGCAGGTCACCGCAGGGGCGCCAAGGATTGGCGCAAGGACGGTGGCAAGGCTTCGCAGGGTCGGTGAGGCAACGGAAGCTTTGCTTCGTGAACGATCTTCACTCCTAAGTGCTTATAACTCCTTCCTTAACTTCTTTTAGTCTTCTTCTTCTGGACCAAGGAGTTAGTAGCATAAACCGACACAAATGCAATAAAAAGACTCTAAAAACTATCCTAAATGATAGTGATTCTATCACCTATCAAAAGGTTTGTTTGTACCTTTCTGTCAAAATAACATTTTACTTTTCAACTTCAATTCTACAGAAATAAAATTATGGATCATTATGCATATTACATACTATAACAATATTTTTTAAAGTCCTAGTTTTTTTTATCGAACCGGTTCAAGTACGGAGCATAATTTCCAGTATAGAGTTACGGAGCATTTTTCATAGTTGATTCACTACTTGATCCAATAGTTCAGATTAAGCCACATCATTTAATGATTTTTGGGCAACACGATGACATTTTTTGTAATTATGTGAAGTTCAGACAATAATTTTGTAATTCTCAAATTTTGTCTTAAAAGGTTGTGACACGATAACAATCTTGTAATTTTTAAAAAGTGTAGTGATAATCAAATTTGTTATGTTAGTTCAAAATTTTCAAAATCTAATTTACAGTTCTTCTTTGTTACCATTTTTTTCGTTCAAATTTTTGTTCAGTTAGCTCAAATGTATCAATCGTTACATTTTTCAATTTTTTTTTTGTTGGTTCAAATTTTTTTAGGTTCAAAATAATAATAAACCAACAATTTAATATGTGTTAACAAATAGAACACACTATTAGTTCCAATTTTCATTTTTAAAAAATATTGACGTAGACTTTTTTCTACAAAATTTTTATAAATTTTATTCAAATTATAATATACTAATGGTTAAGATGAACTTATAGTATAAAAAATTGTAAACCTTTTATTTTCCAGCTTTTTTTCCTTCTTCTTTTTCTAGCGGGCCTTTTTATCATTCAAATTTTTTGTTTTATTACTTCAAATTATATTGTATTATTAGTTCATACATTTTAAAAAATTGTTTCCATAAGTTCAAGATAATGAATGTAATGATAATATAAAATGTTTAAACTAATATATTACTCGATCTGAGCTAATAGTATAAATATTTTGAACTAACAATATCATACTAAAAGTCTTCTAATAACCTTAATTATTAAAACATGAACTTTTATAATAATATTTCAAAATTTTTGTATTATCATTGGATCCTTCTCTAAAAAATATTACAGTTTTCTCATAAAAATTACAATATTATCATTAGATCCTCCTAAAAATAGATTTTCAATGGGACAAGTTGCCCTTCCCCTATATAAAGTAAGATTCTAAATTAGATGTGTTAAAGAAGAATCATCGGGTTAATATAAGTAGCGATGGTTATGATAGCTTATAATTTTAGAAACTTATCAGCTTCGCCTCAGATCCAAGTATCCAACTACACTTGTTAGATGCGTAGTACATATGCTCCTATCGGCTTCACCTCAGATCAACTACGCACACCAAACATAACATGTATTGGTTTTCGCCGGTACGTCTAACAACCGCCTATAGTAGCAGTCTAATAACCGCATATAATAGCAGCCTAACAACATAGTAACATCCAAAATCATAAACTTCATCAAGCCAATGACATACCACAATAAGGATTATCTTGAACATCTGACTACAATGAAACTTTGGGAATAAAAAACTCTAATAGAATATCTGAAACTTGATTTAGCAATGTTCAAGAGAAGGTAACAAAAACTGAATGGATTACACAAAATGTCGCCTTAAAATCTTTAAGATGAGGCTGTCACTTGCTTCCTGGGAGTTGCTTGAGTTCCTGCGGATTGAATGAGGAATAATCAATAGTCTTTCTTATGGCAGAGTATAAACTGAAAAATCTATATGGAGTTGGAAAATATAAAGACCCAGAGAGATACCTTCTCTAAAACCAGTCTTGAATCTCCTTGGAACATTGCGGAGATACCTCATCCGTCCAGTTCCCGTAGTCTTTCTTCTGATTGCTTTGACACTCCAGTTATCTGCACAAGCAGAATATAACAAATCAAGTTAAGTTTGCTTCATTTAAAGTCAGTATCATTGAAGTACATTCACATACTATCAGGTTGTTTAACTGCAAAATGTTGCTCTTATCTTCTCATATTCAATTTGTATCATCATGATATCTTTGTATCATCTCTTTATCTATAATCATTATTGAATACATAGGCAAATCTCATTCATCTGAAAACTTTCTTATCACAAATTAAACACAAACAACAAATTCAGCTGTAACCAGATAAGCATAGAACTTGGATTGTGTGTCCATAACTGTACAATCACCAAAAGTTCCCACCCAGAGCTTCATTATTTTATATCTATCTAATTTGCAACTAATGACCAAATTTGCAACTAATGACCTACTAAATCAACAAATTCAGCTGTAACTAGATACATAAACACCTAGAGAAAATTATAACTTTAGACAAGCAGAGAGCTGCATCAAAGTAAATACACATCAAACAATGAAAATGCTTCATGAACTAGTTTGTGATCAATAATGTGAAGACTAAGACAGTGATCTTTGCAATTCCAATCAGCTCTTTCAGTATACACTCGAAACACTTCACAATTCTCCAATATAATCGATCAAATCAATGATTCCATTTAGAATATACATTTATTACGTAAAATTATGGCTAATTTCACAATGCGCAGCGTCGTCACATCTTTAAAAAGTTAAGATTATATTTCTTATGGTAACAACCACAGCAATAAAATGCATAATCGAACAGATCAACTAAAATTGTTTAGATCTGCAACAAAACTGAGGAACGAAATCCAACCTACGGCGTAAAAATAGCGTAACAAAAACAAATAAAACTCACACTTCCTGAGACGAGCGGCAGGGTAGGCGCAAGCAGAGCAACGGCTCTTTTGAAGGTGGAAACTCCGGCGTCCGCAACGGACGCAAAGTGTGTGCGTCTTGTTCCTCCTCTTACCAAAACTGCCTGTTCCCTTCCCCTGCAATATTTCAACAGCAGAACATAACAGATTGTGAATCAGGAGCATGAATTTCAAAGCAAATGGAAAAATCGAACTGGATTGAGAGAAGCACGTACCATTGTTGCACTTGCAGCTCGGTTCCTCTAAATTCTTCAGAGGCTTTAGATGGTTAAACGCCTTAAAGTTATATGCCGGTGAATTGTCTTACTAGGGTTTTGTTGAAAAATACGGGCCTCTCATTTTTCATTTCGGGTTTCTGGTTTGGGCTTTTTGGTAACATTTGGGCCTGTAGCCCATTGACTTTTTGCTTAGCTTGCCGTTGACAAACCAAATTGTAATTTTTTTTTAGTTGATTTAAATATTACATTATTTTGTGTCTTCGTTTAATAAATTTATTATAAATGACGTCGAATCCACAAGCTCAATTTTTTTTTATCAACAAAAGGTCACTTGCGCAGCTTTAAATGCCTCTCAACAATGTTTGAGAATTGTCCATAGAGATTATAAATTAGAGCCTATTTACTTGTAGATTGGTTTATTTTTTGGGTTTATAAATTAGAAGAGTTTATATGAATTTATAGTTTATTTTCGAGTTTATTTCTTCACGGGTTTATATAGATAAACCACATAAGGCCGTTTACTTGGAGTTTATTTTTTGGGTTTATATTTATTTCAAAAGACACACATGCCCCTAAAAAAACTCGAACAATAACGTTGAATACTCAAGAATGAACAAACAATCCCGGAATGAAAAAGCACAAGGTCAAAATCGGGTTGTAAACAAAAATAAACTCATCCAAGCAAAAATAATCTTGGTCTTAAAAGTTTATTTTTGAGTGGTTTATAAACCCATATAAACTCGTAAATAAATAAACTAATCTCAAAGTAAACACCTACAAAAATTGAACTCAGGGTTTATAAAATAAATGAAACACAAATAAACTCCAAGTAAACAGGTCTTAGTAAGGGACTCTAAATTCTTAGTGGTAACCACATTTGAAAAATAAAATTAGGGTGTGTTTGGTTGAATGGGTAAATGTGAAAAAAATAGTATATCCTCATAATGATCAAATAATTATAGTATAGAGGGCAAACAAATTGTTAAATTTTATGCTTTAAATTTGTACTGATCATATATTTATATTATCAGTTTTTGAGAAATGATCCTTTAACACATTACTTGATTTTTTTTTTTTTCAAACAATTGTCTCCTATCACAGTGTTAATTGGCCTTCAGATTATAATATGATTGACTTTGTCCTCGTTTTCTCTTTGACAAAAATTAGTCTTTGTTTGGTTGATTTGTGACTATTCTAATCTTAACTAGTTTAGCACTCGTGTCGTATATAAGTATTTTGAATACATATCAATAGAAATGAGAACAAATCCCGATATTTTCTCCATCCCGATTTCGTCCCAATCCAGACAAAATTTCATAAAATAACAATCCCGTCCGTCAATAAATATTCGGAATGGAATACGGGTCTTAACTAATCTTAAATCATCATAAAATTTGTATAATATTAAAATACGTCTAAATAATCTTGAATCATCATAAAATTTACAAAAGAAAAATCAACTTCAACGCGATAGGCTTGCGTTGAAGTTGATCCGGATTCAACGTAGTCGGTTTGCATTGAATTTGAATTTTTTTTAACACAATCGGTATGCGTTACACTGTACAAATGTAATTTCTTAATTTTTTAAAATATTATTTAAAATTAATAATAAAAAAATATCAATTTTACATTTATGTCAAGTTTTGATAATTCCTTCATCTAACTTATAAAAAAAAGTCAGCCCGATTTAGCTCACATATCGACACGTTTAGGGTTATAAAAAACTAAAATGGGGCGTTAGAGTTGAATATCATTATCAACCTTTCACGTACATTCTTCTTCTTCTTCTTCTAACTGAACCCCTCCCAATCTCCCATGGTTGCTGGCATTTTTAAATACAAGAAAATAAAGTCTTCCATCAAAATGAAAAAAAGAAAGTCAAAAAATTGTTGACCTTTTCCATGCAAGTTCTGTTCAAGTAGAAAATAAACTTATTCCTCTAAACGAATTCGCTCCATCGAATTCGAAGAAATTGATTTTCTGTATCCCATAGAAGTTCAATTCTACTAGTGTAACCGCCAAAACCCCCATCCACCTGGAAGCTGGGCGTGAATGGGGTGTTCCCAATCAACGATTGGCCAGGAGTCAGTGTCACGATGCAAAGAGCGGAGGCTGCTAATGAAGCAAGCTGTCATCGCCGGCGCCTCCTTATCCACCTCGCACCCCGCCTACGCCGCAGCTCTCATGAGGTCTGGCTTTGCTCTCAATAGATACGCCCATGTCTCCGAGACCGTCGCAATGCCTGAGCTCTCTGCTTCGGAACGCGGCGTTTGGAAGCTTGGTTCCATCTCGATTCCGGAAGACGCCGCTGCTTTGGTTGAATCGGTGAAAGCCAAGGAAACCAAGAGAAAACGCAGCGTTTCGAAGATGGATTCCGACGTCAATTTTGAAAATTCGTTGAAATCCAGGGAAACCAAGCAGAAACGTCGCGTTTCGAAGGATTCTGCCCCGACCGCAAAAGGCGATGGCGTTTTGAAAGATTCGGTCAGAGAAACCAAGCCAAAGCGAAGCGTTTCGGAGTTGTATTCTTTCTCATTGGCAAAGAACGACGCCGTTTATGAAAAATCGTTGAAAGCCAAGGAAATCAAGCAAAAACGCCGCGTTTTGAAGTTGAATTCTGGTTCCATTCCGGAAAACGACGACGAAGATTTGGAGATTACTGACGAAGACGATGATTTGGAGTTCCTAACCCCAGATAATGCGTCGATAGAGGAGTTTTCCGATGATAGTGAAGTCGAAGATTTGAAGTTCCGAACTCCAGATAATGTGTCGAGAAGCGAGGTTTCTAATGATGAGGAGGTGGAAATTCCATTGCCGAAGCAGCTTGTGCTTTCGAAAACCGCCTCTGATGAAATTAGGAAGGAAGAGAACGTGAATGTGTTTATGGCCTTCAGAGAGATTGCTAACCAATTTATCAAGGCTTCCGAGTCCGCGCAAGATGTTTCGAGGTTGCTTAAGCCCAATCGGTATCGATACCCTTGTTATGCCGCGGATACCAGAGGTTGTTCTTACTTTTTTGTTTCTCTTTCATTATTTGTTTACTGTTTTAAGTTAATATCAATCTGTTTGCCTTTGTTTGAAGTAGATTGCTTGATATTTACTCATTACATTAATTTTGATGAATGGCGAGCACAAATGCAAGAAATTTGAGACTCATGTGATGCTTGATTTTGATGAAATGTCGAACCCTAACAATATTTCTTGATAACTATGCTAAATCAGTGTAATTCATTTAAATCAATTTGAAATTTTGTTACATTGTTAGTGAAGAAGAAACCTCTATGTCGTAAATCTAGAGCCTATTCTCTTTGGAGTATCAGTTTTACTTCCCAAGGACTGATCCATCTGTACTCTCGTGTGAATATGCATTCCTGATGCTGAGCTTGCTTCTGCAGTGACAGTTGATTATGCTGCGACAGTGAGGCGTGTGATTATGTGGACCCAGACAGGCGATGCTGTTAATGAAGCCGGTGATGTTTATCCTAAAGAGAACGAACCTCTACCAATTGTTTTGGATACATTGCTGGCATGGGAGAAAAAGCTTTATGTTGAAATGAAGGTGTAGTTCATTATCTTCTCATCCTTATTGTACTTTCCTATTCTACTTATATACAGACAAAAAAACGAACTTGCTTGTTATTATTGTAATTATCTTTGGATTGCCTATCACATTTTTTGTTCCAATGGCACACTAATGGCTTACCAAGTTTAATTGTAGAAACTAGAAAGGTACAGTAAAACTAATAATTTTTGGAACCTTTCTATGGCAGTATGTATGCATTCACATTTGACAGTGTTTGTCCAAAATAGATTTCAGAGGTTCCAAATTATATTTAAAATAGTTTAATACAACTTCCTAAGAGGCAATTCGTGTTGATGTATGCAACCATTTTTGGATCTTTTCTTTCTAGCTAAGAAATTTGGTTATGGTACACTTTTTGAATATGATACGAGTATGATCTTTTGTGAATGGTCAGAAATTAATGGACTGTATGCTAGCTTTTGTTTACCTCAATCTTCAAATTGACCAAATCAATAGTAAATTCATGTCTTGGGATAGGCTGGTGAACTTATGAAGCTGGAGTACCTCAGAAAAGTCATTCTGCTGACAAAGCAGAAGAGACGTGGTGCTAGCGCTGAATTGTTGATGAAAACAAAGGCAGCTGTTCGTTATCTGCAGAACAAATACAGAATCAACGTACAGTCAATCGATTCAATCGTTTCAGAAATAAGCAATCTCCGTGATCACCAGCTCTACCAGAAACTTGTTGAACTGGTTGACGGGTAAGTTTGTATTTTCAATTTAAATTTGATTTGAGAAAGGATATGTGGTTCTGATTGCAGCCAGTTGCTTCCTGATATAAGTTCATTTGCTTAATTTGAGAGCTTTGTGTTGGTAGTGTTTAGGTGGTTATTTAGGGAGCTTTTTAATTTTTAAAAACTAGTTAAAAAGCTCTAGTGTTTTCTAGTTGTAGCTTTTTAGAGGGATTTGTATATTATGTACTTCCGAAATTTGTGTAAAAATTCAGGGTCCATTCGGCGTGACAGTGAGATTATTGTGTGGGATTATTATTTTTAATAATCTCTCAATAATCTGATAATCTACTTGTATTTGGATACTTTTTGGGTCACAATAATCCAAAAAATAATCCGAGTACAAAGTAAAAAAAAATACAGCCGAACGCACCCTCAATTCAATCAAACTTTTTATCCTCAGAACCCAAAAGTCTTGGTTTACCAAATAATTTTTGTTAGGTAGAATTCTTATTCAAAATCCCTCTCAAACCTCTACCAAACACAGCCATATCTTAAGCTGATGAACTTACAAGCCATAACCCAAATCTGTAATTGCAATTCAACCTTGAATGATATGAAATCTATAATTGTACGGCAGTAACTAAAATTACCTGCTCCTGTTGATATGTGTAGTTACCGGACTTTTTGAACTTCTGGCTGATTTCCATGAATAGATTGCTGACATTAAAAACCTTCATTGATTCTAAATAGAACTTTTCTTACTGCAGGATGGAAAATATGTGGAAAAATGTGTCAACTTGCCACGACAACCAAGTTATGACGGCAACAAATCTCAAATACGTTAACATCTCAGCAGTTCGAAGAGAAATCACATGGGATGAGCAAACTACCAACTTCTTGTGTGCTATTGAAGACTGGCTAATACAATTTGAGAAGCTTGTGGCCAATCAAAAGAGCTACGTCAACACCCTCAGCATCTGGTTAAAGCTTAACCTCATTCCAGTTAGGAGCAATCTAAAGGAAAAGCTCTCATCCTCTTCAAAAAACCCGAATCTTCCAATCCAGTCCCTCCTCTATTACTGGCACGAATACATTGGAAAGCTTCAGGATGAACCTGTGAAGACGGCTATATCCTCATTTTTAGCTGTGATAAAGACGATCAAACTCCTTCAAGAGGAGACGACGAAACTGAAGGACAAAAGGGAGGAAACGAGGAGGGAGTATTTGCAAAAAAAGCAAGCTATTGATGATTGGCTACGCAAGCACAACAAGCGTAGTGCTCGGGTTGACACAGGAGACGGTCAAGGAGCTGGGGATTGGATCATGGGTGACAAGGTTCTGGTTTCGGAGAAACGGTTTGTAGTTGAGAGCTTGAAAAAACGGTTGGATGAGGAGACGGAGGTTCACCGAAAGCATTACTTACGAGTACAAACGAAGATGATCTGGACCCTGAAAACGTCATTGCCGGAGCTTCTCAAGGCCATGTCGGATTATGGATATACTTGTGCTTATACTTACAATAGACTAATGTGCATTGCTCAATCCAAAAACCCTGCAAATCTTAACAGTGACCCTTTGTGACATCCCATACTTGTTAATCTTGGGAAAGAAGAAATTGTGCTTCTTTCTCTTTTTTGTAACTTGTAAGTAATGGACTCTCATTCTTTGTTGTAACTAACCCACTTCGAGTAAAAGACACAAAATGAGTAAAGAAAGACAAGCATTTTGTTATGCAAGAGCTTGGAAAGCAAGGAAGGATCAAAGAAAAGCAGAACACTTAGAGTAGCACATGTCCGGAAGTCCTAGTGGAAGGTCGGATGAAAGATCAGTTCTGATGAAGCAGAACATAACAATGGCCATGTTACGGCAACGAGAGTCATTAGGAAGAAGGTTGGACGAAGATCAACAAAGGCCATGCTACGGTAACAGGAGTCATGAGAAAAAAAAAAAAGCTCAGCTTTGTTGGAGCGGTAATGTAGGTGAGTCGCAATAGGACTTTGTGACAAATTTGGATATGTTCGGCATTTTAGATGCGTAATTTCAGTAAATAAGTTTTTCTAAACCTTTAAACAGGATCGCATGCATAGTCAATTAGATATAATATAGGAAAAGAAATACCTTTTGACTCTTGAATCGCTTTAGATCTTATATACTAGTGCAAGGATCGAAATTGGAAACAAAGGAGATTGGAGGGGTGACACAATGCAACGATTGACTCTCTTCTAATAACAACCAATTAACAATACATATATTGCTAATGATAGCCTTAAATTATTAATTAAGAATATATTTAATAGGTAGTTATTATCTTAATGGAAGTTACTTATTTGGTAATATTTATTAATTAAGCAAAAAAAATAGGTAACCGGTTAAATAAGGTAATCGTCCGTGATATTCTCCATTAATAAATATCCGCCATCTTCGGATTTCAATTGCTAACCAAAATCAAATCAAAAAATCGCTCAGCTAAGGCGAAAGCAGTTCGTCACAACCGGTGCAATCGAGGTCTCGTCGTCCTCCCAACCGTCGTCCTCAACTGTCTACTTCAATCGCCTAATATTCGCTCGTCATCAACAGATTTAAGTTACAAATTGCTTCAAGGGATTATTCTCAATCCCGAATCGATTAACTTTAGTCGTCATAGCCAAGTAAGATTGTTTCGACGATTATGCTCTATTGGTTGAAGAAAACCACTCTTTCGTACCCATATATTATCAGCAAGATTCAGTTGAGAATGATGAAGTTCAATGGACGCAATCTACGCAATCTGTTTGGGGAGTCCGATTTGTAGGGATTTTGTGACGGAATTGAGGATTGATCGGCAAGATTGAGTTGAGAATTATGAAGTTCAAACGAGTATTCAATGGTCGTCTTCAACAGGTATAGTTAAAGATTGATTATGTACATATGTTGCTGTGAAAATATTACTGACTAACTATATATGTACCAAATATGTAGTTTGTGTACATTTGGATAGGGATTTGATGATACATAAACATATTTTGTGTGTACATATAACATGATGTCGATTAAAATATGTACAACTTTGTGTGTGCATGTACATATGTTTGCAGTCTTTGATGATTATGTACATATTTTGCTGCGAAAATGTTACTGACTAACTATATATGTACATATGTTTGCAGTCTTTGCGATTATGTACATATGTTGCTGCCGAAATCTTACCAAATTTGATTCAATATCGTCGTCATGGATGAACGCAAGTTAGAAAGGACGAACATTCTGAAAGATATTTTGATTCTCATAATAGATGGAGAGAGAAAAATATTTACTTTCCCGTTTTGTAATAATTAATTGCCTAATAAATGGAGAGATAAAGATATTCTGAATTCTTAATATCTTTTTTTATTTTAATAAATCTTTTTATATAATTTAGAGGACTTATTTTGTACTCATTATTAACTTGGGACCCTTTATATGTTTATGGATACAAGACATATTTAATCCTTCATTTTACCCTGTGTTGTTTCATTTTGAAACAAGACAATAAAAAAAAACTTCCATGTTGAGATTTTTTTTCTAAAAAATGTCTTTTATGGTTCGGGTTTGTTTTTTTTTTTGTAAAAAAGGTCTTTTATATAAAAAAACGTCTTTTATACGTAACCGATAGGCAAAAGATGAAAGGTCTAGTTTGTGGTTCGGATTTATTTTATAAAAAAACGTCTTTTATATTGTTTGCGGATATAATTATTTAATAAATAATAATATCTTTATTAGAAGATAACGCTTGAATTACTTGGACACATAGAAATCTTCGATTATACAACAAAACACCGAATGTTGGGGTTGTGCATAATGACTTAAGAAGGTTGTTGGTTGGCTTTGAGAATACGTGCTTGACGCATTCTACTCGAGCACAATTTTAAAATAATTGAACAAAAATATAAATGATTAAAACAAACAATTTGAACTAACAAATTCTCACTACACATTTTAGAATTTACAAAATTCTCACCTGTCACAATTTTCTAAAACAAATTGTCAAAAGGACAAAATTACCATCTGAACTTCGTATAATTACAAAAACTTCACCGCATCGTTCATAAATCGTTAAATGACGTGAAATAATTTAGACCGTTCGATCAAGTACATCAACAATAAAAATGTTTTATAAACCATACCTGTAATTTTACTCCGTACCTAAACCAAATCGATATTTTATTTGTGTAATTATAAAATAGTCACGTAGCCGATCAATAATTAGTTGGTTGTGATGATTAAACGTATTGCGTAATTTAGTGCACTATGTTATCATCTAGTAGCCAAGAAAGTATATTACCCTCTTAATTTTCATCATTAGTGACATAAATTACAAGTACAATCTTCATCATAACAAAAGATGGAAGCACATCATGAGATCATTAGGCTTAGACTTTTATATTACTAATTTATTAATAAACAAACCACTTAAATAAGTGACCCTTTGTACAATATAGTTTAATGCAATTCCTTTCATATACACAAATGTATGGAATGATTAAAGCTAGTTACCTATAGGCATATGGTACATTGGTCACATTTCTCACCTAAAACTATACCTTGTACACTTGTATCATTAAAGCTTGATTGATTTTACCTATAAATTAACTATAATTGAATTTGGTTATCTTGAATCATTCTGATTTTATATCAGTTCGTCGAATTGGCCTTAAACATATATTTCAATAAAATGTATATATTAAGTATTGTGACCTAAACGAAAAATAAAATAGTTTATCCGTCAAACTCATTTGAAACTTTTAGAATCTTGAATCTTTTCTGTCGGATTTGTTTGAGTTATTGTATGGTATTACTTTGAATTTTTAAGTCATTTTAAGCAACCTAATTAGATATAATTGGGTTCAGAACATTTCGGCCCCGTTTGGTATTGATATCCTACTTATGGGTATGTGTATCACTCATACTCATACCAGTATTTGGTATTTTAGTATATCGGTATCAAATTGATACTTTGATAATCGGATTTTTTTTTTAATAGTTTTTTATATATTGACATTTTGGAAGGTATTACCGATTTTTTCCCCTACGGTTCTCATATTCTCCCATCATACATCTCATCTTCTCCTATAGTCATCATTCATTCCTTCTCCAGCTCGTGTGGGTTTCTCCTTATTGGGTTGCTTTGAAATTTTCTCGAATATAAGGTTTGTGAATGTGAAAATCTCTCTTTCTTTCTCTTGTCCCTCCCTTGAAATACATCACGTCCTGTACTTTAGGTTTTACCTATCAAATCTGATATATGATAAACTTTAACATGTCAAACGTTAGCTATTTTGCATGTTAGAATAAATGACGGGTCATGCTAAGACATGTCCGACTCCCTTACCAAATAAAAAAAAATCAAACGACCTGTTCATATTTCGATAATTTTTATTTTGGTTGAACTGATTTTTGTCGGATTGATCTCAATCAGTAATTAGCTTTTTAATTTCTTGGATTGAAATAAACAAATCAAATCGATTTTTCGAGTAGGTTTAATTTTATTACATCTTTGAATGTTATGCATCAAACAAAACCTTACTGATTAATTTATCATCACACCCACATCAACTAAAAATCTATCACTAAGTTATTCCCAAATCGATTCAGGTTGAAATTTAAAAAATAAAGCTTGAAGATTATGTTAATAGTTAGCCCATAATCATCAATATATGAATAACATAATCCCAATGGGAATCCAATTTGATTTAAAGATTGAATAAATAAAAGAACTTACAAAAGCTAAAAACCCTTCAAATAAAATAAGACAATAATCACAGTTTAATCAAAGTGAGAGCCACCTATAGAATAATCTAAGAATCTAACCCCTCAACACATATATAAAGCTCTCATTTCCTAGCCTACACAATACATCATTTTCCATTGTCATCTTCCCTCTAAACTCCCTTTCCTTATAACAAAAATGGGGATCAAGAATTGGAGCAACTCAAGGAGCCAAAGCATCCAACTAGGGCGAACCCGATCGAGTCAACGTAGCCAAGGGCACGAAAACAACCATTCGTACTATCACCATTGCGACTCCAAATGGAAGGCATTATGGAGGAAGATCAAGAAGGAGAAGCAAAAGTTCTTCCATGGTAATAACACCTCTTGGTCTTCTAGCCAATATGACCCCGACACGTATTCGAGAAACTTTGATGACGGATTGGGGTGCGCGGAACCAGAGAATTTGAGTAGATCTTTTTCAGCTAGGTTTGCAGATCCGTCTAGGATTAGAACACGAATATCAGGATGTGATTATGTACGAGGATAAACTTTTTTTTTTTCTCTCTTATGATATAACTTAGATCATTTGACTTAACTTCTTAGCTCTTAATTAATGGTGTGGATGGTGCCACAGAGATGGCTTAGACTATATTATAAAATTGTGACAATATGTCAAAATGGCATGAATAACGTGTATTGTACATTGGTGACGTGGACTTTTTGTATGATCGAGCAATTGAGTGAGCTAATATTGCAGGAATTTGACGTCATCAATGAAATGAGTTTCTTGAGACCATATACCAGTATTACAACGTTGTGTTGTATATTTTTCATGATTTTTCTTTATAAAAAAATAAGTGGAAAGTGGTTCGAAACCAATAGACGGAGCGCCGTCTAGTGGGTCGAAAGGTCAAAAAATCGGCAGACGGACTAACCGTCATGACACAAAAAAGGAAAAAAGAAATACACAATATTACATCAAAATGAAACCGAAAGCAAAAAAAGTCTTCAAGGGAAAGTAGGATGATCCAGCCGGCAAGAGGCAACGATCATATAAGTTCATCTTGAAGGAAGTACACAGGGGAAGTCTGAGGAACAACTGTGGACACCTCAGATTTGGACTGCAATAGAGCCGTCAGGAGTCGATCACAAATTCACGCCTCCTTCTCGATAAACGCACGGAACCGCCAGCAAATGACTGCATCAAATCTCAGAAGACGAGATTGCAGAAGACGGGTATCTTGATGAAAAAAAAGTAGAACTTAATGGATAAAATAAAGAGTGAATTTGGTATATAGCTCTATATCACTAATTTTGATTAGTAAATGTGCAGCTCAATAATTTTCTTAGTAAATGACCTTTTTTAATTTTTATAGACAAACTTACCCTTATACAAGAATCTAAAATATTCTTAATTGATTATTGGCTTTAAGTAACCACAATGATTATTGTCTTATAATTATCACATATTCCCTAATTGAAGAAGGTAAATATTGAAAGAATTACCAATTTTAACCATCTGAATCAATTAGCAATTATAAAATTAAATTGTTGATTTTATATACTGAAATCTACTGGTTTCTTCTACAGGTCTGAATAGTCGATGTTCATTTTTCGATCAAAAGGTCTACTGCATACTCGTTGAGATCTCCAAATGAATTTGAATGAAGGTAATTCTTGTACTATGTCTATTCAAAATGCTTGTAATAATTTGTTCGTTCTATGTAAGTCTTGTAATTTGCCTGCAACTAAATAGGAATTATTGTAATTCTTTCGGCCAAATTTGAAAGATTAACCCTGACTTATGTAATTCTTGTATCAGAAATCCACGAGTATAGTTACTGTAAACATGAGAATCTTGTAAATGGAGTTTAATAATCTGATGTCCATGTAAATCTAGTATCAGAAATCATGTACCTTGTTTGTGTTTGTATATAAAAGTTTCTTGTATGATCTGTTATCCATAGGACCGAATTAACTGCTTATGTTCTTGTAACATGTTTGATGTAGCAATTCTTGTAAGAAGTTATCGTATGATATAATGACGGTAAATGTTCTTGTAAAGAATGTATCATTACACTACTTGTAGGTAACGTCTAACATTCTTATATACTATGCTTGTACTCATCATGTAGATCATGTATCAGTAATTTCTTGACGTTTACTAATACACTATTGTGTCATTTGAAATGCACAGGTTTGGTTGTTATATCCATATACTTTGATGGAGAATGGAAGCTTGGAGAAGACCAATGGGAATTTGCTGGAACGCTCTTTTGAATAAGATGTTAAAATGATTCTATTTAGTATTTACTTTCTTAAATTATGATTAGTGTATAATCAATTAGAAGATTCTATTGTAATTAATTTGGGTAAAATTGAGATATATTAGTAGGGGCAAATCAGATATTAGAGATTAAAAGATGTTATTTTGTTAATTTATTATCATCCTATGTTATTTAGCTAATGAATTTTATGATGGGGGGCATTTCATCCAATTTTCTCTAAAATAAAGGTGATTTGTAGAGATAAGATTGGCATAAGGAGTTGATTTATGTTATCGGGAATGAATGAAATTGATTGTTTTGTAATTTCCGAACCGTATATTTTTCATGAATCAACTCAAGTGTACTCAATCAAGTAGCCTATTTCTCATAAGTTATAACTATATTTGATTTGACGACTTTTGATTAATAAATTGACTTTAATCTTATGGTGGGCTACCGGCTAAATTGTTGAACCTAATTAACATATTTGAAATGTAAAAGCATGTGGTCCTCCATGCGGCGTCTCTCAAAGATCGACCATTCGTGCGTCAATTACTCTAATGTCTTTGGATCGACTTTTGACTCTAATTTGTAGTCATTAATCAACATGATATCAGCTTTTTAATAATGATTTTTAAACAATATGGTCATGAAAAGCATCGATTTTAAACGTCATATTAGTCTGAATTTTCTTTTCAAGTGCTTATGATCTGACGGTCAATGGTGTTATAAGTTTATAACCATAAATACAAGTATTGTATAATAAACTAGTCTAATACTCGCACCTTGTACAGGAAAAAAATTTAAAATTTATTATCTAAATAATTTATAATTTTTTTTAAAAAAATTCGCTAAATGTTAAGAAAAATATATTAATATCAATCTGTAATAAAAAATTAATTATTAAATTTATAATAATTGTCAAAGTGTTAAATAAAAAAATTACATAACAAATTTCTAATTTATTTTTTTTATATTATTACCTATAACTAAAAAATTAAAGTTTTTGTTAAAAAAATTGTTTTTAAAAATCGATTATTTTTAAAAAAAAAATTGATTTAATAAAACGATAATTAAAATCTTTATTAACGATAATACAAATTGTTTAAATAAAATATTGTTATATCTCATATTGCAACCAATAAGATTTAAATGTTAGTTCGGATATATTTTGTAAAATTTAGAATCCAAACAAAATCCATTGAAATCTCTAAATTCGGTTAGGTGATATGGTATTTTTTTAAAAATTATTTTTATAACCGTAAGATAATGAAAATGATGACATGGAATTATTTTTGTTAAATTGGCATAATGAGATGGAAAATATTTTAATTTTGACTTAAAACATTTATTGAATAATGGCATGATCGTAATTAAAATGTGGCAAAATTGTAAATATTTGACAAAAAGTCCTAGGTGGCATGGTTAAGGTGTTGACATGTGGACAAAAAGGGTTCAATTTTAGTAGTATATATAGATTAATGAGTATGGATTGTCTTACATATTCCCAAGTCATAATTAAGACAATTTTTTCTTCGTTGAGATCATAATTAAGAAAATTTTATAGATTGTAACTAACTCCCTAATAAAAAGTGAACTCTAACATTACAAAAAAAAAAAAAAAAAACTCTAAGACTAGTCTTTGAGATTTCGTTCCGTTGTGATATTATGTATGAGACGAAGATAAAAAAAAAGTAGGAGACGGGAGTTAAGACGTGAAATGTGACTTTGTTAAAGGGTTCAATGTTGATAGTATGGACGGTTTGGAGGAATGAGTTATATGGTGGTGTGATATAAACGCCTCACTTACTTTCCTTTTTATCCCATCACGTAATGAATGAAATTTACAGGATTAAGAAATAAACAAAATTGGCCCGCGTGGGTATCTACGACGGTCCAGAACAAGCAAACAAAGTTGAGATATAAACGTATGAGGATGTTATAAGAACAATTAAACGGGCCTATGTTTTTCTATGGGGACTTCAATTAAGTAATATACGGATAAACATGAAAATATTGCAGTTGTTTAGAAGAAATGTTGATTCCGTGAGGTGGATGATGATTGTGTGCTTCCTGATATAGCGAGGAAGATGTTTTACCTTATGCCTTCATAAGGTAAAACATCTTCCTCGATACTACTCGTATTATTGTCCGATTATGTTGGACATGAAAGGGAAGGAACGGCAAGTAGGGAGTGACAAGCTATGTTAATTTTCTTATATTAGCCTCGGGACAAATGACGTGGATGGCACACGCTCGGTGAACCAAACACATAAGCTTATAGAGTTTCATCCTAAAACTAATTGACAATAGGAGGAGTAGACCTAGACAAAGTCGGGTCAATCCGTATGCCCGGATAAACGGACGGGTATGAACAAGGGTCTCGGCCTGTTCGGGCGGGTACAAGCAAGTGTTCAAGTCCATCCATTGAACTTGAGATCTCAAGGTAAGGCTCAAGTGTTCACTCCCCCTCAACTGTTAACTACCTAAACTAGTTCACACTTGACACGTTTTTGTCCGGGTCGTGCTCTATTATATTGTTACCATGTTCATTTTCTTATATTCGTATCTTACCAAACGACGTGGAGGGCACACGTCCGGTGAACCACAAACACTTAAGTCCACTATTTTCCATCATATAATCAATTGACAATAAGAGAAGTAACTCATATACCTATATATTAGGCTCACAAACATTAGTATAATTGATATAAGGCAATGCACACATTTCAACAAGCTAAAAAGGTTTGAGACATGATGGTCATACAAAGATGGTTGTTGTGAAGTGTTGAACATCGCTTGGGTTTATTAATAGGGTAGATTGGACTAAAAGGTTAAATATTTGTCTTTGGGGACTTCATTAAGATAATAATGTATGCATCAAAATGGGTTGTATTAGGAGGAATGTTGAGATGAAGGATTCCCGTGAAGTGATTGGTTATTGTGTGCTTCGTGATTTAAGGTGGAATGTCACAAAATTTACATGGCAACGGGGTATATCCATGAAGAGGTTATCATTGATGGGTGATTAGACATATTCTTGGCCACAAATGACTAGTGTGGCATATGCCTTTACAAGGTAAATCATCTCCCTCGTTACTACTTATATCATTGCCCATTAACGTTGGACACAAAAGGAAAAGAGTGGTGAGTAGGGAGAGGAAAGCTACGAATGTTTGATACATGGTGGTAAAACAAAGGAGATGATTATCGTGAAGTGATGAACATCAATTGGGGTTAGACCTGTACAAAACCGGGCCGGCCCGTCCAGCCCGCCCGCACGTCCGGGAAAAAACATGGGCATGGGCAGCAAGTTTGGCCCGTTCGGGACTGGCCCGACCCGGCCCGCATTTCGATGGGACGGGTATGGGTAAACATTTTGGCCCGCGGGCTAACCCGGCCCGCCCCGAATATAGTTTTATACATAAAATATTTTTATATGTATGTGTATATAATTTATATTGTTTCGAGTGTTATATATTCTGATAGTTCATTTAGTTTGTTTGGAGTATTTTGACGAGTAATATTCGTTTGCAACACAAGATTGTAGGACTAAGTTGGCTGTAATGGTACTTATTATTTTTTTTAGGTATTTGTACTAGACATGGGGCCGGTTCCTAAACCGGCGGTTTAGGTTTGGGAACCGGCGGTTTAGGTTTGGCAAGCCAAACCTAAACCTAAACCGGCCAATGAGGAACCGCCGGTTTAGGTTTAACCTAAACCGGCGGTTTGCCAAACCGCCAAACCGCCGGTTTGGCGGTTTGGCACATGACTTTTAAAAAAAAAAAAAAT
>BSUD01000007.1:10016990-10108948 GCA_033239045.1 Fagopyrum esculentum
TTTAACCTCCAACGGCTATTATAGCCGTTGGAGTGAACGTTGGCATTGCCAACGTTCAAAATTTGGCCCAAAAGAGACGTTGGCAAAAGTTTTGCCAACGTCTCTTTTTTTTGCCAAACCGCCGGTTAAACCGGCGGTTAACCGCCGGTTTGGCAAAAAAAAAATAAAAAAAAATAAAAAAATGCTCAAACCGGCGGTTAACCGCCGGTTTGAACCGTCGGTTTAGGTTTGGTGTTGAACCAAACCTAAACCTAAACCTCGAACCCCCGGTTCAACCAAACCGGCAAACCTAAACCGCCGGTTTGGTCAAACCGGCGGTTTGAGCCGGTTCGGCGGTTTGGTTTGAACCGGTCACAAGTCTAATTTGTACTTGTTCATTTTTGTGTGTTTATTGTTATTGAACTTGTTGGTAGTGTACTATGCAAGTATAATTGAATTAAAAGTGTGTATTAAATTCATTGTATTACTTTTTTTGAACGATAAATTCTGGAAAAAAAAGCACAAGCAAGTACACACGGGCCATCCGGGCCGGCCCGGTAGCCCGCCCGCTTTTTACATGGGTGGACATGGGTAGCGTTTGGGGCCCGAACAAGTCGGCCCGGGCCACCCCGGCCCGCACCTTCTAGGTAGAGTTTTGAGGTATGGCTCGGCCCGAACCCGGCCCGAGCCCGGATTTGTACAGGTCTAATTGGGGTTTTTAATAGGGTGGAATATACCAAAAAGGTTGAAGGTGGTAATCGATGATCTCTTAGTTTGGGAAAAGATTGTTCTAAAAATAAGATATGACGCAAAAATGGATTTTAAGGGAATTTATAACGAATGAGTTGGTTAAGTATGTACTTTATGTATCTTTGTGCATAAAATAGGTACATTTTGTTTTCTACTAACAAAGTAGGCACCCTAATTTACGTAGAAAAAGATCAAATAGAAAATAATAAATGATATTACCATATAAGTGAATCTTCTCTCTCCTATAATAAATAACTAATTTTCATAATTAAACAATAAACAAATTATGTTGCTACCTCAAACAATGAAATAAATACTAACAACTCCTAAAATATCACCATAATTAATTACGGCCATTTGACAATATCCATCATTTGTTATTCTATTCTCCATTGCTGAGCGTAAAAAAACTCAGATCTTCAGTTCGAGAGCATCAATAGAGGGTTGTCGATGAAGATATGTCCTACATAACTCAACAAAATTATGTAGTAGATGTGTATTCCTCGTGGATCCGTTGTGAATACATATTTTTGTGACTTTTTACATAATTGTTACATTTATGTAGTAAACGTGTTTTCCTTGTGGATGACATACATCGGAGTGTAGAATATGTATGCCCAATGCATTTTATGTAGCTGATATTTGTGTTTTATGTATTCACATTGTGTAATTGAAATTGTGTACGGACATTGTGTAATTGAAATTATGTATTAAAATTGTGTATCATCAAAAGAATACACGAAGTTTGATTAATATAATTGATATAAGGGCGGGAGTGGGCCAACTCGTCCATATTTAGTTACCCGATTTAACATAATTTAATTGATTATTAGTGGGAGAGAGATGAATCTTTTAAAATTTCCATATTTTTGGCCATATCGACTCAATTTTATCTTTATTTTCTAATTACAAAAATAGTGTGTCTAGTTATTCTACAAGTTACAAAAGGTGCCTTATTTCACCAATCTTCTCATTCTCGGAATCTCCCCTTCACAAGAGACTTCCATTTTAGAGAAAAATAGTTAATATTGCAGCTTAATCGAGCTTGTTCGACTCCATAAATAGAGGATAACATTAACACATATGTTCAAGGGCAATTGAAAGAGGGATGGAGATATAAACAAAAAAATATTTCTATCACAAGACAACGCAACATGATAAGAAGAACGAAATGATAATTTTACAAGATGTGAACTAAAAACGCCAAAATATAAAGGAATCATTATGGTTGTGGTTGACTATTACCAAAATTTGTTCATTGTAGCTTCGAGGGAACCAATATATACGATATTTTAGATGACATACAACCATGAGTAGACTTTGAGATGAATAAAGGTTTGTTGTAGGAATAGATTGATGATATATTTTGGCTAGTTGTGATATAAATGCACCATTGGAAAAATGGTGGGTCACAAAATTACTAGCTCTGTGAAAAATGGTGGAAAGACGATTTGCATAGTTGAGGTAAGTAAGACATTCATATACTCTTATCCCAAGGCTGACAAATCATCCATATGTATTGAATTTTCGGCCCATTAGTATATTGTACCAAGATTCGTAGAAGATTAAAATTGGTTATTTTCTTTGTTATTGTGGAAGGTATAACACTTCAAGCGTCAATTAATAATATTTTAGGGTTTGTTTGGAAACCACGAACTTATTGTAAATGAAGTTGAAGCTGAAGCTGAAGCTTATTGTAGCTGAAGCTGATTGAGTAGCTGATTGAACTAGTTGATTTTTTTTTTATAAGTTTGTTGAGCGTTTGGAAACTACGAGCATATCAAAGTTGATATAAACGTAAAATTACAAAAAAGGGCATCATTATATTATATTTCATTTTTAACTTTTTTTAAATATTAAATAGATATTATAGTTGCACAATATTATAATAACTATATAATAAGAAAATTATACAATAAGTGGCTAATTAAGATATAAATTTTGTTAATTTAAATTTATAAGTTGATTTAATTAAATTAAATTTGTAATTTATTTTTTAAAATAAATATAAAAATATGTGTAATAATATTATGAATTTAAAGTTAGTCATTTCAAAAAAACCAAAATAACACTTACAAATCTTTCACAAAATTAAATGCACATAATTTAATAAAAAAAACTATTCAATAATGTGGATAATTAAAATATAAAATTGGTATTTTAAATTAATAAGTTGGTTTTATTAAAAACATTTAGTAAGTGATTTTTTATATTGATATTTTAAATTTATAAACTTTGTTAATTTAAATTTTAGTGTAAGATTTATTTCTTGACTTTATTAATTGTAATTGTGCAAAGAGTTAATTTGGGAAAATATTTTCCATCATCTAGCTTCATCTCCGTCATCTACATTTAGGAAGCTTATAAAATTGGACATTTTTCATCTACTTTAAGCTTGCTTCATCTTGTTTCATCTAGCAAAAGTTGGGCTCCCAAACACTTCACATCTTCTTAACTTCATCTCATGAGCTACCTTCATCTCCATCATCTAGTAAAACAAGGTTCCCAAACGGACCCTTAGTGGTCTTAGAATTGCTCCACTATATGAAAAATGAAGGGATGAGGTCACTTTGAAGCTTGTTGTGAGCAAAGTGTATAGCCACATTGAATGGGGATATCTTTGACGGATGATAGGGAAGTTGAGCTTTGTGCTTGTGTGGATCGAGAGGGTTTGACTATGCATCGATGGTGGAGTTTACTTATTAATATCGATAACTATCATTGAGGGCATACGATCCCGATAAGGGGATTGTGAAAGGAGGATCGTATCTCCCCCATCTTATTATTTATGTTGAGAGTTCTTTTTTCATATGTGAAAAAATACAAGAAATAACGGTGTATTAAAGGGGCTCAAATATGTCGAGAAGCCCCTGGTGTCTCCTCCTTTTAGTTGATGACATGATGTTGTTTTTCAAAGCCAATCTCCAATAATGCTCCGCCTTGACTAGTATAAGAGAGCGTCAATTAAAAAAAAAAAATCATTTATTGGGTTGTTCGGTGTAGAGTGAAGGGAATAAAATTGGGAATTATCAACACATATATGT
This sequence comes from Fagopyrum esculentum, assembly GCA_033239045.1. Taxonomy (NCBI): domain Eukaryota; kingdom Viridiplantae; phylum Streptophyta; class Magnoliopsida; order Caryophyllales; family Polygonaceae; genus Fagopyrum; species Fagopyrum esculentum. Next base: position 10,020,764 of record BSUD01000007.1, read on the forward strand.
GTACTTGTTGGTAGAGACGGTCCACTTAATAGTTTGTACTTCTTTAGAGATATATTATTTTTTAAATGTTGAGAAAATGATTAATATTAATATAAAAAAACCAAAGCTACCGTTATGCTCATTTGTTATGAAAAGTTTGGATTTTTGGCAAATAATAAGTTCTTAAAATTCTGATTATAATTTATAAAGTAACATCTTTGTGTGTTTCCTAAGAAAAGTTTGAATTTTGGTCAATAAGATTGGGTTGAAGGTTTGAAAATTCTAAATAGAAAATAATCTCTTTATCGTTTAACCACGAAAAAATTATTGTAGACCGTAATGTAATATAATATAATAAAACATACGTATTGGAAAATAGAGCAGTTCGATATAATAAGTTTAAACTTGACTGGAAAATCAATGTCTGATGTATCATATGTTGAGAGTATAAATTTAAAATTTAACAATTTTGTTACTAGTTAAATATATTTATTCCCACAAATAGATAATAATATCTCTAAGCTTCGATACAATTTTCAATAAACGTTATTAAATAATAAAAATACTTTTTATATTGATTTTTTTAATAAATTTACTAGGGGTGGAAACAAATTCAGCCAATTCCGGTTCCATCCCGGTCTTGTTTCGAGCCTGGTAGGATTTCATCCAAAATTAGAAATTCCGACTTGCAAAAAATTATATAGGACGGGATATGAGTCTTAATTTCTTCACCTCGTTAGGTTCGTCTCGTATATAATAAAATTTTTAACTTAAAATAATAATATAGATAAAATGCCTACAAAAGCGAAAGGAAAGGTGACTTACGTTGGTAGCAGACCTATGGACGTGTAATATTTTTTTTGATTCCCCCAGTATTTTGGACTATTTACTTGGATGTGTAATACATTACGAATTTTTAAAAACGGTGTAATGCACTATGAATATTTAAAAACTTTAATGTAAATTGTTACACGTGGATACTAATTTAGTGTATGCACCTCAGTTTATATATATATATATATATATATATATATATATATATATATATATATATATATATATATATATATATATATATATATATATATATATATATATATATGAATATTTAAAAACTTTAATGTAAATTGTTTCACTTTTTATGCATCATGATAGGATATTAATTTATATAAAAATTATTTTTTATTAGATAATATGACTAACATTTGTGTGGATTAAATTATAATTTTTCAATAAATGAAAGGCCATTAATAAAAATCTATTACAAAGATTATTATTAGAGTATTATATTTATACCTCAATATATTATCACTTTTACAAGAAGAAATAAATAAAAAATAAAAGTGAAATTTTCTCAACAAAACCGAATTATATAGTTTTAAATTAAAAGTGTGTAAAATCTGGTTAAAAGATTTGCGTGAGATTTTCTCATTAAAAAGGAATTGTAGTAGATCAATTTGTTAATTTTGATTGGTAGATTAGTAGATTTGTTTTGTTTTTGTTTTATTTTTAAACAAAATTGACGTAGCATGATAAATGTTTACTAATCTAATAAAAAAAATTCATATAAAATAATTAATGGCAAATGTGTTGTAAATAAATCAAAAAAATGTTGATTTTGTCGGCCTTATAATTTGAAAAGTGGGCAAAATGAGGGTTATTTTAGTAATATATATAAATATATAGATTTGGAAACTTTAATGTTTTTGCATTTTAAGTACGATATATTCGAATATTTTTGTGGATAAAACGTATAATTTAAAACACTAAACAAATTAATGGGCAAGTAGGATTGAACTCGTCCTATCCCGATCCCAATCGAAATCGGACCTGGTGAGATTCAATTCTAAAAACCCCCCATCCCATGTAAAATAACGGAGACAAGACTGAGATGACATCAATCATGTTCCGTCACATCTCGTCTCATGCCCACTCCTAAATTTACCACTTATTAATCATCATATCCCTTCACAAACGATCAAAATAAGATAAAAAGCAAAAAAAATACATAATTTGATAATTCTCATAACTCACCGTCCAAAAAATGTAAAATATTTTGTATATTAAATCAAAATTTAAAAGCTAAAATACCTTATATTTTACATCAAAGGTATTTATATTATTTGAATTGTTGAGTACACGATTGATTTACTAGATACCACCATTGACGCGCATTAACATCTTACATTTTTTAAAAATCCAATTTTAAAAACCCAATTTCCCATCACCGCGCGTCAAATTAATATCTAGTAAATTTACCGTCGTGTAAATAAACACTCTTATTTCTATATTCAACGATCTAAACACCTTTTATATAAAAAAAAAAGCCACTATTGTAGCTTGTTTTATTCATCATATTTCAATTAACTTGATTGAAATATACAAAAATTCCAATTGTTCATTTTAGATCTACATTCAAATTGAGGGGAAATGATTAATGAATACTGAAATGAATTGAGAATATAAATTCATACTCGGAAAGTGGTTGAGAACGATACTCAGCGTTTTGGTGTTCCTATTTGCACCTCATAAAATTGAACAAAACTAACCCATAAAAATGTGAAAATTAAAATATAATACGAATAATAAAAAAGATGGTGAAAGTGACCCATTGCAAGCAAGTGACAAAACCAATCTCTAACCCTAGAGTGGTGGGACTTGAAATCCAATCAAAGACGATTAACAACAATCCCTAATCCAGATTCCAGATTCATTAATCCTGCTTTATCAAACCCCCCAAAATTCCCAATTCATTTTCAAAATCAATTCCACTTCCATACTAAAATCCAAATTCCCCCAAATTTCCTACTTCCTTTTGTGGTAGATACAAGAAATTGATACCCATAAATCCGTAATCGCAGCCCTTTCCAGCTTCCTGCCCAGGATCTCCATCCAATCCTGCTCTAATACTCTTCGTCTGTCAGAGTTTTCTCTCATTTCAGATTGCAGTTTTTGCAATCTGTTCTTCGTCTCGGCATCTAGGTTTGGTAGGTACCTGTAAAATTTGATTAATTGTTCAATCTCATGTTCTTGTAGATGCTCGTCAATTCCAGCTTTTAGGAATTGGATTAATTTTTTGATGTTGAGTTATTTATGTTGTTTCGAGGGCGTTTTAGGGTTTCTTGATGCTCCGATTGTTGTTTTGATGCGTTAATTGTATAATGTGTCTTGTAGATCTGAACTTGTGGAGCTAGGGTTCTGTGGTTGATTTTAACCATGTTTTGGCGTATGGCTGGCTTGTCCACTGCTTCTCCTGTGAGCTTTCTCCCTTCTATCTTCGATCCACTTGTATTACTTCATCAAAGTCAAACTTTGCATCATCTTTTCCTTTATTTGGTTTGATTGTGTGTGCAACTGTGCATTAATATGTCATGCTTAATGTTTCTGGTGGATGTAAAAATTCTATTAAATGTTCTGTTTTATGGCTCACAGTGTTAATTTGTCATTCTGTCAAGCAGTTGAAGTTGAAGTTTGCTGGTTTTATGTGTTCAATAGACTCCTGTTTCTTGTTTGATGAATGCAGAACCTTAGTTTTGACGAACTATTCGCATATTTTGTTTGCCAGTGTCACAGCTGCATTCACATTCACTTGCATTTTTCTGGGTTGGTGGGATTCTCTTGCATGGATTTCTGTATAACCAAGCAATGATCTTCTTAATTTCCTTCTTAGGTTCATTTAATTAATAAAAAGATTTTTAAATTACCTGCACTTGAATTGCTCTTTTCATAGTTGCTCTGTACATCGGGACTTAAATGATTCACTGTATATTACTTTTGTTAAGAGACGTGCTATATTTTCTTTTCTATCAGTCACATACTCACATTGTAGTGATTGTACCTGTGAAGTTTGCACCTTTTGTACTTATGGCGTTTGTATACGTGTTTGTGCAATTGTGCCTGGGTAGCTTGGAGGCAGATGCACTGCCAATGGAAAAACTGTGCATGTTTGATATTATCTTTATTGTATGGGATTCTGGTTGAACCTCTCTTTGTAGGCAGAAGAGCTTATGATAATGGGGCTAGTAGTGATTTCATGAGGTTTTAAGGCTTCTTGACCTAAGTTGATGATCAAATTTGTAAATAGTGGTTTTGAATTTGGAAAAGGGAATGATGTCTAAGTGAACCTGGTGAGCTCTTCATTGTCTTGAGCCTTTTCTGTTCATGGTGCTCTGATATGGTGGCTTAGTTTAAAAAAGCTATGATGATCTACTTACGATAATTTTAATTCTACAGAACATTAGTCACCTTTTAATGTATATTGCATTGCTGCTGTGGTTGAATAAAGAAATCCACACATATCGTGTATTTTAAATTTAAATTTTCCATGATGAATTTTAACTCTTATAGGCTTCTTACGTGGCATGATCTTATTTTGGATAATTATGGGCTTTTAGGTGGAGACTATTTTGGATAAAGACAATTTTACGCTAGAGGAACTTCTCGATGAAGATGAAATCATCCAAGAGTGCAAAGCTCTGAATGCTCGCCTAATCAATTTGTAAGTTCAGTAATTTTTTGATTGGTTACTCGCTTGTCATTTTAGTTCATCTTCTTTCTTTCTATCTACTTTTCCAGTTCAGAACTTTACCATGCCATTCCTTTTGGGCTAGTTGTTCTATTCTTTCTTATTTCAGATACATATATGATATATTGATTAATGCTGGAAATTTCCCTTTGTTTTATCTTATCTTTTAGAATTGAGTTTCTCCCCCTCTCTTTTCTATCACATACTTGCTGACCAATATTTTTGTTAAATAAATGTTATGCTATTATCTTGTGTAGTTTGCAGGAGAAACAACAGGTTCAGCAACTTATACGCTATGTTGTGGAAGAAGCTCCCGAAGATGCCGAAAAAAGGAGGATTTTTAAGTAAAATTCCTGCACCTTTTGATTTGGTTTGTTTAAAATCTCATTGTATTGCTTATCCATGTTTACTTTTCTTGCCGTGTGGAGGTTTCCTTTCGTTTCATGTGAGATCTTTACATGTGAAGTTGATATTATATTGAGAACGTTGGCAGAGGATGAAGAGGTAAAGGAATTCTATAATTAAGTCTTTTTTTTTGTAATAATCTCCTCTATCTTTAACAGTTCTGATACATTTTGTTAAAATATTTCATTGGATTGAATAGTTGCTGGCTTTGTTGTTCTCTTTCTTGGATCCAAACCTGCCACATAGTGCCTTACTCGCTGGATACTTTGGCAAGGTATATTGAAGTTTTTGCTAGATAAATATGTCACCTATGCTGTACTTTTTTTTTATTGACTACACTATCAACTCAGCATTTTATTTTATTTGTTTTCTTTCTGCCTCCTTTATGTCATTGCTCATCAGGCATTGTTTAGCCAGACAATGAGCACTTTTGTTATTGTTGATTTTTTTTTATCAGGTTGTGGTTTGTCTTCTGTTGCGCAAGACTGTTCCCCTTATGAATTACCTCCAAGTAAGTCTTTTTGTTTAAGAAAAGTGACATATGGGAGTTTTTAGTAAGGACCGAGTATATGAGAATAGAATAATAAATAACATAATGGTTTTAGTGATGCAGCAAGTAGAGGTGTGTGTTATAAGGTGGCGGTATTGATTTCATTTATTCTTTCCCCAATTTCTCTTAGCATGTTAGCTTGAGGAGAAAGGGTAAGGAGTAAAGCCATGCAAGAATAAAAAACGATGAAGAAAACAAGTGAAAGTGCCACATCTGAACTCCCAAATATACCGAACCACCCACTCTCCCAAATTTGTCTCAAAACTCGATAATTGCCAAATGTCTATTATTTGGTTGTCAAAAACAAAAATTGCCAACAACCACCTTCAAATTGCTTTCATACACAGTCGGTGTTCTTCGGAGGTGATTGAAACCAAGGGGGAGGACCGAAGAGTAGGGGGAGAGCAATTTTTTTCCAACATTCCATTGTTTCCAAACTAAGTAATGGGGGCTTCTTAAAGTATGAGCCTTAGTTTAATCTAATTGTGATTTGGTTAGTTTCGTTTCTTGCGACTTCCAAAGCGATATGTAATTACTAAAATATGGGTTTTCTTTTAGTAGTTTAACTCAATGCTAGATGCTTTGGGTGTTAGTTTATGCTGTTTCTTGCTTTAGATCAAGTGCATTCTTTTGGCTCCTAGCTTGTATATGCACCTTTTTTTTGTTGTCCCGGAAACAATCACCACCTCATTTGTTTATAAAGTGCGAATCAGCCAATAAAAAAAAGACAAGTAGAAGCCAGTGTGGTACGTAAACGGGGAAAGCTCACATGGTTTTATATATCATTTTTACACTTGTCCTTGCACTTCGATTCCTCCCAAGATTTGAAATAGTGTTTAAACAGAGGGAACAGTATTTTCGTTATGCCCTTTCACACCTGTAAAAAACTTTTCTTCTGAATGTTTTTTTCTGTCATTTTTAAATCATCCAGGCTCATCAAGAAATCCTCAGGCCAATTGTTGACCTTATTGGAATCACATCAATAATGGAGGTTGGTTGGAGCTGATTTTTTTCTTTTGTTGTTGCTGCTACATCATTGTCTGTTCTATGCTTACACAGCCATGTTCTCCCTATAACTTGTATTTGAAATTATCTTAGTCATTTGATTCTATCATATATTAGGGCTGTCATTATTTTGTGAGCGGGGACTTTGAATTCTCATCAGTATCCACTAATGGTTGTAACATACATTACTATATTAGGGATGTCATTGTTTTTTGAGTTGGGACCTCTACTTCTCTTCTTCATTTTGTATCTATCATATATAATTCACGAGTCATGAATATCTGTGCACTGGGCTTTTAACTTAACTCTAATCTCTCTGCAAGTGGATATTCTGTCTGTAAATTTGATATTTAGTCTGCGGTTTACTCATTCGTGGATTTACAACTGATTTTTCTGGAGCCCCTTATCTATTTCATGTATTTTCCTATAGCATGTTTTGGCTTTAGCCCTTAAGATTCTGATGGATCTTGCCTCCTTTTTTATTTTTTAACTTAACACATTTTTTGGATCCTTTTTTATGTCTGCTTCATATTATTCCCCTGTGGTTGCCCTAGTTAACTCCTTGTTTTCTTTTCGAATTGCACTGACTGATCTTTTGTACTTTGTAGAAAAATAGTAAGAGGCGAACTTAATTGTACAGTGTAAAACACTTAATGAGAAAGTGCCTATAAGCTATAACCCATCTAGGCATTCTAAATTATATACTGTCTGACCGGTGTTTGTTGGAACATTCTTCGCAGAAAAATAGTATTAGGTGAACTTGTACACTGTAAAACACATTCAGCGTTATAGTGCCTAAAAGATTCAATCTATCCCTTTCTTACATACTGCCTGACTGATGTTTGTGGAAACAGGTACTCTACATAAAATAGTAATTGATGAACTTTTCTATACACTGTAAATCACATTATGTGACTGTATATGCTTCCACCTATCAAAGCATTCTAAAATATACATATCCCTCCTGTGTTTTGATTGTCTGAAGTAATCTTTGAAGTTTCTTTCTTCTTCCTCCAGGTTTTGGTACGCCTGATTGCTGTTGATGAGCATATTTATGCAAACCACTCTGAATCAATGAAGTGGTTGGAAGATACTGATGTTTTGGAGATGATTGTTGATAAGTTTAGCTCCTCTGTAAGTTGTAGTTTGTTCCCTGCAAATATCCCTCCCTCTCTATCAAGTTGTTTACATAAGCAAGAACACTAGTGGTTTTGATCTCTTTCCACGTATGAATGCTTGGATCTGGTCTGTGTACTTGTATTTCTTGGTCTTCAACAAATGATTTGGTTGGCATTATGATCATAAATATCTTCGTATGATTGCAATTCGGTCTTCTACTCACTTTACTGCTTTCATATGATCGAGTTAGGAACTCCATTGGGACCATGTCATTGGAACTTGGAATTATAAACAAATGAAGATATGCATTATAGAAAGAAAATAACAAAGCCTGGAGATATACTACTACTCTACCAGTAGATCACTTTCTTGGACCCACCTTGGTGGCTTGGTTTAAGAAGGAAACCCCTTCTCCTGCTAGACATTGCCTTTCCCGAGTTGTTAGCCACGAAGGACCCTAATGTAACTAAATCACAGTCTTGACATTGCTTTTGTTTCAGTATTTAGATTATGTTATGTGAAGATAGTTTTATGAAGTTAATAGTTGTCTGTTTATTGAAGGATGATTGTGTATGATATAATTTTAGATTTTTCAGCTGCAATTTTTAAAGGATAGTTATGCAGTTCTGAAACCTTTTCCTAAACGTCTTGTGTTGCCAGTCTTTTTTGTCCTCTATGGAGGATGTTAGTGTCTCTTTTATTCTTATCTACGTTTATTTCTTATTAGAAAGTTCAGCTTGTTAAGACTATGCAAGTAAACACGTTTTTTGCAAGATAACTAGGATCCTGTATTCTGACTTGTTCTAATTGTAATTGTAGGACTGCCCTGAAGTGCATGCTAATGTTGCAGAGGCACTGTGTTCCATTACGAGATATGCACCCCCTGGTCTTGCTACCAAAGTTGCTAGCCCAAGGTAGTGCCAGCTCGGATCTTGCTTGTGAAATTTATTTAAAGGAACATGCTTACACGTCTGCGCCCTCTTTTAGAGATCTTATTATGAAATTGTTCCCTCATGTCACCTGCTCTTCTTCCATTCAGTTTTATAGGAAGGCTATTCCGTAATGCTTTTGAGGAATCACGCCCAAGATCAGTTCTGGTTAGCTGCTTGTCAGTGTGTATTTGTTTATTAGACCCAAAGCGTATGACATTTGGTAGTTATCATGCATACAATCGCCAATATGCTCAAGGGTCTGCCATAACTTCCAATCCTGAGACAGTCGAGGGAATGATTGAGAGCCTTGGTAAGATGCATCTGTTTTGTTGTCAAATTGTTTACCCTTGATCTATGTCCTCTCTTATCTAGTGGTTATATTCTGAAAATATGGTGCCGGCGAAATATCTTTTCAGGAATTCATTTTCATTGTGTTTGGAATTGAATTCACTCAGCATATGAGTACATTGTGACTTATGCTCCTTTACAAAACTTGTTGTCATTATGTTTCTATAATGGAATGCCAGAATATGACCTAATTATTCATTTTTGTGCAGAGCAATTTTATAGTGAACAAACATAAAATGTTTTGTGTTCTACTGTAAGTTTGGTAACCGTTATAGAATGTGCACGCTCCTTCAAAGTGATTGTTATCATCCCAAGTTCTCTCTTTGAGACTTGAGTTATGTTGAATGAGATATTTTACTCTAATGGAGCAACTCTAACTTTCCATTTTCCTGCAGATCATTTACTAAAGTTGTTGGATATATCATCTGATGATAGTGTTTTGCCCACCACTTATGGGAAGCTGCAGCCACCTCTTGGAAAGCATCGTTTAAAGGTTGTTCTTTGTTCATAATCTGTTCATATCTCTTGATTACTACTTACCACTGGTTGCGTTGGGCCAAAAATATTAGTTGCATAAGACCCCGACAAAAACTAAAAGAAATTTTGTTTGCCTGTATAAACTTTTTTTTTCCTAAAGCATATAGTGCCTTTGATTAATTGTTAAAGACTGCTTCAATTTGCAGAACTGCGCCTTTTACCTTTCTTATGGATCCTACGACCTGAGATAAATGCTGAGATTATAGCTTAAGTTTGTCTGCCATGATATCCAGACCTTGTTCAATAGGTCATAGTATATTTTTTTAACTACGAGGGACCTGCACTTTTCTTTCTTGCAACTTAAGATGGTTATTTTACTATTTGGATTTACAGGACATCTTAGCCTCTTTCCGTTGCAAACTTGCAATTATCAATTATGAAGTACTATCGTATATGGACTTTTTTTTTCAAGAAAGATGCATGTGGTTAATGCTGCTAGGTGTGCTAGACTGCCGTGTCAGTTTCTTTTCTTTATATAGTTTATAATTTATAATTTTGAAACTGTGCAGATTGTTGAGTTTGCTGCAGTCCTGCTTTCTGTTGGCAATGAAGCAACAGAAAAGGAACTGATAAGGCTTGGATTTGTGCAGCGAATCTTGGATTTATTCTTTGAGTAAGTAAGAGCATGGGTAAATCAACTGAGCTATTAACATTTTGTGCCTTCTAATTGTTGATCTGCTAACTGATACAGGTATCCGTTCAACAACTTTTTGCATCATCATGTGGAGTCCATCATTTTGTATTGCTTGGAAAGCAAAAGCCCCTCTCTTGTGGAACATGTTCTTCGAGATTGTAATATTGTTCAAAAGATACTCGAAGCTGAAAAGAATTTCACTTTGACGGTTGATCCTAAAAAGGTTGCTATTCAGACCACTGGAATATCTTGTCAATATATATCCTTGTTAAGATAATATATTTACACACTCATTGTCATCATACAGTCTTTGTACATACGTACATATACTATATACACAAACTATATGATATTAATATCTACAGATGCTTGACTACTTGCTCACTTGGCTTCATGCATTATTATTACTTATGTACTTCTAATATTTGTTCAATGGGGCCAGAATAACTTATTTTCTACTTCTGCAGCCTACAATTCCTGGTGATGGGAAGCAAGCTCCGAGAATTGGAAACATAGGACATCTTACTCGGATTTGCAATAAGCTTATTCATCATGGGAATTCTAAAAGTGAAATTCAGATATTTTTGCAGGTTGATATACATTCCTCATTTTTCGTACTGTTATGCTTTTAATCTTTTCATTCCTTGAAGGATGACATTCGTTTTTCTATTATTTGAAATGGAATCTGTATAATGGTAGATTTCAACAGTGTAGACGCATGCTAACATGCAAATTCTCCATTCGTTTGATGTAGGAAAACAATGAGTGGGTTGAGTGGAGTTCTACCATTCTTTCAAAGCGTAATGCAGTTGAAAATGTTCACCAGTGGACGTGCGGGTAGGTGTGACTTACTATGCGAGCTACATAAATTGTTAGAGGCTACGTCAATTGCTTTGCTTGGGTTCTAGGGCGTGGCCAAATTTTAGCGGAGGCCTCGACTCGTATACAAGTTATCAGTTAATATAATCATGAAAAAGTGAAAAACGATGTGCTGCCTTAATATTCGCAGCAAATAGCACAAGACAAATATTAAAAAATAACTTATCATAATTGAAGAACTAGAAATGAAATGGAAAAGAATCGAAGATTTAAAGAAATGCAATATTGAGTATAAACTACATTGTCAAGTTTTAGATGGAGAAGATGTACGTTATGCATTCTCAAGACGGTTATTTTGCTTTTACCTTCAAGATGTCCACCCAAAAAGAGTGGATGAAAGGAATATACACTAACTTTTCTTTGTATCTTGGTTCTTTGTTGCTTTTTCTATTTCATATGCTACAGGAGGCCAACTGCACATCAGGAACGTACTAGAGACAGCGATGAGGAAGATTACCAAGATAGAGACTATGATGTTGCTGCCTTGGCAAACAACCTGAGCCAGGCTTTCCGATATGACATTTACACAAACGAAATGGAAGAGGTAATGTGTTTCTTAATCCTCATGTTTGGATTTTTCCAATGCTCTTTCTTCAATCATGGGCAACATAAAAATACTTTGAAAATCCATACTTCTACAAACACATAATGTAATAGCAAGGTTTAACATGCTTAGGAAATGACCACTTGGGTATTTAATCGGCCTTCCACTTGCAGATTCAACTTGAATATAGGCATCAGGTTCATCCTGGTTAATCCTTTGTGTTGTACTAAAAGTATGGGATAAATCTTCATGGTACAGTCATTAATTGATCAATGTTTATCGAGATTCATATTAGTTCATGTAGCTAATGATGAGTTAGGTATGTATGAAACATGGAAGTCAATTATAAATCAGTTTTGGAGAAATTATCAATTCAATGATTAAGGGCGTCTCAAGTGGTGGGGGTAGAGGTTGAGATAGAGGTAGCGGCAGAAGTAAATCTAAAAGTTAGTGAGAAATAGCTTCCGGAAAGTAGCGCTGGAAATGCTAGAAGCTACTGCTAGTTCCCGAACGCCCTTGTAATCACCAAAACGCTAAACTCTACCTCTACTACTACTTTTTTGGTATTGTTAAACATACACTAAGAAGACACAATAAGAAAAATGAAAATAGATCAGTCAGTGAGTAAATTATTAGAGAAAAAGTCTAAGCAAATAAAACTTTTCTTGGATGTTATTTTATAGTTATATGTTGAGTCTGCCATTCTAATAATTTCTCTATGAATGCAGGGTCATGGATCACTAGAACGAGACGATGAGGTACTTTGTCAATTTATATGATAGTGGAAGTGCACCAAGAACCAAGCCCAGTCTTTGACTGAAAAGGATAATCCTGAAAACATGCAATGTTATGTATAAAGCTGCAAGTAAAAAGTAGTGCAAATAAGATCATTTCACAACTGTTTTCTGTGGCTTGTTTATAAAATCTGTAGTAAAATAATAGCCTTGTGATTTCACTTTCATGGTAAGCTCCATGATCCAAAGCTCCACCACCCCATGATGAATAATATTCATTCTATGAACTAGATAGTGAATACATGTAAACAAACACACATGGTGGATTTGCCGGCTTGTTTAGGACCCTTGTTCAAGGACATATGCTGCAAATACATGATTTATGACCAAAGGCTCCTAATCATGGTTAACTTTTGGCAGGACGTCTACTTTGACGATGAGTCTGCTGAGGTGGTCATTTCATCCTTGCGTCTTGGGGAAGATCAAGAAAGGTAGGGTATTTAGTTGTCTTTCTTAATCTATTTATTAGTGTTAGGTTGGATTGAGCTGCTTTGATGCCAAAACATCTCCTGGAATGATCAAATGTTATATTCTTCTATGCAATTTCCTCTTGTCTTCGTTGAAGTTATTCGCAACACAGGAAACATCCTAGGGCTAGGAGTTGAATGGAGAGATTTGTATCTTGTCATTACAATTTGCTAATGTTTGCCACTTTTATGCAGCAATTCTCTCTTCACGAATTCAAATTGGTTTGCGTTTGAGGATGAAAAAATCAACAATGACCGTTTGACCGACACAGTAGCTTCTGCATCGCCTGGCACTGTGGAAGAAACTGGTGATAAGGAGAATCCTGACAACAATGAACTCGAAACAGTGACATCTTCAATTGCATCTGAGGAGAAATCAACTACAGCTGAGACCTCTTCGGATGACACAAAACCAACAGGCATTACGAATCAAACAGATGATAAGCCCCGTGAGTGGGTTGAATGGAGAGAAACTTCAAGTTCTAGTGACGTCCCAGAAGCGGACCAACCTTCATCCTTGCCAAATGGTGTACCTGAAGAGCAATTAGAAACACCAGCCAAGATCGAGCCAATTCCAACTGGCAATGATACTAGTGTCAACCAGCCAAAGCCTGTCGATCAACCAAAGCCGAGTGAAGAGACGGCAGACAGCACTGACGAGGCTCAGAAAGCAGAGAGTGTCAATGAAGGTGTGTAGATTTACAGAAGCCAAGAAAACAATAGGAATTTGACCTTGTGCTTATAACAGTGACCTGAAGGATGTCGAAGCTTGTGCTGTTGTCTCTCATGCGAATATCATCTGCAAAAAACATGGCAATTGTACTACTACACTCCTAGGCACCTTGTGTACATCACACTGGCAGCTGTTGTTTTTTTTGAATAGGGCTCTGATGATTCTTTCTCATAAAAAAGTCAAAACCTTGAATGTCTTTTCTTTAAATGTCACCTAAATTTCTCACCAGTACCATTTGTTAATTTTTGGGCAATGTAGCCCTTCAGCTGATCTCGCATCTCTTCAGTTCCAAGTTGACCATATCTCTATAGAATATATAGGCATGTTATATTGAGTCGTTCGGCTTCAAGCTCATTCACTAAATCAGGTTCAGTATGAGTACATTTCTTATACTCGGTTAAAAATCAGCATAGGTTTGATTCTAGTTGAGCTGATTCACTAAATCATGATGACTCGAGTCATACTTCGGTAGGATTGTTATGAGTTGAGCTCGAGTCCGAGAAATCTCAGCTCTAGATTCACTAAATCATCATAGGTTTGATGTTTTTTTTTGTGGTGTTTCGAGTGTTGGGCGTGAATTTGAATTTGTGATCGACGCCCAAATCTGAGGGGTTCACTGTTGTTCTTCAAACTTCCTCACATGTACTTTCAAACTGTACGAAGACGAACGTTGTGCTCGTCCCTTTCGGTTGATTGGACCCTACTTTCCGGCCGTTACCATGTTATTATGTCTATCAGCTAATAAAAGAGAACTTTTCACATATATGTATTCCTCACTAGTCAATACAATGTATGTATATCTTTACCAATACAAAGGACTAAAATATTGTAATAAACTCATAACTAACTATATATTGACACTGTCCTCAAGTAGCAATGCCTATAAACTGTGCATTATGTCAACTTCAAAAAATTATACTTTATTTTCTTTTTTTTTGAGGCATTTATACTTTATAATTTTAAATAAATTCAATCAAATAGTATTTAGAGAACTATAATTTGAGATCAAGCCTGGCATATGTATGCATGCATATGGCTTTATAAGCAGAGCATTTCCAGTTTATTACTTCCAAGAACGAATTCTCGATTACAATACCTTACAGTTTATTACTTCCAAGATCGATTAGAGTCTTTTCCGGTGGTCATGGCGGCGGCGGTCGATGTGGTGATGGACAATCCTGTGGTGTACAAGGAGTTGGACGTGGATCGTTAAGTAGTACACGAGCTATGGCCCTAACACCTCCCCGAGTACCTTCATTTTCACCGTCCGAAGCTGAACCCGGAGATTTCTGAGCCAAGAGAGTCGTCTTGTGTGCAATTGAAAGAATGAGCAACGCCACCATCCAGGCCTTCATCCTCACCATTGATTGTTGATCGAGTCCTACGATTCCTAACTAGACTATTCAAATTGTAGGTGAAGAGTTAGATCACACTTGTTCATTATATAGATATTTATAGGTATATCAGTTTGATTTTTCTTAGTTGCTGAAACTTCAACATCTTGACTTGCAAGTAATTTTAAGGGCTAATTTTTTCAATAAAGCCCCCTATTTTCAGTTGACTAAATTGGATTTCTTGATTCTATTTTGAAAATTTTTGTTTGGTGTCGTAAAAGTTTTTGACTTTTTTGATCGGTGTCCACTAAGTTTTACATTTTCGATTTGTGTTTTTAGGGTTTCCTTTTTTCCCGTTGATGCAAAATTGTTAGTTGCTTTGACTATTCCGTTAGTTTATATTTTAGCAACTAACAGTTTTGTTAAAATAGGGATCAATCGGAAAAAAGAAAAATCATTAGGGCACCAACCGGAAAAAAAAAAAAATTTAGTGAACACCAACCGGAAAATCCAGAATCTCGACGGCACCAAACGAATCTTCTTTTTTTTTAAAATTATAATGAAACAATTTGGTTTACTAGGCTTTTTCTAGTTTTGTGTTTAGTAAATTATAATGAAATAATTATAATTATATATTAACTATAATATGTGAAGCCTTATATCCGAATTTTAAGACATTAATTTCAATATCTGAAACGTAGTAATTTAATTATTATACTTGAAATTCTATCTCAAAGACTACATAAAAAAATATATACCCGAATCTAATACGTGAAATCCTATAACCTAGCTTTAATACCCAAAACACATTAGTAGTCTTTTTCGTCAACTTATATCATAACAGGACCTTTTCATCCAATTTCAATTGTTTTTTAGATAGCTATTTTAAAACTTTACTATGAAATATTAGTTATAGCTTGATAATAATCCTAAGGATTGGTGAGGTTGGTGACAATGTTAATTAAAATTTGGTGAAATCCTAAGCCTTAGTGACGTTTTGAAAGTAACGTTTTGAAAAATTAGGGTTTAGAATGTTGAATTACGTTTTGAAAGTGGACTGTACCTAATTCTCTCAATCACTTTGACAGACCCATTGCTTACTTTGTTTTGCTTGTATATACCAAATGATTCGTATCTCCAGCTCGGCGTATTAATTCGACAAATTGGGTCAAGTCATTCGGGTTAATTTAATTTCGATAATTTGACAAATTTGGTAGGATTCAGTTTGAGTTGGGTTGGCTCAGGATTTTAATCCGTTCAAAGTTTAAGATCCATCTAGTTCGGGTTGCATTTTTACCCAGCATTTGGATTTTAAACATTCAAATTTGGTAGGTCATTGATAGTTAATGAATAATACACATGTATGAATACAAAGTGTATAATTTGTATAAAATATCTTATGTCAAGTTTTGATTCAAGTGATTCAGATTCGGTTTTGTAGGCGGGCATCGATTTTCCGGTTCAGGTGTGCTTGTGTTCGAGTTGGTCAGTTTTAAGTCTGCCAAAAAGACCTCTTACCAAACGGAGTTCCTCGTGCTGTGTTACGGGAAGTGCTTGCCTTAAAAGAATTCCAATGAAACAAGAGACAAAGGAAGTCATACATTTTCTGTAAAAAGACCCGTTTCCTTATAACAGAAGAACAAGCATTTACAGGCCATGTTGGTTCAAAAACCATGGAGAAGGAAATTTTAGATAAACATGTCTTAGATATGGATGTCATGTTGGTATAAAAGCATCAGCAACAAAGTCTAACAAAGATAGCTATAACAAAAATTTCCTTACTAACCTCCTAAGAGAAACTTGCATGAAGAAGCAAAAGGAGATCCGAGAGAAACGCTTATTCGACATTGTCAAAATGGACCACAAAGGATACACTCTCCAATTGTCCAACACATTATGGGAACACCCTTACCTGACAGGTTGTTGGTTATAGTGGCTCTTTTCTTTCTTCTTTGCAGCAGCCAGTCTTGCACTCCTTGCAGCAGCCTCTAGGGCAGCGGCTTTGGATGCGCCGTCCAACTCTTTCCCTGATTTCTTCTTCTTCATAGATGCTACCTTCTTTAGACGCTCCTTCATGTCTATTGCAGATGCATCCTCATCAGCCTGTTCCGGTTCACCATTGGCATCGGAACTGTTTGGCTGTTCTTGAGTTTCCTTTGCTTCCTTTGAAGACTTCTTCTTCTTCTTCTTTGAAGTCTTGGACTCACAAGGGACAACCTCCTTCTTATCTCCATTATCAGCAATCTCCCCTTTTTGTAGCTCGGTTTCTTTCTTCTCTTGTTCGTCACCTGTAAGTTATTTCTTGTCTTCATCAGCCACATTATATATTCATAGACTTCCAAATTGTACAGAACACAAGTGCCCATTCATCATATATATCAACAGCACAAAAGACACTCAATTTCCATAAAATCGAGAAGGAGAATACCTCCCCTAGGTGGCATATCGGCATGGGGTTTCGACGAAATCTCATTCAGGAAATATCAAGTTTAAATATTGTTCAACTTGAGTGACAAAAGCCTCCCGATGAAAGTTTTACATATAAAGAAGTATTCGATGTGCTCTGATATATACATGTTTTTTTAATATTAAGTGCACATCAGTATTAATTGTCACAAAAGTGATAGAAGATTCAAAGTTTCAAACATCTTTTAAGAAAAGTGAGATTTCTCAGACCACAAGGCCCTTGTGAGAGATTTGCTCAAGTCTCATTGTACCAAAGTTCAAAATTTTCCAAAGACAATGAAAACATATTTTACAAGAAACATGAAATGCATAACTCAGCTAGAAGTCTGAAAGGTAAAGGAGTTTTCCTATCATTTAGGTATATATGTAAAATTTATTGCAGAATGCCATCAAATTTCTATCTACATCTGAAGGACTAACAAATTTATTTCCTGATAACGTGAGGTTGACAAATCACAAGTACAGTGCATGATTACGTCACGTAGTCATATTCGTAACACAATACAAGTGATCAAACCTAACATTAAACTATTTTCTGATTACGTCAGGGAAATTAATCACAAGCACATTGGTCGATTGCGTCATGTTGGGAATAAAAACGTGATCAAACCTAGAGTTGAACTATTTTCTGATGAGAGCTTACTATAATTTTATAATATACTTTCTCCCTTCAACAACAAGTCATGAATTACTAAAAGTGAGAGCATCATATACTTACTCTGGCCACCACTCTCCTTCTGGCCAACTCCAAAATCAGCCAGAAGAGCCTCGAGTTCTTCAAGCTCCTTCTTCTTGCGTTCCTTCTTTGATAGCTGTCTCTCGGTTTCTTTGACTGGTAAAGAAATTTCAGGCACCTTTGTCACAGCTGGCTCAGGATGAATAACCTCCTCTTCATGTTCATGTTCCTCTTCTACATCCTCATCACCTAAATCAAGCATGTCGTCTTCACTTTCACTCTCCTGTAATTTGATACATCATCATTAATGCACAGAATGTCAAAAATCTTTATTTTTTGAAGAACGGAAAATTGACTTCAATAAAAATGCAATTATTCATAGACAAGCTGGTGAAATCCAATCTTCACAACGCCTCAAAATTAGACAATTAGTGAGCAGTCCAAGATACAGGGGAAATACATCATCACAATGACAATTAAGTTATTGACAGATTTCACAAAGAGTGGAAGTGAAATACAACAATATAGAAGTAATTGCATAAAAGACAAAAGTATTTCCGAATAGAATAGGTTAAAACTCAACTACAAACAACTCGTAAAAAAGTCTCCACTGAGGAAACTGGTAGTAATCAAGAAACTTATGACCGAATAATTGTTAAAGAAGACTTGATCAAGTGGCTAGCGTACACCTTGTGTGCGGCTCATGAGCATTGAGCAATTAATAGACAGCCAGCACGTGTCAATTCACAACCACTTTAAGTTAGGAATTGGGTTTGTCGTTAGCTTGAGCATTTGTTATTTGCTCATATAAATTGGCTTGGCTGCTCTCATTCATCAGGTAATTTGTGACACACAATTCAATGAAATGAAGAGTTACTTTCCAAACTTCCTTTCTTCCAACCATCGATGATGGTTAGAGTTCTACAAGAATTCCCACAAAGGAATTCATTAGTAAGATTTCATTTCCGTTAATCTTCATTGTACCACTCTCTCTCTCTCTTGATAAAGATTAATAAAAACATCAGAGTTAGATAAGATCAGAAAAATACCCGAATAGGAATCAATAGAACAACCAAAACTGAAATCATCACCAACCAAAACCAATCAAGCATCAACAAGAAATAATAAGCAAGTGTGTCACCAACCTCAGCTACATCAGCGGCTTCCTTGCTCGGCTGAGAGTCCTGATTAGCCCAAACAGCCTGAGGGGGAGCGTTTGTAGCATAGTAATCATCATCATCCTCGTCATCAACATCAGCCCATGATTTTGAAGCCAATGGAGTAGGAGCCCAGAATACGTGTGGCTCTGGCTCCTTAGCCGTAGTTTTTGAAGAACCCTTGTTCTTCTTTTCCTTGTCGGACTTCTTCTTCTTACGGAGAGATTCAAGAGCTGAGAAGACATTACTGTTGCTGATAGTGAAAGAGCCTTCATCTCTTCTCACACTACTACCCACCATCTCCACACCAAATCAGACAAAGCCCTAGCTAAAATAAAATAAAATCAAATTGTATTAGAAATACTCAAGTTCTCAGGATCATCAAAACCACAAGCAAATGAATTTCGGACAAAACCAAAATTCATCGATAACAGGATTAGCAAAACAAAATCATCAAAACATAAAGCTCAAATTCCTACAAACATAAAGATCAGAATACCAAAAAACTAATAAAAAACAGTCGAGATGATAAACGAAACGAAACGAAAGAACAGAACTGACCAGTATTTGACAGGAGAATTCGAACTAGTTCAACGATGAACAAAGCAATCCGACGACAGACTAAGAAGTTAGGGTTTCAGTACACCGATCGAATATCAAATCGATAGAACGGAGAAGAAGATGAGAGATCGGAGACCGGAATCGGCGGTGAGATTGGGTTAGGGTTTGGGAAGCGTAATCGCCGATAGAAGAAAGAGAGAAAGACAGAGAGGCAGGATATTTCTGGCTCCGGATGAGGAGGAGACTGGTGGGAATGTAAAGCCAAATTTTATAGTCCGCTATTTGGTGCCGTATGAGTGCGACTCGTGGTAGTCTTGTGTCGTCTGTGGTTTTATTATCCGTTTTGGTGGATCGGGTGATAACATCGGATAATTTTTTTTTTTTTTTTTTTTGATAGTACATCGGATAATTTTTGGTTCTATCAATAATTGGATATCGAATATGATTATATCCGGTCTTGTTTACCTACAATTACTTTAATAACCCGTTTGGAAGCGGTAGGAATCATTCCCGGTAACGGAATGATTCCGAATCAATAAAAAAATACGTTTAGTTAGAGCTCTTTTAACACATGAAAGTAATCCCACCATTTCCATTTTCATTCCTAACCCTTATCCGATTCCATTCCGTTTCCATCCGCTCCAACCAAACGGGCACTAGGTGGAGTTCAAAAGATCCTATTGAAAAAATCTCACTCTAGAAAAAGATAATTGAAAATTAAAAAGATTTGCGGAGAGGATAAGATTAAATAATTGAATTATTATTTAATAATCGAAATTCATTTAATTATAGATGAAGTTTTTTTTATAGAACTTCACCGTAACTAAACCCGATTAGAACATCATACATATAGCTCAAAAAATACCATATACTATTATCTATATATACTACTAAAGTACTCTCCACTAATGCTGACGTGGCCGCCCCCACAATTTTTCTCGAATTAAATCTTTTACAAAATCAAGAATTAAGCCAATAAATCTTTTTTTACTAAAACAAAATCTAAAACAAATTTTTTTTAACTAATCTTTTAAAAAATTAATAAAAAAAAGTTAAGTATATCACGTTTAGACTTCTCTTGTAGGTTTATCAAATTAAAAAACTATCAAAATCTAACAAAGTTAAGTATATCACGTTCTAAACTTCTCATGTACGGTTTACTTCTCCTCCACATTTTATCTCTCACACTATATATGTAGATAATACCTCATCCTTCTTGTTTTTACGGTTTTTGTCTTCCAATATTGATCATATTTCTTCATATTTTTCAGGGTGGTGATAATTTGAATATTCCCACACAAGGTGCGGGATATGAACTAGTATATTAGGGAAAGTGAAGAAAAAGTGTAAGCAATAGGACGAAAGTAACATGCAAGATAGGACATTCTTTGAAGGCAGTCTATTTACATAGAAGTAGAAGGTAAGTGAGCACCAAGTTGCGCCGCTGCCCCTTTTTGGATGGCAAAACCTAACCATTTAAAAACAACATCTACAATATAGAGGAAATAATATTACTATGCATAACTCTTTGCACCCTCTTGAGAATATCAATAGCATCGGATGCAAAAAATCCAAACGTGTCAAAAGCAAATGGAAGAAATACGTGTTGATTTTCGACACATGCCCTTTCATGCTTGGCCACCTTAGCTGATGCCGCTCTACAAGCTATTTGGCCCACAACAAAAGGTCCGTTCTTTAATCCCACAAGCGGTGAGACCCCATCAAATCAATACATGCATGCTTCTCTCCACTCCAACCAAACACCAAAACATCCGCCGGCCGCAATGTCAACCTTCCATCTCGCAGATCAGTCAAGAAGTTCATAGGTGCTTCTTTCTTTACAAAAATTTTGGCCCGTATAAAGGTATCACAAAGAACATCACGAACCAGATCATGCCTATACTTGAAGCCAGGAAGCTCCTTACAATGTACAACATGCTCCCCAAAAGCATCCAACACCCTCTGACAATTAGGAATGGGGCAAACCTCACCAGCTGAGAAAAGTGAAATCATAAGTCGGTATTTGAGAATAGAGTGGTACTCCACTAGGGACATGCATTGACCAGGTCCATCAATGGGAATAACAAGAAGAAAATCTTGGTTATGCGGCGCTTGCAGACATCCGAAAACTATTTTTTGTCTATTAGTCATATCAAATCTCTCAACCATCTCGTGAACAATTTTACCAAAAAGAGCATCCGCCAAAATATGTTGGGACTTAGGAGGGACGGTGTCCTTACTAGTAAAGTTGGAAAGGTCGAACTCCGGCTGACAAAACACAATATCCTCAATCAATATCCTCAATCAACCCACGAAGTCCCGCGTCAAAACAAGATGCTGCATCCTTCACATGCTCAGGCTGACAAGTGCTCAGGCCAAAAAACATCTTCGCAACACCCAAACACGAACGAAGTAAGAGAAGCTCACTTTGCGGGTTCCTAAGCTGCGGGAGAAGAAGCATAAGCTCCAATGTTTTATCAACTCTCTTCATTACTAATTCATTAATAAAACCACTATCTCTACTCACAACCCCTCCCAACAACTTCAACCCCAAAGATGGTCTCGCAATGTCTTTAGGAAATAACCAGTATCGAAGCTTCGAACCATCGCATGAAGGCCAAAATAACTCAGTTTATTTAACATTCAACTCAAGTCCAAAATTCAGACCAACCTCCAAATAATACCAAGTGCCTTAGCCACATCCTCCGATTGACCAATGATTGTCCCATCATCTAAATACCAAGCATGAAGAAGAGGCTTACAGTTTTCACTGATAGTGTGCACAAGTGGATGCAAGACAAGTGCAAAAACGAGTGGCCTAAGGGGTCACCTTGCTGAACTCTTGTAGATGACCACATAAATTTATCTCCCAAATACAATCGAGCAGGTTGACCATACAAAAACTCAACCCGTAAAGAAATAGATGGACATCTCCTCCTCACCTCACGAAGCAATATTGTCCTATCAACAAGATTAAAAGCATTCGAGAAATCCATTACAAGCTTAGCAAGCGAACCATCATCATGCCGCTCGCTCAAAACTTGATGACACTATGCAAAATACCTCTCCGCCACCAGAGATGCCTACTCCAAACTGAAAACCCGCTAGATAGGTTGTCATATCTTTACTCACCCCTTTCATGACAACCTTAGAAACCAACCGCCTCCAAATAGTGCCAACTGCAATGGGTCGAATCCCATTGTCAGGCTTCAATAATGGCGTAAGAGGAGCAGAAGCCACAAACTCCGCCAAACTCGCCGGACATCTGCCTCCCAACCACAGATTAACGTACAATAGATGAGATCACTCGTAGAAGATCGACAGCAATAGCAGAACCATCCTCAAACATAGCATCGAACACGTGTTGTGCCCTCAGACCACCCCTTCGGCAAGAAGTACCTTTGGGAAAGGACTTAATACACCTAAGAATCAAATTAACATCAGCAACAAAGGGAGATTCCAGAATCTCACTTACCCGAGAAGGTGGAGACTTGAAGGGGTGCTTAGCCTCCAAAGCCTTCATAGTCTCATCACCAAACGAAGCCACACCAGAAGAGGACAAAACCTTAACAACCGCCGCGAAATGTCCATCAAAGACCTTGCGAAGACAATACTTGATATTAGGTCCCACTCTTTGTCTATACCATCCGCTGAGGCGCCTAGAACACCCCGAAAACCCATGCTCGGAATGGTCTAACAAACCCCACACTAGCTTGTCGATACCGTCGTCCTCATCCCACAAATCCAAAGACTGCATGATCCGCTGCTGTTGAATAGACTTTCTACTCTCTGATCTACTATCTCTCCTATTCGAAGGTCTGAACACTTGCAAAAGTTCACCGAGGAAGAATAATTGGATAATAATTTCGATTGACGTTATAACTTTATACGTTTACTCTTACAACCACTTCCAAATTTTCGATTTCTTGTAAGGACAAATACAAATCTTTTGTGATGAGTAAAATGTGAAAATTTACCACAACTTCAACTTTGTAATATATTTTAATATGTGTGAAACGGTTATTTATTATCAATATATATTTTTAAAAAATATTTTTTTGTAAAAGGATGAAAAATTAAAAATGAAAAGAAATTCTTTTTTTCTGCATTTGGACAATAGTGGTCCAAATTCATGATGGTAAAGATTCATAATATCGTCAAAATTAACAAATTTCACATCCGTTATAATTAGCAATCCGAAGGGTTAACTTTCGTTTGAGCAAAAGACAATGATCTTGTTCGATATTGTAATACCCCGAATTTTCAAAACTCGGGACATTACTAGTTAGGACCTCACAATGGGTCCCGACCTCAGTTTGACAACAATATTACTAGGATCTTGCAACAAGACACAAATAAGGAAAACCGAAATTCATAAAGAAGTATTTTAAGGTAATGAATGCGACACGGTCTAGCAGCCTAAAGTACTTAAAAGGGAAAAACAACAACTGTCTTAACAAAAGAAACCACAACAACCAACAACGCCAACCCTAAGGAGTACGGAGACCCGGCTGACCACTACTTCCGGATCACTCAGCTGCTGGTCTAACCTGCGGTAAATCTAAAAACACAACAAGAGAAACCATTAGCTAATTATCTAAATATTAGAGGAATAATAATAGCACACACACTTGGGCCTTAAAACATAAACCACGGTCGTCCTAACAAGTTGTTATTTATTATAATACACATTGTACACACATAACCATTATCATCCAACTAATATCCAGAAACCAGCTAAGTAAGTCGTAAGGACTTACCTGAGTCTAAACACTCTCTAACACGTCTCAAAATAGTCCGTACTCGTGGTAACTCAAACGCCTGTCAATTAAGGCATGTGGATCAAAATCACATCTCAATATCCAACCTCATGCGAAGGAATTACGGAAAAAGCTCTCTTACGGTAAAAGACCATTTTACCTTTAGTGTCGTAAATTCTCGAAGTGTATTCTTGAATTCTACTAATTTCTTTCATATCTTGTTTTCCATAAATTATGTCTCTCGGATAGCTACTTATAGTTATAAGGTCCAAACTCGAGACAACCTGAAGAAGGACAACACTCCTTCTCTCCGGTTACTAATTACGCTACTACATATATTATACCGTCAAGCATGTTTTTAACCTTTCTCCTCTACTCAATTATTTTTACAGAATTTCATAACTCCCAACTCGTACTTATATATTAACTCATATATGATTATATATACACTATATTTATGCTTATAAATATATTCTTATATAAAAATTACATACTTGCTAATTATATGCTTTTATATAGCTTACCTTTACCGTCTATATATATATATCTTCATTGCTCTTATTCATTTATATTTACGTATGTCTCCCGTCTCGTATATCTATATATTCGTGTATAAGTACACTGCACTGCCAAATATATATTTATTTATATAGTCTCCAATCCCCTACTTTCGGTTCAGTACTCCTATATGCACATACATACATCTCGCACTTCGATCTCTTACTTCTATATATTATATATATCCGTTTTGGTACTCGGCACCCTATACTTAACTATATATGTATACATACATCCGTACTCCTATACTCCTATACTCCTATACAGTTATACGAAACTCAGCATAGTTATAAGCATGCACGTATATACATTCCACCGTACAGGACATAGGAGATTTCGGCCTTGACTCACACCGGCTCCAGTGCAGAAAAAGAGAAGAACAGGGAGCCGTCTTACCGGAATTACAGTCCGGCGGGGCTCTAGACGGCAGCAGCTTTGAACTTCGAAGGCGGCGGAACTCCTGGTGCGTCTTATCGGTGCAGGGGTGGCGAAAAGGCGGTACCCTAGCCTTCCGGTGGACGTCCACTGCTGCAACTGTGACTCCACTGGTTACTAAGTCGATTACCGAAGGCGGAAGGAGAAGTAGAAGGGAGGGAGGCGACTCACCCACTGCAGCCCCGGTGTCGGTGGCGACTGGACCCAGCGGCAGGAACGGAGTTCGGCGGCAAAGACCTGCAGTCGAAGGCGGTGATGAGAGGCGGTTCAGTACGGCGAACCGAAACGGGAGAGGGAGACGAGGGCGGCGACTTACCACCGCTGCGGAAGGCTCGTTACGGCGTCGGTCGGTACGGCTGCAAGCTCTTTCCGGCGTGCCTGGTTGCTGGGGTGCCTCGGTGGTCGACAAGGCGACTCGGTGATGGCGGGTTGCTGCTACTGCTGTCTTCGTACCGAGAGAGAGAGATGGAACACAATCGGTAAGGCTAGGGTTAGGCAGGAAGGAATTAAGGGATGGCTGAATAGACGGAGGGGGAAAGGCTTACCTAGCGGCCACTGTCACCGGCGGACGAGGAAGGCGGACGAGGAGGCGGCGGCGCTGTCTGCAGATGAAGGCGGAAGGGGATTGTTGTGGCTGCGTCATCTTTCAGAAGCCGTAGTTGTAGTTGCAGTGGAGGAGAGAGATAAGCGGTCAGTATCATTAGATTAGGGTTAGATTAGGGTTAAGCGTAGAATTAGAATTAGGGTTAGGATTAGTTTAAGGAGGTGGGCCGGTGGGCTTGGGCCTGGTGTTGGACCCGAACCGGACTGCTCTCCCATTAGAATAAGGGATACGATAACTCGTTAATCGTCCCGGATCGAAAGAAAATTTGCGGAAAATTTACGGAATTATTTTCCGTCTAATATAAGTTATTATTTTATTTTAAAGGTACGTAAATTATTTCCGGTTATGTAGTTTCATCATTTTATGTGAATTAAGGTCACATAAAATGATAGAACTTAAACTCGTTTCATTTTATTTATTTATTCAAGATTGACGTATCGGAATTCGGTTAAATTCAAATTTAACGGAGTTTAAAAATTTTCGGTTATTACAGATATATGGTGGTCTAAGGATACTAAGCCCATGTTTGTTTACACAATATAACTTATATACTTTTTTTTTTCTGTATTATAATTTTAATTTACGATTATATTTATTTTAATGTCAAAACTTACATAGTAAAATGTACAATTAAATTATCGATAACACAAACTAATTTATGATAAAACTCTTCATGAAATATATATATATATATATATATATATATATATATATATATATATATATATATATATATATATATATATATAGAGAGAGAGAGAGAGAGAGAGGATAGATCATATGAGAACAACCTCTAACGTGAGAACATGAGAACAAATCGTGGTCATCCAATTTTTAAAATTCAATGGTTTAGATTAATGATAGAAAATGATAAATAACAAACCATTTAATGTATAATACTTACTCACTCTCATTAAAAGAGAGTGAACCCACTCTCTCTTAATTGTTTTTTTTTTAAATATATTGTATTATAGGAAACCGTTAGTTAAAAAAGATTCACCAGATATCTCCTTCCTCCTCTCTATTATATGTTCAACTCCATTAACAGTTCTTCCCAAATTCCGTCAAAGAAAATAACGAAACAATGGAAAACTCATATTTATTCAGTTCGGTCTCTCTACAACATCTGTTCAAGTCGATCATAACAACAGAATTCAACAAGTTGTCGTATCCAGTGAAGAAAATCATATCCCGTCAAGAAAGCAGTTTGTGTCTCCATATGCAAATCTGAGTAAGTGTATGTATTCAAATTTACTCTTTGTAAATTAAATCGGTTTGACATAACTCGTGTGAATAACCGATAGAATTGTAGAGTTGCATTGTTGAAACTCGTACGAAGAACCGATAGACTAAAAAAATTCCGATGTTGATAATAAATCTAAGAAACAGATTAAGTACGAATAAGACACTTGTATCATTTTAGTTTCAGTTGAAAAGATCATTATAATTACGAATAAACAAATTCCAGGTTGATAATAAATATAATAAACAGAGTAACTACGAATAACACATTTGTATCATTTTAGTTTCAGTTGAATAGATCATTATAATTACGAATAAATAAATTGACGTCTAATAGAGTATTTGTTTTTTCAGGTACAACCAAACAATGGGAGGTTCATAAGTCTAATGCAGTTCAAGAAGGCGAAGATATGGATTTTATTTTTCAAAATTTAGAATATGATGAGGATATTCCGGTTGGTTTTGCCAATACAAAAACGCCAGATGGATCAGTGTGTTGGATACCAACATGCGATGAAATGTTAATACCGACAATTGGAAAGAGGTTCAAAACAGTTGAGGATGAAGAATCTTTTTTAAGAGTTATGCATCTACAATCGGGTTTGATGTTAGAAGGGGAGCTTCTCGTGAGGATACGGATGAAACGATGAAGATTTCAAGTTGATTAATAACTGTTGTTTTATCTTTAAAAACAAATGCTTATCAACAATGTATTATTTCACTTAAAAACGTCTGTAATTAGAAATTACTGCAGCATTGTTAAATCTCACTTTAAATACGTTTATAATTACGAATAATCACTATTATGTCAAACAAAAGTAAATAATCACAAACCTTTCAGCTAAGACTAAAGATTTCAAGTTGTTAGTGGTAGAGTACATTAACTAAAGGAAGTATATCTAAACGATCATAGCATTGACCGTTTGTAATTACGAACTTAATGCTTCTATACATTGTTATGTGTCTCTAAAAAAACATTTGTAATTACGAATTTAATGCTTTTATATATTGTTATGTCTCACTAAAAAACGTTTATAATTACAAACTTAATGCTTGTATACATTGTTATATCTCACTTAAAAAAACGTTTTTAATTACGAATAACCGATTGTATACGTTGTTATATCTCACTTAAAAAACGTTATAATTTTCATTGACCAAATTACAATCACTTATAATAACTACGATTATTATATTAATCGATATGACAACTATATAACAAAACTAATATATTATTGGTATTTTGGTAACAACTTTATCCCCATCAGAACTAACGTCAAGCTCCCGTTCCTCTTCATCACTAGTTAGCTTCTCTTTTCCCTTTCCTTAAATGTCCTTAGGCTTGGTGACATTCTTCACAACTGCAGGAACAACATTTTCATTACTCCTCTATATATATTATATGTGAACTACACTGGCTTCGATTTTACACATAACAACAAAACAAAATATTATAGCATCGTCATTATTCGTAATTAATAATGCATTATCATATTATTGAAGGACGTATTCACAATTTATTCATAATTAACTACTAGTTTCCATGTCAATCCAAATTTTTCCAACACATAATTATGACAACATGTTGACTAATTAATTTCATGCCTATGAGTTTTTGAATAGCAATCAACTGGAAACCAATCTGAATTATTAATATCGAAGAAACCTATTTGAGTTTAACAAGCATGTCCAAACATAAATAATTATTTTTCGTGCAGATAAAAGCCAGAAATATAGAACAAGTTGAAGGCTCTCATAATTCATGCTACCAACTTACTAAGTATAACATAAATGAAATAATTGATTGCACAATGCAAAAGGAGAAGAGGCGGACTAGTACTTAGTGAGAGGTGTGCTGTTAGTATCCAACATTAGTACTTAAAGCTTTCATGAACTGAAAACCCATAAAACAAATTAATAACTATGAATAATAGTTACAAACTATCATGTTGATAACAAAAACTACAGCATCAATATCATTCGTAATTATAGAATATATTTCCTCAACATATTCCAACAACATTACTTTAAGGTAACAAAAATTATTCATAATTAATCAAAAACAACAATATTAACATACCAATCACAAACCCACCAACAATCTTCAACCAAGCAAGACAAGCAAGCCATACCTACAGAAGAATCTGCCATTAATCCCGAAACTGTCTTCTTCCAATCAAGCGAATTTCACAAGAGAGCTCTGCTGACACGAAACAATAATGCTGATATACATTGTTATGTCTCTCTAAAAAAACGTTTGTAATTACGAATTTAATGCTTCTATATATTGTTACGTCTCACTAAAAAACGTTTATAATTACATACTTAATGCTTGTATGCATTGTTATATCTCAATTAAAAAACGTTTTTAATTACGAATAACCGAAGATCCGACTGAGGTACGTCTCCAACAACATACTCCAGGGGTTTATAATTAAACCTCCAAAGTTTCAGAAGAAATTAGGGTTTATGATGACGGTTACCTTAAGTAATCGGTTTGCCAAGGCAGCGACAAACGGAATAGGCCGAGGATTGTCGCCGGGATATCCACAACCACCTAGTTAGACGACTGAAACCTTCTTCCGCTTCAGAAGCTGACCGTCGAACACCTTCTGCACCGTACACCTTCGTGAGGCAAAGGAGTCGCCGGGAGATCCAGATCCACACCGAACCGGGAGCGCCACAACCGCAAAGGAGTCGCCGGAGTGCTCCTCGCCGTCTATGATACGCCACCAACGCCGGAGTTCCCTGCTTCGGCTTCAAAATTTCTCTTCGACCGCCGCAGCCCAAAAATCGTCTTTCCTAATGTGCTACGTGTATTGAGTGAAATTAGGGATTCGAAATTCTGATATATGGGAAGCGCGTGTGTTGTTAAAATATTCTTAATAATTACGATAATTACCCTAAATCTCGACCCTTAATAATACACATCCGACGGTCTACGATTGTTCTCATGTTCTCACGTTAGAGGTTGTTCTCATGGGAACCACACCCTATATATATATATAAATCCATTTGAAAAATAGACGTCATACATTAATTATTATTTTTTTTTTGAGAGGATACATTAATTATTATTAGTTTACTTGTAATGTCTTATAATATATTAGTTTTATATTGAGTGTCTTATAATATATTATATTTTATGTGAGATGTGTTACAATAATTAAATTTCATGTATAATGTCTTATAATATTAAGTATTGTAATAATTTATCTGGATTAAATAAATTAAGTTTATAAATATGTCAACATCGTCGTGAAAAATATTATACATATTTTTCATCAAACAACTACTTACTATTAATATGTTTATCACTGGGTTTTATGTGTAGAGAAAAAATAAATTGTGAATATTAAAAAAATGTCAAATATATTTATATTAGCCAATATACCAAATTAATTGTAATTGAAAACACTTAAAAAAAATGTTTTGAACAGTTGATAAACCCTTATTAGATTCAACGATGTAAAATTTTAAATGTGTTGAATCATTCTCCTACAATCATGTGGGAACTAATAGAAGTATTTGATGTGGTTAATAGAAACCTCATCGTTTATTACGTTTTTTCCAAAAAATTAAGACCAAGAGACAATTCTTTTTTTCTTACTCGACATCTTTAACTTTGTTACTGATAGCTAGGGGTGAGCATCTCCGGATATCCGATCAAAAGACTCGGATATTCGATCCGACAAACTTTAAAAAGTCCGATCCGAAAACACAGGATATCCGACAGTTTTATTCGGACGGATATCCGGTCCGGATATCCGATCCGGACATTTATTCTTAGACTAATCGGATATATCTGATCCGATCCGACTTTTCTATCTAAACTCCGATCCGATAATCCGAAATATGCCCGAGATTCGGATCGGACTCGGATCACCAATTGTCGGATATTTTCGGGTTCAAATTTTTTCGGATCGGATCTTCGGATTAGAGTTGGGCCCGGTTCATACCAAACCGCCGAACCGGCGGTTTGTGAACCGGCGTAAACCGCCGGTTTGACCAAACCGGCGGTTTAGGTTCGCCGGTTTGGTCGAACCGGAGGTTTACGGTTTAGGTTTGGCTCTTGGCCAAACCTAAACTGACGGTTCAAACCGGCGGTTAAACCGCCGGTTTAACCGACGGTTTGAACCTTTTTTTATTTTTTCTAAAATTTTTTTGACTCAACCGTCGGTTTAACCGACGGTTTGTCAAAAAAGACGTTGCATTTAAATTTTTTTAAAAAAAAAAAAAAATAGTGTGTCAAACCGCCAAACCGCCGGTTTGGCGGTTTGAGTTGGGCCGGTTTAGGTTTAGGTTTGCGACCCACCACTACTTCGGATTAGCGGATCGGATTAGTCGGATCGAATATTTTTGCTCACCCCTACTAATAACAAGATGTCATAACCTATTTTTTCTACTATTATTTGCTCAAACTTGAGATCTCTCTATCTCATTGAGGAAATTGCTGGATTTATTCTATAAAAAAAAAATGCACAATTCTTATTTCTCCTTATTTGCACAAAATTATTTATGATAATTTTTTTTCCTAACCCACCTCAGTTCAGATAAATTGTTTATGTATGCCTCCCAATTTCCAAAATAAGATGTTCATCAAAGAAAATAGTGTTGGTCAATGAAGATAAACCAAAATCCTTGTAATATTTAACAGTTAATAAGAAGAAAAAGAGGTAAATATATGCCAAAAACAAAAAATGCATGATATTATACACTACTCTGCAGCATCCATGTCATCCACTTTTTTTTGGTAATGTGGGTCATGGAAGCCTTCAAAGTTATATATAAATACAATTATATTAATCCAAAATAATAATAAAAAAAACTCATGAAATAATTTCCATGAAATACTTTTGCAAATAATAAATACTATGATTATGAATTGAAGTAAAAGGTGATATATAATATATCTTAATGGGCTCGGTCTTTGACGATGTCGAGGCTCATCTCGCTTGGGTCAGTTGCCTGCAACTCAACCTGAATGCCGTCAAGTTCTCTCTTGAATCTGTCTTTAGAGCTTGCATACACCATCTTCATCCTCACTACTGATGTATCGGGTGCCCTACCGGAGATTATGAAGACGGATAAGTTATAATATACGAGGAAAGTTTTATATCACAGGAAAATATAATTTAGGGGCAAACATAATATAAGGTTGATCAGGACCTGAAGTAACATGTCTGATTTTCTACCTTATCTTTTTATAAATAAAAAAATTGAGTTAGCATTTTGTCATATCTGTCTTTAAAAAAGAGTTTTGGAGAAAAAATTGTACATGTGAATAGTACAGGATGCACTAGTTAGTGTTATTGGTAAGTTATACACTTACCATGCGACAAAGACGATCTTGCTTTTTTGGACATTCTCGATAGTGGTGAAGTCAAAGTCGAAGACGGCATAACGACACTCGTTGGGAGGAAGAGCATCAGTGAAGTCGGAGTAGGTCTCATCGGGTCCGCCAACCTTATCGACCATAACTTGTTGATCGCAAATTTTGAAGGTGATGTACCTAAATGACCTCTTCGACTTGAGTTCTTGGAACTTCAACTTGCAGTCATCGTGCACTGCCATTCCGGATGCGGAGTTCGCCTAACACCAATCATAAAAAAAATGTATATCAATAGATTATTTCAAGTTAGATATTAACAATGGACGAGATAAAGTTATAAAAAATTGTTATTAACCCTCTTTCGTTTGTTGGAAAAATTTATCATTTATGATAACGCTTATCTATGTCCAAAAGGTAGAAATCGAACCACATTGATGTTATGTGAATTAAATAGATACATTTTAATATCTCATCTCTCACCATGTAATCAATTTTCGTACATAATTTGCGGTTTACCGTTTCCATAAAAATAACGATATATAACAAGAACAAATCGAAATTGAAAACATACCATTTTGATGCGTGTGTTGTAATATAGTGTGCAAACAATAAAGAGAAAGAACGATAAGAGATTAGTAAAAGGAGAGAAGATGATAGAATGGAGAAGAAGGATCCTTCAAAAGATCAAAAGAGAGTTGTGTGAGGTGAGTTTTTTAAGGAGAGAAAAATATGGAATTTCTTTTAAAATTTTGTAATTGTTATTTATTACCATTTTTATGAGGAAAAAAAGAAATACCACAAAATTTTAGATCGAAATAATCGGTAAAAAAAAAGAAAAAAGAGGTTGAAAGTTCAACATAATCGTGATAAATTAGGAGGGTCATTCTCATCCTCATCTTCATTTAACGATTTTTATGCACCATAAAGTAAATATTAATGAGTGGCGACAAATTCGCCCTTTAACTTTTTATCTTTTATCAATAATTGAAATTATCTTTCTATACAAATAATTATAAATAATTATTAGCTTAGGTACTTAGGCATTTAGCTTACTCTTTACCCTTCTAATCAATTATACTTGGTCATAGTTTGAGTAAAACAAATGGTAATATATTTAGTAGGGACATAATGGTATAGTTCATAGTTTCATAATAAGAGTGTAAAATGCTAAAATAATAAGGGTGAAATTGTTATGTAACCTAAGTTTATAATAACTAGTTAGTGGATACACCAAATGATAAATAAATAAGTTATTAAGTATATTGCATATTTATTGTTGAATGAACTAATTTGCCCTTATTTAATATATCAATTTTTCTTTAAATGTTACAAGATTTGATATTTAAATTACTGTATATGAATTCCAAGTATAAGAAATAATCAAATCATTTGTGTACAAGAAAAATAATCTAATAATATTTTTGAGTTACTTGTATACAATATAATAAGCGTGTACAAGAAAAATAGTTACAATAATTCTTGTACAAAAAAATTAGTTTACAAGAAAAAATTGGAGTATCATAATTAACGTATATTTATAATTTCAAAAGAAGAATAAATCTTGGGATTCAACTTGTTCAGTTTGTATTAGGGTGAGAGCCTGGGAGGCACTAGAACCAAGAGATCAGTTCACCTTGACTACATTTGTTTATTTTTTTTTCATATTTCTATAAAATTATGTTATTCACCTAATAATTTATAGGTGTGAGATTTCTACTAAATAAATTTTTATCATCGAATACATTTTATCCAATTCTTATTTTAATTATTTTACTAGTTCCTTTCGTGCTCTTAACGAACAATTTACATTTATTTGAGAAGTCAATATATTGTGAAAACATTATCATTTAATATAATCAATCATAAGGAATTGGTGGAGTGAATCGAGGCCAATGGCACAAGACAAATGGATCGAAAATAATCCAACTTATTGGTCATTCATAAACACAAGCTACATTGTACAGCTAAGGAGCGGTCCTGGATTAGGACAAGCTTATTGTTCTTTTTCTGTCAGATTTTTTTCCCTGACAACATTAGCATATACAGATGATCTATGAAACATCAATACTCAACAAACACACTGAACAAAAAACATTAATCAAAACTTGAATATACACAAGCCTGATGAAGTTTGTACTACATTAAATCTTTTTTCCACATTCCAGGAACTCGCTATACGATCTTTCCACGTCAAATGTTACTTACATGGCAAAAGTTTGACATACCATAGCCATTGGGAAGGAGATCGGTAGAACCCGGTGATGATATGTTATGGCTTCATTGCCTGTAATGACAGTCTGATCAAGATCAGCAGTAGTTTCGACCGGGGATAGGTTACAGCCTAACAAGAAGGGGAAGTGCATGTTACCTTTGATCATAGACCTATTTTTCACCTATTAACCACCAGCTGAGGTGGTGTTGACTGGTCGGCTCTTGTCCGAGTCAATCTCGTAAGAAGAAAGCAGCTTTCTCTGCAATAAAAAAAGCAATAGAACATTCAACCAAATATATTTGTACAAAATATAGGGTATGTTTGGATGGCATGCACTATAACGCAATTACGCGACGTGGGGCTTCAAAAACTAAGCTATGCAGTATTGGATGAAAATTTTAACATGAATAATGACATGTATTTTGGGTCACAAGATCTTTCCACTAATGCTATATAATAGGTTACTTTCCCTTGAGAGGATTTTTAAACAATGGAATTCACAAGCCAGATAAACTCAGTAGCAAAAAGTGCAATCTTTGTGGAAAATGTGATACCATTAAGGCAATTCTAATGAAAATGGAGGGAAAGTAAAACAAAACACGCATGTGAAGAGTAGGGAGACAGCAGAAGGACGTGTTCTTGCAGGAGCCCTACATACAACGGAGAAAATGAGCAGGAAAATTTGGAAAAATCTGTGAACAATGAAGGAGGGAAAAAATGGTGCAAGAAGTAAAGGTTCGAAAAGGATGTTATTTACAAAAAACTTTTTAGCATAGAGCAGAATTCATCTTCATTTAGTACCACCATATCTAGGTAAGCGGAATGAAACATTACTTACATGTTCCTCGAAATCAGGACTAGCCAAGTTAATTGAGAGGTTTCTCATCAATAGTAAAGCCTGCAATCAAAAACAACTACCGTGAGAACAAAAAAGGCTAAAATAAAAAAAGAGGTATCATCAGGATGAAGCTAAGTTCACTAACAGCGATGTGGCAATAATTGCAGAGACAAGAGCCAGCCAGAATATAATTTGAATTAGGCCTATAAAACTATGTCCTGAACTAAAACTCAACAAGAGATTGATAGAAATTTCCACCATGTTGGCCAAATATAAATTCTGAATAAACAAATTTGCAAATCTAAAACCCTACATCATCCAAGTCCTTTTTGGCATCTTAATTCCTGAAACAAATGGAGAAAATACCAACTCAACCTTAATTCCTCAGGACAGTTGCCATCAATTTAGGCCCAGAACATAACTGATGCAAACTTCTGATATTGTATTGCTAAACATAAGCAGCAGATAGTGTGCCAAAACTACACATGGAAGCAAATGAGCAGGAGATAAAAGTAACATACTGTTTCAACATCAATTGGATCCATCTTCCTAAGTCTTGGCGGATGATCAGAGGCATCTGGATCAAACACACTTCCGATGAAGCTGTAAACTTGTGCAAAATCAGGTAGAACTGAATCAACAAGAGCAGTATTAGCTCATGGAATGAATGTACAAAATTGGATAACAAAAAACAAATAAAAGACAAAAAGCACAACAATGGCTGTGACAAAATCATGAAGCTCATTCAAAGGAAGTTGTCAACCAAGTAAAAAAGATTGGTATTAGACATGCATCTATTCTGCTAACGAAAAATAATTTGGTTATATTTATTAAATTAATCTCCATCAAGAATATGGACATACTTTCCTGGAGTTAGAATTGGCTAACACAGCCAACACAAGTTACACAA
The DNA here is from genome assembly GCA_033239045.1 of Fagopyrum esculentum. Taxonomy (NCBI): domain Eukaryota; kingdom Viridiplantae; phylum Streptophyta; class Magnoliopsida; order Caryophyllales; family Polygonaceae; genus Fagopyrum; species Fagopyrum esculentum. Next base: position 10,057,300 of record BSUD01000007.1, read on the forward strand.
CCCATCAACGTTATCATAGTGATCGCCAACCATATTATTAACAGGCTACAAAACACACACATTATTACATCAATAGTTCATAAAAGGATTCACCGTATTCTTTATGCTCTGTCGTTCAACCAGTACGGAGTCTTAAAAAAACATGAATAAACTCACAAGTGCTATATAATGTACAAAGCAGTATATGTTAAATGTGAAGAAATGAGAGAGGACGAACAAGAAAAGAAAAAATGCACAATACGGAAACAAGGAAGCAACAATTTAATATATATATATATATATATATATATATATATATATAAGAAATTTATTATTTCTTTGCAATATTTTTTTGGGATATTTATATTGATATTTGATAAGCAATTATCGTTCGGTTCTTCTGATGGCAAAGTAGGCTGATGGAGTTCATATTGGACGTCAGCCTGACAGACATGATGTGGCACTAGCAAGGGTTCGAGATTCGAGAGATTATATATAGTATCATAAAAACAAACTGAAAAACATCCAATGATTCTTTTTTTCCCTCCTTACATTTGTGTTCAGATCCCACTCCAGGCACATAAATTCGCTACCACAAGCCTTTCAAGTTTTGTAGGCTGGTCTTTCTGGTTTCCACATTCCTATACTAGTCATTTACACAAATTCCTTCATGTAGCAAGTTAGAGCATATTGTAAACAAGCTTTTCCGACCAAAAAAATTCAAGTGCATGGGTCTCACATCAAAAATACTTGCACCCTGTCATATCTAAAAACCAATTACTAAGAGTATGTTTGTTTGTAAGTTTATAAATTATTTTAGGGTTGAAAGGTGGTGAGCCTATAAAGTAAATAGTAATGATAAAAAAATGTTCATAAATTACAAAACAAGCACACCCTGGGTAGTGCAATGACAAATAAACAAACACTTCTACCATCCAAGTTACAAAAAGCAAGCATCTTTCAAGACAATTCATAACATTATGCTCACCTCTCAACGGAGGAATATGCGGCATCTGTTCATTCTTTTCACAGGTTGCATGTGGCACTGGTGTGCTCTCTGTACTACTAGAACAATTATTCACAGCTTGAGGTACCGCAGATCTCACATCACCTGACAGATAGAGAAGAGAAATAGTTAATACCATGGCATAAATGGTAAACAGAAACTTGATATGCAAATGCAGTAATGAATAGATCAATATATACTAGTAGCACCTTTTCTGGAATGTTGAATCCCAACAGCTTGTGGAGAGTGAGCAGTCCATGATGAAACAGTAGCACCACTGTTTGGATTTCTTACTGGTGTTGACGAATCTGGGTATGGTAAACATAATAAAGTAAGACAAAAAGATAAAGATCGCCTCTGAAATGGAAGTATCTGTAAGAATTTCTCATTCCAAAAGCAAATTACAAGCACTTGCCTTGAGAAATAGTCAAGCAGGTAAAGCAACTCACCGCTTTTTGGAGCTTTTTGTGGGTATGGATGTGCAGCTTTCCTCTTCGGACGGGGAGGAGGTAGATGTTCATTGCTTCCACTCTTTTGAACCTTCAAAAAGTACTTTTGTGCATGACTACGTATCTGCAAAAGGCATTCTTAGTTCTTCCTCTGCTTATATAATACCTTTGCTAAACACAAACAAAAGATAAAACTAGGAGATAATGTCAAATAAGAAAGGAAGCAGCATTAAACTAGTAATCATTAGTCTCTCTATCTTGAATGAAGTCTTTTTTCCTCTTTTTGAAAAGGAAAAGTATGTTCATTTATCCCAGGTATATTACAGCAATGTAACTGCTTAGCACTATATAAAGAGAGTGCATAATTAGAAAAGAATATGCCTTATGTACTTTGTAAATGCTAAACAATTCACTGAAACGGGGATTCAATTGTCATTGTTTTATATATAGATATTGCTCCTACATTTATCCATAAGAAATGCATACAAAGATCAAAGATAAAGATACTCTAAGCAATAAAAAAATATATACAAGCAGCATTTAACTAAATGCACCCTCATTGAGGATCAAACTTGTATGTTAAACCACACTGAAAGTGAAACAAGAGCCCATAACAAAGCCAAATAATATTATAATCCCATACAGAATAGTATGAACGTAAGGTGATTGTGTGATGACTAGAAAGTATAAATAAATAAGTAAATAAATCAAAAAAAAGATTTGTCAAATTGGTATACCAAATTGAGCACAATTAAAGGAAACTCTATTCAAATTTCCGGATAAAAAGAAGAATAAGAAAGTGAATATGACCATGAACGAATCAAGAGCAAGAAAAGAAGATTTATAAGAATTCTGGAATAAGAAAGGAAAGTGCAAGGATATACATATAGTAAGATCACCTGAATAACAGTTTTTGATCCTACAAATGCTTCAATCTTTTTCCAATCACGATCAAACCTGGACAAAAGAAGATAATGTCAAGAGCCCAGTAAGCTCAATAAAGAATGGCTACGGGAACAAGCCACCCTTGTTTAAACTGCAGTCAAACACCAAGTAATCTCAACTAAGTCACTATCCATCCGATGGGGTAGATAAAGATTACCACAGAATTGTACTAAGTTGACATTCATAATTCTATGTACCTCGACTGGGAGCCCAGTAGCCCACCATGTATAGGTGTAGTGTAGTCTAAAACTAGAAGCAATGTACTTCAATCAATATTTTCCCACAGAATTACTGGTTCTTTAGAAAGATACTTTGAAAGTGCTTTCCGGTTTCCAACCAAAAGGGAAGAAATAGCCAATTTTCACATGACCAGAATAATTTTTTTTTTATGATTTAAGAAGTCAATCCATCAAATGCATATGAAGTGGAAAATAACCCTCTATTGTTTTGATGGGTCTGGAAAGGGTAGTTCAAGAATCTCATAAATCTGTCCTTACACAGTCAAGAGATACAGAGCATGCATAACATGTCTCTACAATTTCACTACAAAGGGTTTAATGGAAACTATATAAAAAGCAAGGAAAATTATGTACACTAAACTCTTCGATTCATGGACCACTCTTCTCTAAAAGTTATCAAACAATTATACCTTTTAATGTAGTTTGCACAAATAATGCCAATTCAAAAAAAAAAGCTAGTTCTTATTGTTCCTATGTTATGAAATGAATTTAACAACTTGTTAAGTATGGAGAATGAGATTCCATTGATACTTTGGAAGGCTCTATCCATATACCCTTTCTCAACACCTTTCTTTAGCCAATTTTGCCAAAGACGGAATTTTCTACTCGTTTCGGATGGTAAATACTTCTCAGAATGTAGGGCGAGAATCAAACCATGTTTGAATTGAAATTGAGATATTGAAGCAAGATCTACCTTATAGATTCATATCTGAATGAGGTTAGCAACAAGTTCTTTCCAAAATTGAACATTTCTTCCTCGTAAGAGATGTTCCATAATGTATTGTCTCTTCTATAAATATACCCTTATTACCATTTATGCAATTACTGGATTGTAGTCTGCCCAAATAATACTAAATGAACCAAAATAGACTAAACTGTCACTGAAATAAACAAGCCCTTAATACTATTCATGCAACAACCTCCTACCTAACACAAACCAAAAGGCTAATTCCTCAAGATCAATCTCCCGAATCCAACAAAGCCGAACACAAGTTCACTCCAAATTAGTTGCAGAATAACCAATTCAACACTAAGAAGAATTTTCGGCACTCAAAGAAACACAGTGTCACCACCGCATACATTCAAAAATAAGGAATTGCAATCAAATGGCAAAAAAATTAGTACTAACCATCAGATTGTAATTAAACAACTGGATTTGTAGCTTGACCAAATAATACCGATTGAACCAAAAGAAAAACTGGATTGACACTTAAATAGTAAATTGGAGATAGTGTGTTAGTTATAATTGGTGTAGTAGGCTCTAGATTTTCAACCTTGATAATTGTCAAAGAAGATCACCCACCCTGATTACCAAATGAACAAGTTGTATCTTGTCAATATTCTATCTTTGAGTAAATATATTGATGCGCAAAACTTACCTAAAATGAATTACACAAACAATTAACATAAACTAACACACCAAATAACTATAGGGAATAACTCAATAATATTTACCCAAACAACATACAAACACTTGCACAAACTAATACGCACCAAACAATTACACGGAATACCCCAATAAAATTTGCACAAACTAACCCACAAACACTTAAACAAAAAATACCACAACAAACACACATTAAAAAAAAACTACACGAATAAAAATTTTACAGAAAATAACCCACCAACAAAATTCAACTGATAAAAGGACACGTTTTTCTACTACACAAAAAATTCCACAATACTATGAGAACGAGCACAATTTGCAAATTTTGCCACACATAAATAATCAAGCCGTTATTACCAATTAATGAAACAAGTTCCCACCTAGCATAAGCCAAAAGGCTAATTTGTGAACTCCTCGACATCAATGTCCCAAATCCAACAAAGTCAAGCATAAGTTCACTCCCAATCACACGCGGGATAACCAATTCAACCCTAAGAAGAACTGGCGGCACCACCCCAGACATTCAATTAAATGAACTGCAATCCAAAAGACAAAAAATACATCTAGATTGAAAGAGGTGAAAGACTGGGAACTCACAGCTGGAGTGCTTCGAGAAATTTATCATGCTCAGGCTCAGTCCAGCTCTCCCTGGACTTAGTAATAGTGTAAGGCTTTCTAATTTTCTTGCTTGCGTCATCTGAAGCTGCCGACGATACCTGGGCGGCGCTAGCGGCGGCGGGAGTGGGTGTTGACGATGAATCAGGTGATGCTGTAAAGGGATTGAGTCCCGGAAGCGGCATTCCGTTGGCGTCTAGGTAGAAGTCTTCTGGCGAGCTCGGATTCATTGACACCATGAGAGAGAGAGAATTTTTTAGGGTTTGAAGGGTTTGCTGTTTGACGAGGACGGATCGTGGGGTGTCTTCTGCGTCCTCGTCTACTTTTTTTTTTGAAGAGTTAATTAGAACACCCGGTTCGATCGGCTTTGCCGATCTACGTCCGGATCGGGTACTAAATCATGGCCCATTGCTGGGGGATACCCTCCCAATATCAGTTTTTCCATACATGCTGCCGGCAGTAGACGCGAGCCAATAGGAGATCGACAAGTGAGTAGTGGCTGACTAGCAGTAGACGCGAGCCAATAGGAGATCGACAAGTGTCGTGTAAAAATATCTAATTTAGGGCCCGTTCGGTACCTGGTTGAAGTTGAAGTTTATCGCTCAACTTCATCCCAATCTGCTTTTTTATGTTCGGTGAGCAGTTTTCCTGAGGATGAAGGTGTGGTTGAGAGAGTTGAAGCTGATTGAAATTATGCTTTTATCTTCAACTGATATCCCCCAGCTTAAGCGGTTGATCAATTTCACTTCTCAATTCTACCCTCAAAGCTTCATCCTGAAACCCTAAGGTTAGCCGTCTTCCCCTGTCTTCTTTTAGCTCCTTAATCGTCTGTTGGAGTTCACCCATTGCAATTTCGTCTGTTCCCTCTCTTCTCTTTCCATCTCTTCTTGCAATTGCTTTTGATGTTAGGTTGTTTTATCTTTTCCCCTCTCTTATTGCAGATTTTAGGTTTTTCATCTCTTCCCATCTCTTCTCCTAATTGTTTCTTGTAATTACTTCCCTTTTCTTATTCATCTCCTCTTAGTTCACCATTGTTGATATGCATTCATTTACACATCCATTTTCTTGGTTTCATTGTCCTTCTTGTCGATATTTCCCTCCAAATAATACCTTTGCTGCAACAAGCAGATCATTGTGTTGTTGGATAAAAGTTTTTGTTCATTGATCCTGATTTTCTCCGAGTACAGGCTCTCAGCAACAGCAATGTAAGCTTCATTCATTCTTCAATCCAACAACGACCTCCAGTGGTTGGGAGTTGTACTTCCGAGGATCGTCTGCAGAAGCTCTCTAGATACAGAAACAAGAAGTCAAAGAGAAACTTTGGTAGGAAAATCAAGGTAAAATTTAACATGACTATTGTTATCGATTAAGATCCGGAACTGTATGGCTGAGTTGTGGCATGTGTTGCAGTACGCGTACGGGAAGGCTTTAGCGGACAGCCAACCAAGGATCCGCGGAAGGTTTGCCAAGACGGAAGAAACGGAGCTTCTGAAAAGGCATTGACTCTATCAGCATTGTAGAACTTGATGAACTTAACCGAAGATGATTAGTGGCCTAGATACATGGTGATCGAGGTGCAGCTTAATACAAGATTTAGCTAATAAAACGAGACCTGCCCGGCTCGCAAATGAAGTAATAGATCTGTTATTTGTTGTAATAATTGAGTTGCTACATAGATGATTAGTAATGACCAACTTGGGTTTATATATCTTCAAATTAAGAGTTGGTGAATTATAGCATTTAGTATTGAAAGACAAAAAAAACCAAACAATTGGAATCAATACACAGATTATTGCCTCTGGAATACATCAAAGGCATAACAGATAACTTGGGATTATAATTATTTTACTCCATACCTGGTTAATTAAAATTATTTTACTCCATACCCTTTTTAGTAATTTCACTCGTATTAATTAAAATTATTAATTCTCTTCATACCTACAATAATTCCCTTCCTACCAAACACCAACAACTTTTATTTTATTTCATCTCATTAATCTTCATTCTCCTTTTCAACTTCATCTTCATATTCAACTTCATTCCGTAATAAACTGGGTACTGCCAAACGGACCCTTATTTGGACTTAGTTTGGTGAAAGACGGTATAGCTTGGGACACGTGGGAGGTGATTATTCTGGCACGTGTGCACTGGAATAATTATGATGGTAAATACCCAAATTATAAATTCAATAAATCAATGTAGGGATTGTTAAATACAAGGTTTTGAATTTACTAAATGCTTGTCAGGTTAGAACCATGATATTAATTAACCTTGGTTTTCGAATGTTAGAATTTTTCGGATAGATATATGTTCATATAAATATGATAAACGGTCATTCTCTTTTTAAAATTTTTCAAAAACGTTGGGTTCAAGAATATTGTCATACAAAGATGAAGATGTGATCTCGTTTGACAATACAAAATATAACGATCCTGGCGAATTTCTTCCTAAACACCTGAGAAAGAATCTATCTTATCTTATATGTATTAAAGGATATACATTTTTGCCACGTGTCGCACCCACGCTTATCGAAGCCCCCAAATTATTTCCCAAAAATAATTAATTTATTGGTTTTTAAATGTGATAATTAAAACAAATAGTTTAAATCCTGTATAAGCACCAATAAAATTCGTATGACACCTCGAATTTAAATGTAAACATTAATCAAAATCTTTTTATTATAAAGGAGAGCCATTTTTTACCACGTGTCGCACCCACGTTTATCAAAGCCCCCAAATTATTTCCCAAAAATAATTAATTTATTGGTTTTTAAATGTGATAATTAAAACAAATAGTTTAAATCTTGTATAAGCACCAATAAAATTCGTATGACACCTCGAATTTAAATGTAAATTTTAATCAAAATCTTTTTATTATAAATAATCTCCCATATCACGCATCTACAAATAATTTAAATGTAAACATTAATCAAAATTTGTTATTACGTAGTTTTAAACATATTGATCAATCAAAATTCATATGACACCTCGATTTGTTTTTTTAGGTGAACCTGAACAATTAAATAAGTAATTAAAAAAAGATATTGCAAATTATTTTAATTAAGCACTTTTATTATTTTTTTGGTGTTAATTTTTAAAAAAATTCAATTTAATAATTTTTAAGCCTTTTAATTAAGTAATTAAAAAAGATTTTCTAATTGAAAATTTTAACAAAATAGTCAATTCATGTAACTGAATTCTTAATGCAATTAAAATATATATTTTTTAAATTAGAATTCACAAAATTTTAAATCTATAATTACTAGGGATTGTTAAATACAAGGTTTTGAATTTACTCAAGTTTTGTCAAGTTAGAACCATGCTATTGCGACGGTATGTAATTGACCTTGGTTTTCGAATGTTAAAATTTTTCGGATAGATATATGTTTATATAAATATGATAAACGGTCATTCTCTTTTTAAAATTTTCAATAAATAAATGTAGGGATTGTTAAATACAAGGTTTTGAATTTACTAAAGGCTTGTCAGGTTAGAACCATGATATTGCGACGGTATGTAATTAACCTTGGTTTTCGATTGTTAGAATTTTTCGGATAGATATATGTTCATATAAATATGATAAACGGTCATTCTCTTTTTAAAAATTTTCAATAAAGTTGGGTTCAAGAATATTGTCATACAAAGATGAAGATGTGATCTCGTTTGACAATACAAAATATAACGATCCCGGCGAATTTCTTCCTAGCACCTGAGAAAGAATTTGAAAAAAAAATCGTATATTGATTATGATTATTTATATTGCTTATGTTGTGTAGCGGCAATAATAATCCAAATTATTTTTGAAAATAGACTCTTCTGGATTATCCACGCGATGAAGGTACGGATTACTCCAATATGTTTAAACTTTGTGGGTATTTTTAAGCGAGAGAGATGATGGTTGATTGGGCTCGTTTCATGGGATCAACGAAGAATATGGTGTTAATCATGTCATATTCATGGAAAACAATAAAGGGTTTGTTACATTTTGCTTGATGTGTGAACATTCAGTCACCCTGGCTAGGAGGAAGAAAGATGACTGATGTGGGACCATACATGATATCACCTACGTTACATGGGACCATCACTAAGTCAAGGTCACGAGACGCTCAAGGAAAGGTTGTTTGTAAACTACAAACATGAGAGGATCCGAGAGAATGGAGGATTGCATGGAATATGCAAAATATCGGTCAACACGATAAAATCTCAGCCAAGATTTATGACTCGAGACTGAGATTCTCCACTGTTTAGTATTATCGAGTAGATCTCGATATGAGGATTATTATCCTCAACTTATCTTTTATTATTTTAATAACTTTAAACTCTCAAATAATCTAAAGTTATTTGTTAGTTTTTGATCATATCTTTTAGGGTTGTTTTTTAGATTATCTTTTAGATGAATATCTCCTATAAATAGCCTTATAGTAGGAGATTCAAAAGACAGTTAGATTTGAATTTGATTTCCACATATTTGTGAGACACTTGTGACTTTGTTCACGAAGTTTGCATTTTATCATTTCAATTTAATCAAAATGAGAGTTTTTGGTTGAATCGTTGTGAATCCTTGCTAGGTTGTTCTTGTGTGTGATAATCTTGTTGAAAATTGGTGCTACTAATCAAACTAGTCTCTCCTTGTGCTTGTCTTATTTAAAAGGCTTGTGTAAGCTTAAATAGAGAAAGGTGAAAGGTAATTCTTTGTTTAGGGTTTTGACACATAATTGGTCAAGGTTCTTTACAAGTCTTGTAATAGTCTGATCTTCCTATACTTATCATATTACATTTCATTAATCATCTTCTTATATTTCATTATCATCCATAATTCCGCATTATGTTGTTTGATTTGAGGATTTTCAATATAGTTTGGGAAATGTGGCATCAACCCCGCATCAATGGCGATCCGGATATGGAGGTGTCTTCTAGAAAGTTCGAAATCAAAGAAAGATCGATGGATGTCCAATTGAACTTGAAGGGGTGCAACGTGTAAAGGAGAAATGGACCTTAACATTGATTTGGGGAGTGCACAACCACACAATTCCGAAGACCTTGAAAGGATATTCATATTTTGAAGTCAATCCGATTGGATGACCCACACAATGTCACCACAAAACAAATATACAATGCCAACTTGAAGGTTCGGAGGAGCAAGCCGATGAAAGAGGTTCGCTCCAATAAGCCCACTACAATCTTGATCAACGTGGTTACCACGTACAATGAAGAGATCGCCCGACTCAAATGAAGTTTTTGATATTTTCTACATGCATTCGGGTTCTAATTGGCACTTGCTAAACTTATTTCTTTACGTTATCATCATGGACACGACATATACAAGACCATAAAAAACACTAATACTAAGGTTGTGTGTTGGCACTAGTGTTTTAGTAGTGTTTTTGAGTGTTTGGGTTGGTTTTAGGCTCTAACGGGTGTTTGACTTCATGAAAAACACTAGTGATTAGTGTTTCTCGGAGTGTTTTTTAAGCACGCCTGTGAGGGAGGGTTTTGGGCTGAAACACTAGTTTTTGGCAAGCAAAAATACAATGTTGTCCCTATTATTTAACGAGTTTTACGAGTTTTACCGGGTATAAGAGAAACATTCTCTCACCTCTCAGCACATCCAGAGCCGTCGGAGGTTGATAGAGAAGGTCGACCGACAAAGAACGATAGCCACAGTGACCGACGAAGAACACCCAAATCGAGCCATCGTTGTCCAGGTATGTCATCATTCCTTCGTCTCTTTATGTTGTTGATATTAGGGTTTGTCTGTCAATGCTGAGAATTTAGGGTTCCTCGTGATCAGGGGTGGCAATTTCATCCGAACCCGATGGACACCCGATAACCCGATCCATATTAAAAGGGTGAAAACCCGACATGAAGCGGGTGAAAGCGGATGGCGGATGAAGCGGGTGATGGATCGGGTCGGATTCGGATGGACCTTTCATCGACCCATCACCCGATCCATCATCCATCCACCCATCCGACCCGTTTCACCCGCTTACACTAGTTATAAATTTATTGACTATTTACTTGTTTAGTGATCTTTAGTTCCTTTTGATTTATAAATTGGTGATTTACGTGATTGTTTAGCAATATTTGTACATTTGTTCAGTTTCTAGTATGATCTTATTGTATGTTATGTATTGCTAAATTTCTCTATTTTTCAAGAACTTAAACTTATAACGCTTCTTGTAATATTTCCGCTTGGATGATTTGTGTTGACTTTATATATATCATATTTTTTATGGATAAGAATTTTTCGGATTAAATTTATATTTATTATCATTAATTTTCCGCATTCAAATCCGAGATTAATATCAATTTAAAGGAAATGCGTAGAACACCCGAATATCACCCGATCCACCCGCTTCATCCGTTGGATGCAGATGGATCGGATGCGGGTGGTGGGTTTGACGGGTGGCGGATCGGGTGGGGTGGATGAGATTTCCTCGCAGGTGGGGTGGCAGATTGGGTCATCCACCCACCACCCGATCCATTGTCATCCCTACTCGTGATTGTGGCTTCTTGTTGATGTTAGGGTTGGTGAGCCATAGTCGCTTCTTGTTGTTATTCTCTTTCTCTAGTAAACATAAAAGAGGACGAAAGGGGAAGAATAATAACAAATCGATTGATAAACATAAAAGAGGACAAAAGGGGAGAATGAGAAGAAACAAACCTAGTTTGAGAGATGACAAACCAGCCGGCGAGGGAAGGTGGTTGAACCGGCGGATGCGATGGAAGCGCCTACCGACGGGACTGGAAGCTGCCGGCAAATTTCCTCTTCTTCGACTCTTTTATCGCTCTATCGAAAAGAAACAGATACAAATGGGAGGAAGAAAGGTGACCCATAAAATTCAATCACGTGTTTCAGCAGAAAAACGAGTGCATTTGTCAAACACTCCTTAGTGTTTCATAACACTAAAAAATTGTGTGAAACACAAACCGCCCAACTAGAGCTTGTCGGAATCACTAATACTAAGTTGATGTTCGCAACTGTGTTTTTTTCATAACAAAAGAAAACACGGATCACTACGAGTGAGCATTATGAAAGGCCTGGTATGTGTGCAATAACCAAATCCCGAAGATAATTGTTACTGATAAAGAGTTTGGTCTTATCAAAACTCTAGGTATTGTGTTCCGGATGTGAAGCATATGTCTTGCACATTTCATATCAAGCGCAACATACAACAACAAATCATGGGCCGTAACGCGCTCCAAGGAAACACAAGTGGTGTTCGGTTCACACTACAATGCCGTGTTTGAGTCTACATCTTCTAAGAGTTATGAGCGGCGTCTAACTGAGATAAGGGTATATTGGTGCATGTATCCAAGGTTGATGTAGTATTTTGAAGGATAGATTGCTAACTTAATTCAAATAGACAATTGTTCGATCATGGTGCGACTTGTACCACCATTTTGGCACGAGGACAACTTTTGCGTAAACAATATTTTATTTTGTCAATATTTATATATTTTCATGTACATCTCTCTCTTTTTGTATATTTATTACCTTCTCATTATTTTCTTTTTGTGAGTCTACACACAATTTGTTAAAATCCACACTCGATTCTAGCATTCATGATTTCAGTAGGTGGGTGACAACGTCGACTTGTTGGTGATTGATCAAATTCAGAAGATTCAAGCATCATTTGAGACTTCTCGAGAGGATGTAGTTGGCCAATCGTATCTTGATTTTCTATATGCCCAAGTGTAAAAGCTGAAATTTTTGGATCCTATTTAAAGATGATTAGGGATGATTAACTTAATCATTGACAATATTTGTCTCATCATTCGTAAATAGTGTATAAATAACGAGTATGAATTATATCGTTATGTTCTTGGCGTAATTTTAGACTTATATGAAAATTTACACTTTTTCCTGCACGGAATAATCTTTACCCTCTGGTATTATTTGGAGTATTTAAGAGCTACAATAAATAAAGTTGTAGTTGAGATAAATGATAGAGGGATCAAATAAGTCATACACTCTCTAAACTCAACGGATTGTTTGGTCTTTCAAAAACTTAAAGTGACGAAGGTCTCCAAAGGGGAGAAATCAGTTACTAACTCGAGTAAGAGAATGATGGATGAAGATAACCTCGATACCGCCTCCTCCAACCCGTTGGGAGGAAAAAAGAAGAAAATAGGTTAATTATGGATCAACAAAGCTAAGTTATTTCCACTTCCAGTTGTTCTTCATTTCCTTTGGAAGTTGGTTTATGAATTTGCAAGTTTATCAAGATGATAGACAAACCTGTCATAACTCGTTTGTTCGTTTTTGCTTTACTTGACTTTCTCTAACTTGTTGGAGTTATGTTTCCCTTTTACTTTGTCTATGACTTTTGTGTAGTTAAACCATTGGTATGGAGTGTAATCCTCCTTTATGTTGTCTTAAGCTTGAACTCTCATTGTATTATGTTGATATGTGGAAATAGAGTACTTTTAGAATTTCTAATAAACTTTCAGGCAGGTATCAACCCTATTTAATCATAACAAATAAAAAATAAAAGGTATCAATCCTATTGATTGATTTTTTTCCTTTGGTTCTATTTGATCCCCCTTGCTTGATTTTTTCTGATGTTTTATTTTTTTCATGCTTTGATTCTCTCTTCTTCTATTCTGCTTCGTCCTTGATTTTTTTGTGAGGGCTGTTTTCATTTACATGTTCTACAGGTGGATGTTGGATGCATTTCTTCATTGTTAGTGTATATGTGCGCTAATTAAGGCTTAGTTTATCCTGCAATGAACAATTTTATTCCTGGCCTAAAGGTTGCGAGAACTTAAATTTGAAAATTAATTACATCGGCGGATATAATAAAACCTCTAGTCTAGAGCTGCTCTGATAGAGTAACAAAATTAACAAAATTTATTCCATGCTTTGTTTTTTTAACCTTTCTTACAATCACTTTCAGCTTGATAGGGATGTTAGATCTACTTTTTGTATCCTATATTAACAGTAAAAGTTTCAGTGGATGAAGTGACATGTATATTTGAACTATTTCTAGTTATTCTTTCGCTAACTAGGGGTTTTGTTTTGTAGGAATGCATGAACTTTTGGCTCCTCTTCTGTATGTGATTCATACTGATTTACAGCAGCTTTTTGAAGCTTGCAAACTTCATGAAGACCATTTCACAGACAAGTTTGATGATCAACAAAATGAGCTAGCATACAATTTTGACTTCAGAAGATCTAGTGAATTTACAGAAAATGATGTTAGCTTTCAAGAGAAGCCCAAAAAGACTCTGAATCTTGATGAGCTTGATCATGAGATTAAGACCATTGTCTTGCTAAGTGATCCTTATGGGGCTGAAGGTGAGCTGGGGGTTGTTTTGTCGGAAAAGTTTATGGAGCATGATGTCTACTGTATGTTTGATGCTTTGATGAGTGGAGCAGGCGGTGCAGTGGCAATGACCGACTTTTTCTCGTCCTCAATTGCACTTGGAACCCAAACCGGTCTTTCTCTAGTGATGGAAGCGTCATCAACATTATAACACTTGCTTTTTGTTGTTGATTCCTCATTGTACAGTCACCTTATTGAGTTAGGCGTGGAACCTCAATACTTTGCTCTGTGTTGGTTAAGGGTTCTTTTTGGGCGCGAATACCCACTAGAAGGGATCTTGGTAATATGGGATGAAATATTTTCATATGACAATGTGAAACTAGATACATCTGGTGAAGGCAGGGGTTGTAAATTCTCATATAGGAGCATTCATCTGTGCAATGGGTGTATCCATGATGCTTAACTTGAGATTGTCTCTGCTTGTCATGGAAATTGCAACTTCCTGCCTTGAGAGGTTGCTCAATTTTCCAAGGAATATAGATTTAGGGGAAGTGATAGAAAAAGCAAAATCATTGTTGCCCCATGAACTGGATGCTAATACTTCATCTTCTTATGCAACAAGCAGATGTTATGACCAGATAAAAAGGTCAGTTGTGAGAGGACACAACCTTTCTTTTGACTCTGCATCCTCAAAAATCCCACTCATATCTACGCCTGAGATATATTGGGAAGAGAAGTGGAGAGATTTACACAAGGAAGAAAAAGAAGGGAAGGAGAAAGAAAGGTCAATTCCTAAAGGAGGTTAGATAAAGAAACTAAAATCAAGGTTACATAGGACGGAATCCGAGCCACCTGTTTGTACATCAAAGAGAGATGGCAGAGAGGAGCATAATTCATGTGTTAGGAGAAGCTTGCTTGAAGATCTATCTAAGCATCTTGGAGAGAATACTATGGAGGATGTAAGAGATAAGGAATCCTCGAGTATGAGCAACTCTAGTATCAATTCAGAGGCAGCAAGTCCTGTAATAGTAAGTGGATCAAGCTCACTTGAGAATGACTTGCACGAACTAGGTCCACCCCATTCCCCGGAATCAAAGGATAGGTCTGGAAAAGAGAATCTGATATGCAGTTTAAGAAAGCTGGGGCAATCGATGCTCCATAATATTCAGGTAATTGAGTCAGTATTCTATCAAGAGATAGGGGAAGGTGGGTCGATGGGACAAGTCACAGCCATGTCTGCACTTAAGGAGCTAAGGAACATCAACAACCTTTTATATGAGATGTGAGTCATCCTAGTTTATATTATCGTATTGCAAATTGTTCTCTGTATTTTTTTACTTATTGCAGCAAGGGATCATCTCCCAATAAAAATAGCTTTACTAATTTCAACTTTCTCTAAACTACTCAAAATAATGATCTTGTTTATTCTTCACTTCAGTAGTCTAACTGGATTACTACTATTATGCTTGAAATTCTCTATTTTTGTTTATTCTAAGCTTACAACTACTCTCTGTTGGATTTTCCTCTTTGAAGTTGATTTAAGCTACGTCAAGCTTCACATGCTTCTTTACGTACATGCTTTGATTAGGATGTTGTGTTTTGCATCACTGTTCAATGATATTACTTTAACGGTGAATTCCATAATTGTCATTTTTATGGTTTGTTTATGCAATAAACGATTTGTACTTGGGAGGTTGCGACATTCTGCTTGGCACCCCCTTGCGTGCTACATTGTTGTTGCGTAAGATCATAAACTATAACAAAATACTTTACCACATATCATTTCTTGTATTTATTTATAAGTGGAATGTACTCATGTTAATAATTAAAAATAGGACCCACTTAAGATTATGATTTGCTTTTAATTTTCAATTCAAGATTGAGTTTTAAACTTTTCTGTTGAGTTGGAAGCTTCACTTTCTTGATCTCCACAAGATCTTCATATTTATATAACAACATAATTGAACCATCTTGTGGGATTGATGACAAGCAAAATTTCTATGCTTAACACCAACTATTACAAATTAATGAAGAAAGTTGTTCATTTTTCAATTAGCAATATCCTTTTCAAGATATTGTTAATTAACGAAAAGTTTCATGACAACGGAATCCTTTTAAAAATTTTGAATCTATGGAGTTTTAACAAAGTCAAGGTTATTCATGTCTTTATCAACAATAATTGGTACCAAATTAGTGTTGCCTACACCACTGGTCGGGCCGCCAAAATAAACGGACGGGTATGAATAAGATGAACAACCCGGCCCAAATACTCTTCCGGACCGGATCCGATCAACACCAAAAGCATGGTTGAGCCAAAAGTCCGGCCTGAATTAATATTATCTATATAATATGTATTTAAATTTTATTAATTAATATATAATATTATATATATATATATATATATAATTTAATAATTATACGTTAAATAAATTTTTCTAACAAAAACCGGGCCTTTCGCTTGGGTACCCAGTCTAGACAAACGTACAAACCCGACATCCGGACTCGACCGGGATCCGGATAAACCGACAAAAAATCATGAAGCATGATCCGACCCGAAATTCACAAATACGTTTTTTTATAACAAAATCGAAACTAATATTAATGAACCACATCCAAACAAACAACACGCTGAAACTGAAAGGGGAAATACAAAAGGAAAGAACTACACACATCCCACCAACATCACATATGCTCAAGAAATGAGCGCACGTATTACAATTGCTATTAATCCAACCCCACTGCAGCTCCTCAAAGCCTTCATGTGCTTGATGGAGCTTCTTTAGCAAAGTACCTAAAACTCCCATGGACGATCGCCTTAAACACAATTTCTTCACCATAAATAGAAAGTAACGCTCGTTGATAATCCTTGGCTGCACGTTAGGATCAATACAAGAAAGCACCTAGACCAACGCCTTCGCTTCTACAATCTCTAACGATGTTTCTATTTGTATTTGTCTCTTTCCAGTTAAGAGTACGTGTCCCGTCTCTTCACGTAGGAGAAACCCAATACCACACCGGGAATCCCTATATGACACCTCACAGTTCAACTTAATATACCCTATTTGAGGTGGAACCTAATGAGTTTGTCAGACTAGAGTACCATGGATGGTTTCCGACCAGTCAAAACTTTCGCACTCTCCATTTGTCATTCAATGTGATCATCCGCAACCTGTCATGGATTGCTCTCTATCCCTTTAAAAGATGAGAATTTCTAGCCTTCCAAACATCCATGAGTAGAGCCACCCAACATGCAATTTCATCATGGATTTCAATACTAAGACGATTCTCAAACATCTATAGAAAAGAGAGATGGTGATCATTGAGGCGCACCAAATATGGAATCATCGCCCACACTGTTCTCGAAAACTTACGATGAAAAAAATGAATGTTCATCCTCCAGCTCGCCACATAAAAAGCACTATGTGTTAGATATACTATGTCGCTGAAGGTGGTTTGCTTTGCACGGGAGGATACCCTTGCATACCCGCCAAAAGAACTCCCTCGTCCTCGAAATTGTATTGACTTTTCAGATCCAATACCACACCGTTGAATGTTGGGCTTCCATACTAAAAATACCCTTAGCATCAAATTTTTGTTTCCACACAATATCATACCTAGACTACATCATATACTCACATTTCAAAGTATGGCACCAAACTAACCCATCCGTAACATCCTTAGACACAAGGTGGATCTTTAAAATTTCCTCCATATTGATAACATGAAATTTAGATCGTAATACATCTTCACGCCACCGAACCGAAGGTCAATCAGTAAGCATTGAAACATGATCCATATCTAAAACTCCATTAGTGCGAAAGTTGTCGGAGGAGGAATCTATGACGCATTAAGGATCGGGATATCATGCCCATTTTCTACTTGCTATTACATGCCAAATTGAAAAAGCTATTTCCCTTTCATTAAAATTATCCATGTAAAACTACAATTGGTATCACATGATGCCGTCATAAACGAACCACTAGGACAGTACCGAGCTTTAAGGAGCCGAACCACAAGGGTAGTGATTTGTTGTATTACCTGCTAGTATTGTTTGGCTAATAAAAAATAATTGAATAATCTCATATCCTGTAAACCAACCCCTCCCTTCGCTTGGTGCTACAAAGACACTCCCAACTCATCCAGTGAAAAGTCCAAACATCCTTATATCCCACCAAAACGTGTGCCATTAATTTATGAATATCCACACAAAGGGAAACCGGCAACTCAAAGTACCCCATTGTATAATCAGGAATGAGTTGAATGATATATTTGATAAGTGCCTCCTTTCATGCTCTCGAAAGATGATGAGCTTTCCAATGAGACAACTTGGACCATATACGCTCTTCACATTTGCAAAGACAACATACTTTGAACGCATGACCACTATAGGTAGTCCCAAATATCTATCATGCTTATCCACTTCAATAACAGTCAAGATACCCTTAACACTATCCTTCAAAGAGGCCACCGCATTCGTGCTAAATGACAGTTTTGATTTCTCAAGGTTTACTAGTTGACCTGACACTGCTCTATATACATGGAGGATGTTAACAATTTCTAAGCTTTGTTGACAAGTCACCTTAGCAAAGAAGATGCTATCATCAACAAAAAACAGACGAGAGACCCTCAGAGTCTTACAAGCAATCCGAACTCCCTGTCATCTACTAGCAACCTCGTTTTTCCTAATCATACCAGAAAAAGCTTATGCACAAATAAGGAACAAAAAGGGATAACGAATCACCTTGATGCATACGGCATACGGCATACCCCATTATGGAGCAAAAGTAGGAGTCCGAATGCCGTCGATTAAAACAACAAAGGACACACCTCGAACGCACTTCATTACCATACGAACTCACGTCCACGTATATCCTATCGAATCATTGCAACCTCAAGGGAACCCCAATCAACTTTCTCATTGACATTGACCAATCTAACTTTAACGCTAAATACCTCTTATCTCCGCTTGCATATAGTGAAACACCTTAAATTTCGAGAGCACATTGTATGTAAATACCCGACTATGAACTAAAGCCCTAAATAGCTAAAATAAATTTCTCAGGGCATACAATCACCTTAAAGACAATATTGTAGATCAAATTACACAAACTGATTGGTCAGGCCCTTCGTTCGTGATGGATTGGCAAATTCATTTACTTATTTCAACCCTTTTCCCCAAATATAAAGAACGAAACTTTGATACTGATGAATAATGACGAGTCGATCATTATTATCTCAAATCTTAAAACAGGTAAAACCTCGTATGAATTGGAATGCAAGTCTGGTCGAGAGCCATTAGTAAAATCCGCCCCTCTTTTTCTTCATTTCCGCGAAGACGTTCAGAAAGCCGACGATGGCTCCGCCGAACGAGCGCCATGACAACCGGCGCTTAGGGTTCAACCCTATCTCAAGCTTCATCCAATCCACAACCTCCACCTTCTCCTCTATCCTAAGCGCCAAGCCGCCCCGTATGCCCTCAGAAACGACAGCGTTTGCATCCGTCGTCTCAACAACCACCAGTAGCGGCGTCGACTCCACACCTAGGGTTTTGCTTCATCTACCGTTGTCCAATTCACAGGTGACTATGTTGACTCGGGATGATTCATCGACCATGAAACCACCGGCATCGGTGGCTGCCGGTGGCAGTTCTGTTGATTATGATACCGGTTTTTCACCGTCGACTTTCAAAATTGGGAGGATGAGCACGGCTGGGAATGGTGGTGGAGGTCCGGCTTTTGTTGGCCAGGTGTTTAGCATGTGCGATTTAACTGGGACTGGGCTTATGGCTGTCTCCACTCACTTTGACATTCCGTTTCTTTCGAAGAGGTGACTCTCTCTTGCTCTAAATTCTGGAATTTTTATTTGATATTGTTACTGGATCAGTTTGGAGATGAATAGCTGTTATATGTTAAGCATTTACGAATCGTTATGGGACCGAGGTAATGATTTTTGAGGTAGTTAATCACTCGATTTATGACAGAAGATGTTGAAATGGATCGTGAGTTTATCTCCTACGGGAGTCAATGGGCTATTGTCTTTAATGATGCACTAGAAAGTAGAAACTAGACAGACCTCGAAAAGTGTCATGAGGTTTGGGAGTTGGAATCCTTATTTCACTCTAGCATATGAGAAAAGAAATGATCTCACATAAATTAAGAATCTAGCATCCTTGACAGGCTAAAGCTCTGATTTCTCACTCCAGCATATGTGTTCTTAAATTGTAAACTTGTTCATTATTGTTACGAGTTAACATTTCGGCACTCCTCTTGCTTTTTGCACTTGTTATTTTCTTTCTTTTAACAAGAGGTTCAGAGCTGCACTTCTTGGTTAATAAATTATTTTACACGTATTCTGCTGATCCACAGAACTCCAGATTGGATGAAGAAAATGTTGCAGAGAGTTGTTAAGAGTCATAATGGCCCTGTATTTCGCTTCTTTATGGATTTGGGTGACGCAGGTAGGTGTTATATTTTAGAGTTTGCTTCTTGAGGCCGTCTTTATATTTCAGAGCTTGCTTCTTTGATTCTCTCCAGTTTTGACTTGTCCAAGTAGGCAGCAAGTGTAATTAGAACGGCATTTCTAAAGCTCTCTTTATTATAAACCACTTCCTTAAGCTCACATCTCTTATAAACGTTTCTTGTGTGATAGGAATAATGTGGGTGGGTATCAATTTTATTTTCCAGCTATAGACAAATGAAGATTAAGCATTTGAGTTTCAAATAATGAACTTCTAGCTAATTACCCCACAAACAAATGCCTATATGAATTGGATTAAATATAGAATGGTAGATTGTTGTCTCTTTAAGGTTGCAAATTATGGTCTAACATGGTAGATTGCCACTTGTGTTACCCCAAATCATAACCAAACTTGTCCAAGGGGCAAACTAGATCTTCCCGTACTTTTTTGTTAATTCAAACAGGTACGAGCTTGTAATAACTAGTAGTTAGCAATTTAAGATTCCTACTAGAATTCATAGCCTTTTTTCACGAACCAAAATTTTTTAGGTCAAGTGGCATGCACAAATCATGTCACATTGTCACCAGAGTCTAACATCAAGAGAAATTAGAAACCATCAGTAAATTATGATTTCGCTTTTCCAGTATTTAGAACAAGTTTTGAAGCCCCATTCAAGGGTTGTGACTTAAAGCTGCATGAGCAAAATTTAGTAACTCATCAAAGAAATGACCAAACATTAAAAAAATCGGCAATATAACCAGATTCTAGGGAATCTGATTCTGTAACTGCATATGGAGAAAATCTTCAACCTCTATTCAAGGTTTGAGAGTCAAAGCTAACAAGTTGGTCAGCTCTTTCTCAGTGTCAACCATGCTTTGTGAAACTAGTAGTTCAATGAATGGACTTTTTTCCAGCTAGCTCCTTTTCTTGGTTTGTAGATGAAAAATATAATGTCAAACATAGTTGAGTTTTCTTGTTTTCATTGCGGAGTCTTAAAATATTTGATAAAAGCATAATTTGTTTGTCTGGATGGTTGTTTCTTCCGTTTGGATTTTTAATATGAGTTGAGGGTTCAATGCTTTACTTTATGCCGATGAAAAGTGACTTGCATTCGTGCTGATCATTTCTTTTCTCATAGTTGCCTATGTTAAACAGCTCAACATTCCCAGTGGTATTGTGGGTGCATGCCGGCTTGATCTAGCATATGAACACTTTAAGGTACTTTTGTTGCCTTTTCTCATAATAGATGATAGGAAGTATGCTTAATACACCCAAACTTCATGCTATCATTTTCTCTGAAAATGGTATTTGGACATTGTCTACACTTGTCCAATTGTCCTATAAAACATATTCCTAGTAGAGGTGACATTATCTACTTGGTTTACTGCTTATCTAAATGCCATTTTTTTGTACTTATGCAGGAAAAACCTCACCTTTTCCAGTTTATTCCAAATGAGAAACAGGTAGGGTTTAAGTTGATCATGGCTTTGTATTTGTTACTTATGCAATGTTAATTCATTTCGACTTCTGCAGGTAAAATTAGCTAACAAGCTTCTCAAGAAAACCCCAGGAATTGATGGAACAACAAAGATTGATGGGGTGCCTGTGTTCTCTGCTCAAAACTTGGATATTGCTATAGCTACTACAGATGGAATCAAGTGGTATGTTATTTTTCTTCCCGGTCAATAATTTTAAAACTCAATTTTCTGCTAATACTATATTTCATTTTCCTTTACCTGGTTGTTAAAAACATCAGTATGATGTTTCATAGTGATCCGAAGAAATTAAAATATTTCCATATCTTCACCGGTGAGAATAAATTAGAACAAATTGGTTTTCCATTGCCAATGAGAATAATATGCCTCTGAATTTGCACTAAAGGAGTAATTTTATGTCAATGAGTAAATGATGCACTTGCATGTTTTTCTAAGTATTATTTTACAACTTTTTTTACTTTTAAGCTTTCATGCTTTGTGAAATTAAAGATTCCATTATGATCTAGCTTAATTCCTGTTGGTATATTAGGGTCTAGAGATTGCTTTGAGGCGTGAAAGATCACTATCTTTAAAGTGATATTTGTCCCCTTTATAATTGCTGTAGGGTTTCAAACAAATTCACCTCCTAGGATACAACAAAGCCCTCTAAGAAATCTGACACAAATCTGATTTCTTTCTCATCTTTTCTTTGTGAAGATTATTCTCTATATATAGATAAGTTTCTGAACAGTCAACGACAGTTAATTCAGAAGTTACAGTTAGGATACAGTTAGGGAAGTTATCTGTCAGCGACAGTTAATCTGTTTACTCCCTTTTCAATAATAGAATATAATTATTTACTTAATTAAACAAGTCTTATTAATAGACTTTTACCAACAATCCCCACTAAGTCTATAAATCAGACTTTTGTTTTTAATGTCGCACATAATGAAAGTGTTTTTCAACTTAAACTTTCAATTAGTACAACTCTATCAAAGTGCCAACAGATTCAATGGTGGTCAAGTCCTTAAACCATCTTTCTTTTATTAACACCGGATAGAGCATACATATAACATTTTCCAGCCTTTTCACTTAATGTAAAACTTGCTATTAAGCCTTGAGTTCACCCCAGATTCATAGAAAACTTACAAAACAACTGTTTTGTTTAAGAGCAACTCCGCTCTTATGTTATCTACATAGGTAAGATTCACTAGCACCATTAAAGTCTTGTAAACTTTTAGAACCTTATTAAGAGTATCAATACTCAACCTCTTTCTCTGCATTTGCATCTAAGCTCTTAGAAATGCAGTAATCAAGTCACTAATCATCAACTTGTTATTACCCTTTAAACTTCGTAACTAGAACTCTAGAAAGAAGTTGGGTTCCTCTTGTGGTATCTTAGTTTAGTCTCAATCCCATTGCAATAGAGGTTTTCCTTACCACTTCTCTCGAGAGTGCCTTTGTAAAAGGATCAGCCAAAATTCTCACAAGATTTGACATAAGTAATGGTAATAACCCCTTCTTCAATTAATTGTCTAACATAAGCATGCCTCAAGCTTATATGTCTAGATTTTCCGTTGTAAATTTTATTGTATGCTCTAGACATTGTAGCAGCACTATCACAAAACACAGAAATGGCTGGCATCGGTTGTGGCCACAACTTTATATCCAATAGAAAATTTCTCAGCCATTCTGCTTCTTTTCCCGCTGCACCAAGGGCTACAAACTCAGATTCCATTGTTGAATGAGTTATGCATGTTTGCTTCTTTGAAGCCCATGAAATAGCCCCTCCTGCTAGTGTAAAAACCCATCCCCTAGTCGACTTATTTTCATCTGTACTAGATATCCAACTCGCATCTGTAAAACCTTCCAAAACTGCTGGAAAGCCACTGTAGGATAATTTCACATCCACTGTCCTCTTTAAATATCCTAGAACTCGAGTAATTCCCTTCCAATGTTCAATTCCAGGATTACTAGTATATCTAGACAGCTTGCAGACTGCAAATGCAATGTCTGGCCTTGTACAATGCATTGCATACATTAAACTCCCAATTGCACTTGCATAATCTGTTTGGGAATTTGACTTGCCTTCATTTTTAAATAACTTACATGAGGGATCATATGGAGTGTTTGCTTCTTTAATTATAAGATGCTTAAACTTTTCTAACATCTTATGAATGTAATGAGACTGAGTAAGGGTATACTCCCCACTATTTCTGAGTATTTTAATACCTAGAATAGTGTCTACTTCTCCCAAATCTTTCATTTTGAATTTTGACTTCAAGTAATCTTTAGTCTCATTTACTCCATTCATATTATTGCTTAATATTAACATGTCATCGACATAAAGACAGATTATAGCACTGTAGTTTTCAGAAAACTTGGTGTAAACACATTTATCTGCCCCATTGTGTTTAAAACCATAAGACAAGATGGCTGAATCAAATTTCTCATGCCATTGTTTTGGAGCCTGTTTTAATCCATACAAGGATTTTACTAGTTTACATACTTTCTTTTCTTTACCAGGAATTACAAATCCTTCTGGTTGCTCCATGTACAACTCTTCATCCAAATCTCCATTCAGAAATGCCGTTTTAACATCCATTTGATGCACCTCTAATTTATACAACGAAGCAAGTGCTAAAAGCACTCTAATTGATGTTATTCTTGCTACTGGTGCATATGTATCGAAGTAATCAATTCCTTCCTTTTGCCTATACCCCTTGGCAACTAATCTGGCCTTGAAGGTGTGTATTGTTCCATCCGTGCTGTATTTTTTTCTAAATACCCATTTGCTGGATATTGGTTTCGATCCCTTAGGCAAGTCCACAAGAATCCAAGTGTTATTGGATATAATTGAATCCATTTCATCATTTACAGCTTCTTTCCAAAATGCTACATCTCTTGAAGACATAGCTTCTTTAAACGTCTTAAGATCTCCATCCACTTGGTCAACTTGAAAGACTATAGGTATTTCAGTCAACAATTCAGTTCTAGAACCTTCAACTAGGAGCAATACATCATTTGGTAATGAAAATCAGAACCAAATTGTTGCTGAATTCTGACCCTTTGACTTCTTCTCTGCTCTATTGGTTCATTAACTTGGCTCTTTCTTGAAAAAGAGGTTGATGGATCCATACTTGTAGTATTTTCAGCAATGTCACAAGTTGAATCCCCACTGAATTTTGTCTCAAAAATTTCAGCATCCCTGGATTCAATTATCAAGTTTGATTCTACATCCAGAAATCTATAAGCCTTAGAATTTTCTGCATAACCTAGAAAAATATTTTTCAACGCCTTAGGACCCAACTTAGTCCTCTTAGGATCTGGAATTCTGTAGTAGGCTATACAACCCCATACTTTCAGATAACTTAAGTTTGGTTGTCTACTATTCCAGGTTTCGTATGGTGACACCTTAGTTCTCCTTCAAGGTATTCAGTTGTGTAAATGAAATGCTGTCAGTAAAGCTTCTCCCCATAGGTTTGAGGGAACTTTTGCATTCAACATCATTGCATTAACCATATCACAAAGTGTTCTATTTTTTCTTTCAGCCAAACCATTTTGTTGTGGCGTGTAAGGGGCGGTTCTTTGATGAATAATGCCATTGATTTAACAGAATTCATTGAATTCAGATGAGAAGTATTCACCACCCCTGTCACTTCTTAGAATCTTAATCCTCTTCTCCTTCTGATTTTTTACTGCAGCTTTATATATTTTAAACTTCTCAAATGCCTCGTCTTTTTTCTTCATTAAATACACATGAGTGTATCTAGACTTGTCACCAGTAAAAGTAATAAAATATCTATTTCCTCCTCTAGTCAATACACCATTTAATTCACAAATATCAGAATGAACAAGGTCTAGTATTTCATTTGACTTCTCTACTGTAGGAAAAGGTCTTTTTGACATTTTTGCTTGAACACAAATTTCACAATCCTTATTTTTAGAATTAAAATCACCATTAATCATACTATTTTTGGACATAAATTTAAGTGTTCTAAAATTAACATGAGCACATCTTAAATGCCACAAATCAGAAGGCACAACAAAATAAACAGAATTATTAGTTTTATTAATAATACTGAGTTTAAACATTCCATTACAAGAGTATCCTTTGCCTATGAACATCCCACCCTTAGTTAAAATCAGTTTATCTGATTCTAAAACAGCCTTTATACCGGCCTTACATAACAAAGATGCTGAAATCAGATTCTTCCTAATTTCAGGAACATGTAAAACATTTGATAATTTCACTCTTTTTCCAGAACTGAATTGAATGTGAATATCTCCCATTCCCATAACTTTAGACACATTATTGTTGCCCATTAGAACACCATCATCCTTCTCGGAAGCCTTGTAATCTGTAAATTGAGAGAGATCATTACAGACATGGACTGTAGCACCAGAATCATACCACCAGTCCTTGGTGATCATTGCTGCAGCCATGTTCAATTCAGTTACCATGCCAATATGTAAGTTAGAAACCATTGCAACAATTTCATGAACTTCTTTGTCCATCATGTTGGCTTGTTTGTTTCCGCTTTCCTGCTGTTTTTTCTTCCAGATCCTGCACTCCCTTTTAAAGTGACCTGGTTTATGACAGAAGTGGCATTTGGGTCTGTTATCGTTGCCTTCCTTCTTTGATCTCTTGTTGTTGTGGTTGTTCCCTTCAAAAGGTTTTTTCCTTTTATTTCCTGCATTCTTTTCAGAACACTCACCAACAACATTATTAACGTTTGAGTCAGATTCCACTTGTTTATTGTATTGTTTCCTAGTTTCTTCCTCTATCCTTAAATGCTTTTGAAGTTGCTCCAAAGAGAGTGCCTCAGTGGTATGCAAAAGTTTCTTCCTGTAATTATTCCAAGAGGCAGGAAGCTTTGCAATTATGGCTCCCACTTGTAATGGTTCAGAAATATCTGTTTTCAATTCCTTAAGTCTATTGACTATACTTTGCAGATCATTAACTTGATCCATCACAGGTGTATCAGTTTTCATGGAAAATTCAAAATACTTCATTATAAGAAACTTATCTGCTCCTTATTTCTCATTGTTGTATCTGGTTTCAAGCGTCGCCCATATCTCCTTAGGAGATTTGATGGCAGTGAATAGATTGTATAATCTATCTGAGAGTCGGTTCAGGATGTGGCCTCTGCACAAGACTTCATCTTCTTCTTTTTTCTTTTTCTGTTCCTTGATTTCCTGGCCTTCCTCTTCTGTTGGAACGTCGTAGACCTCCGGTGCATCTTCCAACACATAGGAAATCTTCAGGGCTGTTAGTAAGAACATCATCTGGTCCTTCCAGCGGTTGTAGTTGGTTCCATCAAATCGATCAAGTTTAAAGAAATCTTGATTCATTAACGTTAGGGCTGCTGCTTGTGATCCAGCCTCCATGACAGAATATCACTTTAAAATTGTTGGTATATTAGGGTCTAGAAATTGCTTTGATGCGTGAAAGATCACTATCTTTAAAGTGATATTTGTCCCCTTTATAATTGCTGTAGGGTTTCAAACAAATTCACCTCCTAGGATACAACAAAGCCCTCTGAGAAATCTGACAGCAAATCTGATTTCTTTCTCATCTTTTCTTTGTGAAGATTATTCTCTATATATAGAGAAGTTTATGAACTGTCAGCGACAATTAATTCAGAAGTTACAGTTAGGATACAATTAGGGAAGTTATCTGTCAGCGACAGTTAATCTGTTTACTCCCTTTTCAATAATAGAATATAATTATTTACTTAATTAAACAAGTCTTATTAATAGACTTTTACCAACAATTCCTAGGGTGTTAAAATTTGTAAATTCTAAGATCAATCTCTTAGGAAATGTGGAAAAAGGGGTGAAGTTCCATCTACGATTCTTTATGCTTCTCACTCCCCTGTTTGAAGTTGAACAACTCCTTGAATCTTCCCGTCCCCCTCTTGCTCCTGGTGAACTCCACCACCTCGCCCCGGTGAAGCTCAGTGTTTCAGCCCCTCCCCATGAAAGGTCAATAATGCGTATAAATTACTTTCCCACTGCCAAGCAGAAAAAAAATGACCCAACCAAGCAAAAAAAACGAAATTCGAGTGGCAAAAATTCTCACAAAGAAATGTATTCTTATATAGGATAGAGAAACCTCAGGCAAACACTCTAGTACCAGTGTGTGTATATATTATATCATTTTATGTAAATACAACCATAGTTCATATATTTTTTTCTTGGATTGAAGGGGTTACTAAAGCTTTATCAGTTAATGTAATTCCCTGAAGAGTCCTTTTTTTTTGTATTCTGCCTTTCTGCTATTTTCCAAGACATTGTTACTGATATGATGATATATCTGTATTTTAATCCATCAGGTACACACCATATTTTTTTGATAAAAGCACACTAGATAACATTCTTGAAGAATCAATAGATCAACACTTCCATGCTTTAATACAAATTCGGCAGTTGCATCGACGGAGGGACGTGATGGACGACAATTTGCCTGCAGAAGTCAGTGAAGAGACTGCAGATAGCATGTTTGAACCTTCAGAGGTACATAATCTGTACTCCTGTTTTGAGATATCTTCTTTGTAAATATATATTTTGGCCAACTCTTGGACTGAGCAATTCATTTTGTTATGGAAGGAACACTTGGTATGCTCTTCCCTAATCTCTCCCTTCTCTCCCAAATAATAATTAGATACAAAACATAAATGAGAGCGCAAAAAATTCTAGTGAAGCATAAGCATCTTTTGATTCTTTTGTGTTCTGATGGATGTTCAAACTCTCAACTTTTCTGACGAACAAAAGAAGATTTTGAAATGCAAAGAAATGAACTCCTGCAGTCTGTTCTAGACAAGGATGGTTCATTAATAACAATTTAATGAACAACTTTGTTAGACATGTAGTAAATCTTTGTGTTCTCTTCATTGCATTGTAGCATTTATTTTAGTATGATACTTGTTTACGGACTGAGAATCTCTTATGCAACTATCTAAGCAAGAACAAGCATATTCACCTCCACCCTATTCCCGTGACTTCTAGTTTGATAAAATTGTCAGTGGGAAATTGTGAAGCGAGCCACATTTGAAGTATAAGATCAGTTTATATTTCCCTATATGATATTGTTTGCCAACAGGTCCAAGAGGTACTCGATGAAGTGGGCTACCCAGCAATACCTTTCAGTGTTATATCAAAGGCTGCTGAAATGCAGCTTATGTATGCTGTTGATAGATTGCTTTTAGGAAACAAGTGGTTGAGGAAGGCCAGTGGAATTCAACCAAAAGTTCCATACATGATTGACTCGTTTGAGAAAAGGTACGCATTTAAAATCTTTAAACTTATCAATGATAAGCTCTCTGCTGGTTGGTTGCCTTACCTGCTCACCTGTTCAAGTTAGTCTCGTACCTTGTGATGAGGATTCTTAACAGACCTTGCTGTATTAAATCCATGAGTTTGATCAAATGGATGAGGGTCCTCCTAGGAAAAATATGAGGACTGACATTGAACCATGCTCACCCAATTTAAAAACTTAAAAGAATCTTTTTCCAAAAATAATTGCATCACCTTATCCTTTCATACTAGTAGCCCATAGGGCCTTAAGAGCATCACAAAGTTGTTTCAGGTCTAATTGTGAAAGTGTTAGGTTCCTAATGTACTTGACCAAAACTCTGGCTCAAAAATTGTTTTGTCAAGTTTAAATTTCTAATTTTACGAAGTCTTAGGACTTTTGAAAAACATCAAAATATCATTAGTTCATGACGTAAATTGTGTATGAGTTTGTTTCAAAGCTGTATGTCATGTAAGATTTTGTGCCATCAACAGTTACTTGTCTGGTTGAATAAATTATTAACTCAATCTAATATTGGAGGACTAGGAGTAGATTATGCACCCTTGACGAGGGTGGATAGTGGTTGGTTGGGTACTACTTGGATGTGCTGTGCTGGTGAGATGGGGAATGTGGTAGCATACCTTTTGCCTTTTTATATTTACTGCATATGTAAGTAAACACATTTACTGGGGGAGGGAGCACTAGTGCCTCTGGTGTCACATTTGTGCGTATAGAATTTGCTCTCACAGCTTTAAGGTGTGAAAAGATGAATGACTTTATGAAATTGAACTGAAATGCTTTGTATTATCTGATTAAATTTCATCAGTAAACCGAGTTATTAATTTTACATTCCTCTTGTCCTCTGATATATATTCCATGAGAGTGTAAATTCACTAATTACCACATGCTTGCAGGAGTGCAGCTTCACTTTTAAAAGCTTCTGAGGCATCAAAACCTGTAACTGACATGGAGACGGGAACTTACAGTGAATATCAGGATAATAATAATAGTTCTTCATTACCCGAATCAAAGGGTGAATCTCTTTGTTCACAGCAGAATGATTTCCGTTTCCCATTTGGAGATTGGCTCAAACAACCTTCGTCAAATCAGCAATTGGAACAACAAAATGGAGGACCTCTAGGGTGAGTTGTTATGTTAAAGCATGGCTTTTAGAGACTTCTATGCTCCAGAAGCTTGAGTATTAGAATAGGCCGAGGAGTTTTGAACTTTTGGGAGATTCCAATTGGTGCCATTGCCTTTTTCTGAATTCCGGATAGTTCCCTAGGATTTGTGACAGTTCTGTTTATGTGCCCAGTTATGCCAGTTGACATTAGATCGTCCGTTAAAATTTCACTGAAAAAGGAAAGTAATTGAAAATTAAAAAATATAATAACAGACCCTTTAATCTTGTATACTTCTGGATCGTACTGGTCTCCTCTTTGGATGAATTTATTTTACTCAATGTTTAAAGGGTGTGTTATTATGTTTAACTTGATTTTAAATTACTTATACTTTTTAGTAAAAATTCAAAGGAGGTTTGGGCACAGGCTGGAATTGTTACAAACTCTAGGCACCATTCAGAACACGGAAGAAGTTTCCATTTTAAAGCCGTCTTTGGGAGATTTAGATTTATGAAGAAACTCATACATCACACATTATCCTGCAGGAACGTAGGTTCGCTGGAGGAGTGCAAGAAAAAAGAAATGCAACTAAGCCCTTTACTTCCGAACGTTACCATGGTTGGTGTCTCTACAAGTGAGTCAGGGCAGATGAGCAAAGCCACCTTAAAGAAGACAATGGAGAAACTAACAAAAGAACTAGAGCAAGATGGTCAAGGCAGTGCCACTACAAATAGCAGTAGCGGTAAACCTAATCACAAGGATAGAGATCCTTTGTTTGTAGCAAATGTAGGCAGTTATTATTCGGGTTTAGTTAAGACGAATCCTACTAGATGGGTTCGTGGTGAAAAAAATTAGAAGAAAGACACAGCGCAGATCCTTTCCTTATATTTGGTTGAGATAACATAAATGAGGAATCTATGAACTTTAAATTTGTTGATGTACATTATAGCGAATGTGTCAATAAGTGTTAGCCGAGTGACCTCATTGTATACGTCGAAATTGGCTGGTCTCCTATGCTGTGACTTGACATGAAGTTCTGAACTTTTTTTGCAGTTGTGTAAATTTTGAGTTCGATTGTTTTATAGTTTGCAAGGCCGTTGTAATTGAGTGTAGGTTCTCCCTGTCTACTGAAGTTCTAAAAGGTGCATGATGATGCTAAGTATTTTTATAATGGTAATCGGCTAAGTTTTTTGAAAATCAGTTAGGTTGGGGGCGTTGGTTTATCTTCTAGATGTCTAACCTAAAGCATCTGTGGACGAAAGTACAAATTTCGAAATCATTTAAAAAAATTGGTATTGGGTGTTGAGATTCTTAAATGTGTTAACCGGTATGTAACATAATTAATTTATCCGAAAATGTGTTTAATCTGAACTTTATAAAAAACGAAGAGCCAGTCTGAAAACTCAATCTAAAATGAGTGAATTTGGTATATAGTTCTAGTTTACTAATTTTAATTAGTAAGTGTGCAGGTCAATAATTTTGTTAGTAAATGACCTTTTTTAAAATTTTATATACAAACTTACCCTTATACAAGAATCTAAAATATTCTTAATTGGTTACTAGCTTACAATTGACCCACAATGATTATTGCCTTATAATTATCCCATATTCCCTAATTGAAGAAGGTATATATTGAAGGAGTTACCATTTTTAATCAGCTGAATCAATTAGCAATTAGCATATTATAAAATTAAATGTTGATTTTACAAACTGAAATCTATTATTTTCTTCTACAAGCCTGAATCGCCGACGTTCAGTTTCTCGATCAAAAGGTTTGTTGCATACTTTGTGAAATCTACAAATGAATTTGAATGAAGGTAATTCTTGTACTATGTCTATACTAAATGGGAATTGTTGTATTTGTTTCTTCCAAATTGAAAGATCTATAATACATTCTGTACGAGTCTAGTTTTTGTAAACTTTTGAGATTCCTGTAAATGGCTTGTAATAATCTGTTAGTTCCATGTAAATCTTGTACTTTGCCTACAACTAAATAGGAATTATTGTATTTCTTTCGGCCAAATTTGAAAGATGCATATTGCATATTTGCATAGTCCACGAGTCTAGTTTCTGTAAACTTTTAAGAATCTTGTAAATGGAGTTTAATAATATAATATTTCCATGTAAATCTTGTATAGAAATCATGTATCTTTCTTTTGTATATTAAAGTTTCTTGTACGATCTGAAATCCATAGTACCGGATTAATCTCTTGGATTGACTTATTTTCATGTAACATGGTAGATTTATCAATTCTTGTAAAAATTTCTTGTATGATATGATATTCATATTACTAGATTGATGACTTTAATTGTTCTTGTAAAGCATGTGAAATTATATTACTTGTAGGTAACGTATGGCTTGTACATGCTTGTACGCTTCAACTCCTTTGCTGGAATGACGTTCAACGCGGTGTTGTGTTTTCTTATTATTGATATTAAGTAAATGATTCTATTTATTATTTACCTTCTTAAATTAGGATTATTGTATAATCAATTAGCAGATTTTCTTGTAACTAATTGAGATAAAACTGAGATATATTAGTAAGGGCAAATCAGGTATTAGAGATTAAAATATGTTATTTTGTTAATAAATTATAAGCCTATGTTAGTTAGTTAATGAATTTTATGATGAGGGGCATTTCATCCAATTTTCTCATCTAGAATCGTGCATAATAATCTCGACCTCTTACAGTAGCTCCAAATAGCTTGAAGTCCAAAGCCAACTACAACTTCTAGAAATTAAGGAAACACTGTATGAGATAAAAATGCAACCTATTCAATCACTTGTAAGTACAACATCTCGTCCATAATTTAAGCTTTTGCAGGTCCAAGATTCATATTCGCTTCGGGGCCATGTAAGTGACGTGTTCATCCTCGCACAGGGTCTGCAGACAAAGCCAGCACAACCCTTAGTCTAACATAAATAAATACAGATAAAAGAACATGGCACAAATAATAAGTAAATCCTCCACATAAGTGTCACGGGCCGACTTTTCTCAGCTCAAAACCATGCTGCTCTTAGCTAATTCAAACCCTTAAGTCAAGCCTAAACCCGAATAATGTTGTTGAAGAGTGCTTGTGAGTGAGTGATGGCCAAGGAACTTACAAGACTTTTGTGGGACGAGTACACCTTTGTATTGCGTTGTAGAGAGTGTTACAATGCTTGGATTGTTTGCTGGTTTGCAAAGGAGTGACCTCCGTATTCATAGTATTGATCTCCCTTGGTTAAGGGAAGGTTTGAGGTTTGGACAAGCCTAGATTATTCCGGAGACTTCCCACTTAGAAAGTCCTACTATTTTCTATACAAGCCTAGAATTCTCCGTAAGACTTTCCGGCTGGTCACGGAAGCACGGTTTGTGTTACCTTAAAATAATCACAGCCGGGATCTGTTTTTGATATACCTAAGGATACAAAAACCTAGAAGAAACACCCTACCAGAATCAAACCATGTTCTGTACTTAATATCATATAATCATAGGTAAGGTAAGTGGGACACACGGATCAAGAGTATTAGTCAGCCCCTCAAATTCCTGTATACCACACACTGAGAGTGGATCTGGAGATGCAAGTTCCACAAGTATAAAGACTCTAAAGGTGTAATATACAAGAGGATGTGTGGAGAGTACAGACAAGCATAATGTGGAATAATGCAATGATTTAAGATATGCAAACCTGCAGATCTTCTGAAAGTGCCTCTGAGGCAGAAAGGGTGTAACATCCAGGGACAAATTTGCCTACAAATAAACATGATGTTAGGACTTCCATTCCAACAACAATTTGAAATCAAGAAAATAGAGAAGTAGACCTTCACATGCAATATGTGCAAGCATTGCTAGCACAAGACACAAGGAAATAAAAAATAATAATGCACATCTGCAGAGAAGGTGTGAGTTCCCCGGGTTTCATATGTATATAAATATAATATTTAGGATTGAAGAACTTGGACGTTGAACTTCTAGATTTCAATTTGTAGTGCTACGAATTATTGATTTTTGTTTGCTTTTCAATCAAAAACCAAAGCTAATCAAAATGAAAAATCTTTACAAATGGGAAGACTCCCTAAACGAGCGTTGGATCTTAGCCACGCACTACGATATAAATTACCGGCTCCGTCTTCAAAGACAAACTCTCCATAACCTATTGCAATCTCTGGTTACCTCTAAATGAACTAAATGCATAAAAAATAAATTTTAACATACAACAAATAACAAATTGAACATTAATTGAGATTCTTTGTTTCACACTAAATGGTATGAGGGTATGGGTACATATTGATGTTGTGAGCTTCGTTTGGAAGATGAGTTGAATTTGTTCAAAATTTGAAGGATCGAAAGAAGAATCCAAATCTGAGGTTTTCACCGATGGTCCATGGGAGTTATATTTTGCAGTCTGCACTACTTCTACATACTTGTTCTCTTTGTTTCTTCCTCATTTTGCTTGCCCGGCGCTTCCTTTGGTGCTCATCTTCGATCGACTCGTTGTGATCCATGTTATCTTTTGTTGTTTATTTCTTTTTTCTTTTTTTGTTTCTTGTATGATTGGTTCTCACATCAATATATTGTGTAGTTTGATATCTGGTTGATTGTTAAATCACTCCCTCTCACACACCCTTTTACCAAGTTAATAAATTGTATTTTCTTCTTCTTTTGTAAATAAATTGTATCTTATGATTTTCTTTTTTATACAATTTGGTGTTTTGTGTAGTTGATATTTTGTGTAATCAAAATTAATTTTGTCACTGATTTCGTACTACTTATATTTGTGTAATCAAATTTGTTGGGTATTTTCATTTTATGTAGTAAGAATTTGTTATTTTGTGTAAATGTACAAAATCCACTAATTCGCGCAGTTTTTACAATGGTCATTTTGGTAATGTAAGATTATGTAGATGAAGATGAGGATGAAGATAATTATTTAGATGAAAGAATTAAGGGGATGAGATTGTTTAAGATGATGAGTATGAAATTAATTGAAATGAGTGTTTGGTAAAATTAATATAATTGTGGGTAAAATTACGGAAAAAGTACGTGTTAAATTTTTTTATAGATGAAAAAATGAGGGGTAAAAGTGAGATTTAAGCCTCAATAATCTTCATAATCCTCATAATCCAAGTTTTGCAGGATTACAAAATTCTCATAATCTAATTTCCTCAATCTCCATAATCTAACCCTTTTAATCTCCTTAATTCCCTTACCAAACGAGATTACGAGAACTAGTTATTCCTTTTAATTCCCATAATCTTAATCTTCTAAATTTCTACACTTACCAAATGGGACCTATGTAGATTCAATAATTTTATTGTCACTTGGTTGATATTTACATGTGTCTTGTGCAATTAATATTAATTTTGTGCAAATATATAAATATGCTTATTTTAGAAATGTTTTGTGTGGTTAAAACTAAGTTTTATGTAACTTAATATAGATATTAATGTAAATATTCAGTTGTGCGGAGACATATGTGTAATGTATTAGGATTACACTAATTTAGGTAAGAGAATAACCGGAAGATATTGTGAAATAAGGAAGAAATTTTTTTTTAATTATTCAAAATCAATGGAGAAGGTTTTTTTATGCCAATTAGAGAATATATTGTTGGTAAATTAATAGGAACATTTTCATATTGTTTGGTACTAAAATTTAATTTTGTCTAAATATTAGTATGTGTATTTTGTAAATATTTTGTGCAGCTTTGATTAAGTTTGTGTAGCTAGAATTTATGGGAAATGAACCCTTTTATATCAACTAAATATTGCAATATATTTTTATTTTTGTAGAAAAATGATTCTAAAATAATTTTGAACATTATTATTTTTATCCAACCATTTTATATCAACTAAATATTGCAACAATGAATTACAACTAAAACCTCTTTAAAAATAGATATAAACCAATTATTTATTTACATATAAATAAGGTAAAAAATTTATTAAAAAAGGTAACAATTTATTTTATAAAAGTATATATTATATTATTTATTTTAGCATTTCAATGAAACATATAATCAATTTAGCATTTAATGCATTTAATTTTTTATTTTTAGATTTTAACTTTAAATTAATAAAAATTAATATTAAAATTAAATTTTTAATCCGATATTTTAGACGGCTCCCCCATAAATAATTGGCGGACCCTGATCAAACCTAAAGTCAAGGTTGGTCAATAAAGTTAATGGTCATATTAACTTACAATAGGTATTATTTATCTTTTGTACTAGGAAAGATAAAAACAAAGTGAAGGTCAATACATTAAGAAATGTTAAACTCACATTACATTGATTATTAAAAAAGAATTCTCTACTCTAAAATTTAAAAATAGGTTTATTTTTTCTATGAAGGTAAATTGGACCAACTTTCTTTTCCTTGTTTAACAAGGAAGATTGGTTGTAGGTTCTATGATCAATAGATTTGTTCAATGAGAAATTAAAATGAGATCAAGAGTGGGGAATCATTAGTATTTAGATATTATTGCTAAGATATATATATATATATATATATATATATATATATATATATATATATATATATATATATATATATATATATATATATATTCGTATCTTGTGGATATGATTACGTGTGGTGTAACACCCCAAATCCGCGGGACTCGGGGCGCTACAGGTTGGGACCTCACAATGGGTCCCGACCCTTAGCTTGACAACAATTTCACCGGATCTTGCAACAAGGCACACATATAGGCCAAAACCGAAATACATTTTATGCAATGTAAGAAAACCCGAAAGAAAACAAACAACGGACTTCAGCCGAAAACAACAACCAAGACCAAACGTCATACATGCGGCATACAATAATACAATATACAAAACTCCAAACATGACTCCAAACAAAACCCTTCCTAAAATGTACAGACCCCGGCTGCCCACCCTTCCGGATCTCTCGGAGCATGCCTAACCTGCAAGGTAAACTACAACATTCGGTATAAAACCGTTAGCTCACATTCGAAGCATTAGAATTAAAGGGAAAGGCACAAACACAATTAATTCAACATAGTCACACAACATACTCAAAGCACACAAAT
Source organism: Fagopyrum esculentum (assembly GCA_033239045.1). Classification (NCBI taxonomy): domain Eukaryota; kingdom Viridiplantae; phylum Streptophyta; class Magnoliopsida; order Caryophyllales; family Polygonaceae; genus Fagopyrum; species Fagopyrum esculentum. The sequence continues at coordinate 10,094,575 of BSUD01000007.1, forward strand.
CCGGTTTATTATCTTTATTTATTAAGTCATATCCCGTTCTAGTTCAACTTCTTTTGTGACACGAGAATCCTCCGAAACTCGCCTCGGTCCCTTCTTCCGGCAATGGAACGGTCAGATGCCTCCGACCGTCTAACCAGCATGGGCCAGTCGCCGAGATCCCCCTAGCTCTCACGGGGAGCCAGGCAGTGATGTCACCGCCCGTTATCATACACTTGTGCCAAATAATATAAAGGTCGGTAATCCTATTTCCGGTTTATTTGTTATAAACAGTAAAATAATAAACACACACCACCCAACACACAATAATGCTAATACAAAGAATACGAGCTAAGTAAGTCCGAAGACTTAGCTCGTTACCACACTCAACTCACAACACTCTCGCTTCCTTAGGAAGGAAGCCCATAACATGCTCACAAGAAGATAACTATATCAACAACAATCCACTCACAATAAATGATCTACGCAAGACCATTTGACTCTCAATTCTAGGACCGCATCCTAGAATCCCTCATGCTCACATCACACTCAACACCAACTAGAAGTCCTAAGACTTCTAAACCCTCGGATCTCGCAAGATCATAACTCACAACACCAGTAGGATACTCTCGTTCTAGTCCACAACCTCAACAATCATACAACCTCAACCCCTAAATTTTCACAACTCAACCCACACTTAAAGTCATAAACAACCTCACAAGATTATATCAACTCCTCAAGCCTTATAACATTTCACAAACTTCAACCACTCACCTAAGGTTCCGAGCCACTACTTGGCATTCTCTCTAAGTTATACTAGATCCATCCTAGCATGATATTAATACTAAACATAACTAAAACAAGGGAAAGAGTACTCACACAACGTCTAAAGACGGAAGTCGTTCAACGGATGTCGACTTGGACTCGTTAGGCCTTTATCGGGGCATTTCCAAACCTAGCACCAAACTAAAAAAATTTAGCTTATATGCTAAATTTGAGCGGAATAACGAACATATATAATCTAAGGAAAACCCCACTTCTAAAACCCAAATTAAAAACCGTAATATAATATTTCGGGCAAATTGTATAACATCGTAAACTCAAGGTAAAACTCGTTTTCAAATCCAAGGTTAATACCCACAATAAAATCTTTGTCATAAACCGAGATTAATCCAACAAAGGCATAATGTGTAGTATATACAAATATAAGAATATCCCCCTAATTGAAGCCCGAGTTTAAGATCGACAAATACAATTTTAGGGTAAAGATGAACAAATTGATAAACTTGGGTCATATTCTAAAACTGTAAATAATTTTGTATTTTCAAATTTATCAAAACTTGGGTCAAATATGTAAATGCAAAATACTGGGTACAAATTGTAATAATACCAAATTTGAGGGGCTGATACGATAAGAACAATAGGGTTTCCCCCTTTTTCTTTTTATTTCTGTAAACCATAGATCTACGATAGAGCAGAGGAGGCGGAAGGCGTTGGCTGTGCAGGGTCTCGCCGGCGAGGCTGGTGGCAGGGGAAACAGCGCACAAGGGCAGCGGCTAGGGCTCCGGCGTTGGCGGCTCCAGACACGGAGGGAGAAGCTTCTCCGGCGGCTTCAACGGTGGTTACTCTATCCCTATGTCTTGACTCCGGCAGTAACAATACAAATGAGGCTGCAAAAGGGCTCCTGGTTTGCGGCGGGGGACACGAGCCCAACAAAGTGGTGGCTCGCGAGGAGGGGTGGCGTTCGAGGGTTCACCACCATGGTTCCGACAGCAGGGGCTCTCTCTCTCTCTCCTGTTGTTCCATTTCCTAGAGTGCAATCATCTGAAAAGGGGCTCGAGGGAGAGTTGTTGGCTTTGGTTCGCAGGGGTGAGTGAAGACGAGGGATGTGTGAGGCTGAGGTTTCTCGACCTAGAAAACAATGAAGAGGAGCATAACAGAGGAGGTAAACAGAGGGAGAGGCCATCAGTTGCCGGTCTAGTGTGGCCGTCAATGGAGAGGGAGGAAGGCGCGAGGCTCCGATGGTTCGATGAGGGGAGGTGGCAGAAGACGAAAGTAGGTCGTGGTGAAGGGTGAGACGAGATTGGCTCAAGAAACCGGAGAAGATCAGTCTTGTGGCGTAGGGAGAGAACAAAGAGATTGAGGGTGAGATGGATGAGTGCAGATGTGGGCAAGGTTGAGGGGAAAGGAGTGCTGAAGAGAGGAGCTTGTGAGACTGATGTTGAAAGGGAGGGTGAAGGGTCAGGTAGACTAGCACTGCTACAGGGCTAGGACAGATAGAGGGCAGCAGAGTCACCTTCTGGTTTAATTTATTTTGTAAATCAGGACAAAGCTGCCAAACGTCATGCTAGGAAGGGGAAAAGAAATAAAGAAAGGGAAGAAAATAAAAGGTAAAATAAACATGAGATAAAATAAGATTTAAAAAAGGTAAACTAAACTCGATCGGAACGGGACTTTCGGATCGGAAATTATTTCCGAACTTTTTCGAGAAACTAAATACGGAAATATATGTAGATCGAGTACATAACTTAAACCCACAAAATATACTTTGCGACATATAATTTGATCTAGTAATTAAAATTACGTGATTCCAACAATACTTAAAATACCGATAATATATCACTATAAATATATATCCGTAAAAGTAAATTTTTCAACGTAAAAATACTCATAAAACATATTCAAGATTTTAAAATATCAATAAGGGCCGGAAAATAAATATCTCATACGCACTTAAAACCCGGGACGTTACATGTGGATTGATTTTGTCGTCCGTTACTGTAACTCTTAATTTCCTTGTTTATAAATCTTAGTTTTGTAATCCCTTCGTATATATTATTGATGCTTATAATGAGAAAATGCAACCTTTTTCATAATCCGTAATATCTTTATATGGTATTATCGTGCCTACGGTCATTCCCTGTGAATTCCGATGGCCAAAACACCAACGCTTCCGCCACACAAATCCTATTCATGGCATTCGACGACACCTCAACCAAACTTCAATTCCCGACGCTCGTTGTTCTTGTTCTTGTCATTTAGGTAAAAGCCATAACTACATTTTCCTAATTCTCACGTTTTTCTTAAACATTCTTTTAATTTGATTTACTTGGATGTATAAGGTCGTGATCATATATCCCGTATGAATGATCGTTGTACTTTGTTCCTTTTTATTGATGATGTACTAAATTTATTTGAGTTTATTTTCTTACTGTTAGGATTTTATAGTCATTTTTAGGTCTAGATTTACAACAGTTCAGTTTTAGACAGAAGACTCGCAAAATCATTCAAAACGCGCAACACACAAGAACAGATGAAAAAGAGCACACAAGCAATTTTACGAGGTTCGGGATAAAACTCTACTCTTCGGAGCCTCAAAAGACTCAATCCACTAAACGAACCACAATCATCCAAGGGCAACAGAACAGGCTACAATCCAAAACCGAATCGGGAAATAGAGCGAATCAACAACGAGACATAGCCAATAACAGATCTGAAACAACAACACAAGAACATAGGAACGGTACTCCCCTATAACGAAGTTGTGAACACCTCCCTGCAACCAGACTACCAACGCCAGCGACGCTTGAACCTTCGACCTTCTCAATCGAACCTTGCTTTCGCGAAAAAAACCGAACCTGAACTCTCGACCTTCTTCTCTAAGGTCGGATCTGACGAAACCCTAGCAAAGAACAGCTCTCTTCTCCTTTTCTTGTCTGCGTAAAAACCCTTTCTAAATTTCTCTCTCCCTTGTTCTTTTTGCTTCTCCTTTTTCTTACGTGCGATGTGCAGCCCATTCCCTAATTTCCTTTCTTCATTATCTGTAGGCTTTTTAGGAGAGCCAATAAAATGGCCCACTTGCTCTCCACTTGTTTTTGGCCCACTTTAAATTAGGCCCACTTGAATTGTAATTAAACAAAAGCTGCTACTTATATTTGCAAAAGCAAATTACAAGCAATGTCCAAAACAAGCACTACAAAAGAACCAACCAAACCAAGCATGGGCATTACCCGAGTTTATTATGAGCCGTCCTTGGTTGAGCGAGAAACGAGTGGGCTACAAGACCCAATGGGCCTGCGTGCCGGCACTCGCAACTCGCGCAAACCCGGTTGCACTCAAACCCGAGACCCGATCTCGCTTTTCCTCAATATTTCCCGAAACGGACTTTGAAATTACAACCTTATTCTACAATTGCCCTCTTAATTTCCAAGTTCGTTTCTCAGTGGATTGAGCACTTCCGTCATCAGCTCATGTACCTGTATACTCACTTCAGAATACAACATCCCCCATTTGGGGACCTTTCCTGCAACTCAGCACACTCATCAGTGGATTTCAAACAACCCTTAGGACTAAAATCACATGTAAAATCAGCAGGTATAACATCACATGCAATATTCTCAACATTTGAAGACTTATCCTCTAAGTGCCCTCTTGATGCCAAAACCTTATGCATTTGATCACTTAGTGTTAACCATTTCCTCCTTATAGACTCTTTGGACATAGCTACCATAATAGCATACTCAACCAAATTATTAGGCATATATTTTCTACCTAAATCATGCATCTTAATCATACTAGATTTTTCAGCAAGACACACCTCATAAGATTTAGTATAATTCTTACATACCTCCCCTAATTTTTGAGTACTTTCTTTTCCATGATTAGCTACCCATTCCACCTTGTCACCATCGACTCTTCCGCCATTTTCAGCCTTGCTTGGCTGCCCCGGTGAGCTTTTTTCTGAATCTAGTCGATGTTGTCCAAGTGCATGACCTACACCGGTCATTTCCTCCACCAATTTCTCTTTTCCGGAACCGGCACCAGCTTCTGCAGCAGCTACAAAACGCTGTACAGCAGCCTTTCTAACTGTATTTTGCTGCAAAACTGAACTTTTTTTTGTCTAGGAAACTCAAGCAAACAGGTTAGATCACCTTTTACATGTGTTCTTGGCTGATTTGGATCAACATTCATCCTTATAGCATTAAGAATAGGAGAGGCTATAACTTGGTATAACCCTCATTTCTTAATGCCACGTATAAGAGTGTTACCATTTCTCGTGACATCCCTTATACCACGGAATGAATTTATCCTACAACCCAAATCATCTAAAACACTTTCAGAAATTAGATTTCTCCTAAGGCTAGGTATCCACCTCACCTTTTGAAGTATTCTAACCCTCCCATCATGCATTTTTAATGGCACATTCCCAATACCTTTAACTTCTAAACAAGTATGATCGCCAGCATGACACTATCCCCCTCAAACTCATGCAAAGATTCAAACAAAAATTTAAAGGGTGTAGCATGTACAGAACATCCAAAATCAAGCATCCAGAAATCACACTCAGAATTAGAATCAATAACAAGAAGCTCAACAGAGTAATTAGCACCATATTCAACAAGACCAGAAAATTCAGCATCCTTTTTATTCTTTTCATCAACAGCCTTTTTCTTACAATCCTTTTTAAAATGTCCAATCTTATTACATTAAAAGCATTTTTTTATCTTTCAATAAGGTTGCCATTTTTCCTTATCCTTTCTTCATTTTCTGTAGGCTTTTTAGGAGAGCCAATAAAATGACCCACCTGCTTTCCGCTTGTTTTTGGCCCACTTTAAATTAGACCCACTTGAATTGCAATTAAACAAAAGCTACTACTTATATTTGCAAAAGCAAATTACAAGCAACGTCCAAAACAAGCACTACAAAAGAACCAACCAAACCAAGCATGGGCATTACCCGGGTTTATTACGAGCCGTCCTTGGTTGAGCGAGAAATGAGTGGGCTACAAGACCCAATGGGCCTGCGTGAAAGCACTCGCAACTCGCGCAAACCCGGTTGTACTCAAACCCGAGACCCGATCTCGCTTTTCCTCAATATTTCCCGAAACGGACTTTGAAATTACAACCTTATTCTACACTTACAAATAAATCTCAAGTAATATCCGCTCTCACTCTATTGAAAACAATGATCGGATGAAATATTAATGATGTAGTGGTATTAAGATTTGAAACACAAAAGATAGTCTTGTTGATCACACCTTCAATACCCATCATTAGCGTTATTTCAAAACAATTGGGGAAACTCGGTCCTCCACAAAAATCAAGGCACTTCAATCTGATTGAGTGTGTGTGAATATTGTAATGTGTCATCTTTCTTGCAAACTCATGGTATTATTCATACAGTTTTATGTCCTTATATTTCCGACAAAATGGTGCCTCCGAAAGGCAAAATTGAGTTATTGTATGCTCTATTAGCACACTCCAACTCACCCATTAATTTTTGGGAAGCACCACACACATTATTACATATGTTTATTCCAAGAAACAAAAGACACAAATACACAAAATGAATAGTTAGCGATAATCTAAATATCTACACAGGTAAATATTCGTTGATATCATGCTAAAAACGAAAGACGTCAAAGTAGAATGCTGCAAGAGAGTTTACAAAACATAATAAATTTGTCTAAAGTCTAAGCATCCAAAATAAAATTTAGGAATAAAATTACAAAATGATCACTCGTGACAATGTTTCAACCAAGTTCACTTTTCCTTTATAATGAACGTGGACGATTGTTTTTATTTAAAATGGTGTTTTCAGGTTGTGAAACTAAAAATTTGAAAATAATTGAGAATACAAGATACTTGTTAGTATATAAAAAGAATAAAAAAACTATAACACATTTTAAATAGTTCAATAATTATACATTGCTCAATATTAAAATAGAATCTCATGATTTCAATTGTTGGTTCATCGTCATTCTCAACAACCCCGGCAACCTAGATACTCATAGTTTTAAGGAAAATAACCAAAAATAGTACCAACAACCCCGGTAAAAATTGTCACCGTATTTTTACCAAAAAAACACGACTTGCTTTTTCTGGCATAAAACCCGACTTCGGCAATGACGTCACAACCGATTTATCACATTTCATTATAAAACATTATTTTTATATAATTTTTTTTTTAATAAATTTTGAGCAAAACAACGAAATTGCATGCTTCTTCATGTGTTGCTCAAATCGGTTTTGTTGGCCCAACAATTTTGTGCACGACCATCGAACCCGGTTTGACCCGGCCATTTAACCCTAATCCATTTCCATTGAGTGGAAACGCTTCACGAACCAAACAGGCAGAAAAGGGTGAAAAATCGAGAACTATCATCCGTGGATTTCAATTTCTAGCCCTTATCGTCTCTTCCAAACCCGTCAAGATTTCGTCTCAGTTATCAATCATTAGCCTCCATCAAATATTCAGCTAAACCCTCGCTCTCTGTACTCTAAAAATTCCTCGATCTGAATTTCAATGGCGTCCGATCTCGAAAAGAAGGCTAAGGAAGCATTTATTGATGACCACTTCGAACTCGCCGTCGACCTTTACTCTCAGGCCATTGATTTGAACCCTAATCACGCTGAACTCTTCGCAGATCGTGCTCAGGCCAACATAAAGCTCCAAAATTATACTGGTTTCACCTCTTTCTATCTTTTGTGTAGATATTCAATTCTACATACCCCAGCTCTGCTATTCTTTTCTGTTAATTTGGCGTCATAGTATAATCTCTCAATGGCTTGCACGCCTGATGATCCGTGCTCTTTGGAAGGCTTTCGAACTGTTTGGTTTTTGTGGTTTGCAAGAATGAAAGTGGATGATTTGTGGCCTATGGATTCCTTTTCAACCATTTCCATTTGTTTTGAAGCCAGCGTCTGCTGTTTCTTATTGCTGGTCTTAATATTGTCTTTTGACATAGATATATATCTTCAGTGCACTGTATCTATGGAACATTTTACTTGTAAATCAGTGTGTGTATGAAGAATTACAAGTTACATATTAGTGTTTCAAACTGGTTGGAATGCTTGATACACGAGTAAATTGCCTAAATGTGTTGTTTAGTCTTTTTTATTTGCCCATCTCTTTTTCTGAACTAAGGTCTTGGTTAATTTTCCATCTATTGTCTTTCAGAAGTTATAATTTCTGAACGACTGGTGCATAATGCCGTTTGATGTACTTCTCTTATTGACATTTTCAATTGTGTTACATTCCAGAGGCAGTTGCTGATGCAAGCAGAGCAATTGAGCTAAATCCTTCAATGGCCAAAGCTTATCTGCGGAAAGGGTTTGTTCTTGATATCCTAGCCATCAAAATTTCTTATGGTTTCTTGCAGACCCTTATACGCAGAGAGACAATTTAGTTGTGCTCATAGCTTCTGCACTATGTTTTTGTTAATTGCCCGATGTCATCCTTGACCTAATTTTCATGTAAATATTCCTATTCAGTTTTTTTAACGGTGGATAGTTTGATTACTGCAAATAATTGTATATTGTGGGAAAGTAAGAAATGTGTGGTTCTATGATATTTAATGTACTTGATGAAAAAAATATTATGATTGTGGTTCTGTTTTTGTACTCAACCGCTTATTGTTAGTCGTTCCCTTGCTTTAAATTTTAATATGAGAATGCTTCCCAATATACTTACAATGCTCTTCATTTCATACAGTACAGCATGCATGAAGCTTGAAGAATATCAAACTGCCAAGACAGCCTTGCAAGCAGGTGCTTCTTTAGCACCCGGAGATTCACGATTTGCAAATTTCATTCGTGAGTGTGATGAACGCATTGCTGGTATGAGCCCTTTGTTTCCCTGTGTTGATTCTGTATATTTATCTTAGTCCCCACACTGCTGTTCTGTTTGGTGCCCACCATTTCATCTTGGTATTTCACTATTTTCCTCAACAAGCAGGACAAGCCATTGATAAAATCTGTTAAATTCGGCAACATTTTGCAACACACCCATGCTGAACTTATATATATATCAAAGTAGACATTATAAAGTTTCTTTTCACTTCGGTCTGTCCACTTCCCTCTCAAAGTTTTCATTTTTTTACGAAAAAGGAAGTAAGAAGAACTTACTTTCTTCACTATAGATTCTGTCTGTTCCTCTTCTACCCAATGTTCCAAAATACGTGAAACGGAGACGGGACGGAGGGGCACCGTCTAAACGGCTAGACGGCCGTCTAGACGGATTCTAGACGGATAAGACGTATTTTGATAAAATACATTAAATATGCTACAATAGGGAAAATTTTAATAAATTAGGGATAATATTTGATAAAATACATTAAATATGCTACAATAGGGAAAATACATTAAAGATGCCTCAAACCCTAGAATACTCTTTCCCTCTCCCTCCTACATCACTCCGCCGCTGCTTTTGTCAATCTCAACAAAACAAATACAGAGGACTCTTGGAATAGAAGAAGTAAAGATGAAAAAGGAATAAGAACTTGTCGGATGGGAGAGAGCGAGGTCGCCGGAGGGACTAAGAAAGAGTCGGGATTATCGCACGTCAGGGAGAGAAGACTGGAGTAGAGAGTTGCCGAGTTGGGACTGTGGGGTTTTCACCGAAACCCTGTCTAACTCGTCCCACCAACCCACCCTGTCTAACCCGTCCCACCATGTCTAACCCGTCTTGTCCGTCCATAAACCCGTCCCGCTAGTATAATGGCCGTACCAAACCCGTTTTCTTCAAAACCCGTCCAACCATCACCGTTTTGGCCTAAAACGGGCTGGCCGGCCACTGTCCAGCGTCTAGACGGCCCTGGACGACGTATTTTAGAACACTGCTTCTACCCCCTGAGTTTGGAACCTTGTAAGTTCAGAAGTTCTCAGTCTTTGGGAGATATTCTTCTGGCAACTTTCCAGATGCTGCTACCATTGACAGCCATCTCTCTGTGTGTGGCAAGAATAAGCTCCTCATTATACATAGTCTCCTGGCATCATATGCACTTAAAGGTAAATTGAATAGTTCAAATAGGACTCATAGATCAAATATATCATACTATGTTTTTTTTATAAGGAAAACCCATAATTAAGAAAAGACCAAAGCAATTTCATTTAAACCACCCGCCTTTGCTGATCCCAGAGCAAGCAAAGCATCTTTTTTTCCATCCTCTTTCTATACCTGTTCTCTAATTTTCTTTGTCCAAGAATACATGTCACTTTTACCCCCCTCACTCTGTTGGTCTAAGATAAACAATGACAACAAACTCTTTGTGGAGCTTGGGCTGTCGCAACTTCTTGGCTGACATGGCAAAGGAATTTAAGGAGCCATTGCTTTCGTTTTGAAGAGTTCTTGAGAGAAAAGGTAGAGAATTCAGGAGTCATTGACTACATGGACAATCTTTGTCTGGGTTGACCTCAAGCCTGGTAAGATTTGAGGCATCTCAGCGAGGTGATAGGTTAAGGGTGTGATCAGTAAATTTTTTAGATTGGTGGTTTATAGTTGTGGTTTTTGTAGTTATTTTTTTAGATTTGGGTTTTTTAAAAAAACGCTGTAGCTGGATGAGGGACATGTTTAGTAAAATTAGGTTTTAAAAAAACACCTCTTGCATGATGGCTGCATGGAAAAAAGATTGTTCATGCCCTTTTGGATTCTATAGATCTGTGTAGTGGCACAACATTTCTTCTTCAAGGAATTTGCTCAAACAGATAGGTCAACTCTTCTACGTAAGCAAATGCATTCAAACCTCACAACATTTCTTCTTTGAGCTGCGATGGTTTCAGAGCAGCTATGGTTTCATTTGTTCTTGCTGGAAGAGATCGATATGGGAAGTAACTTTCAAATTGAAAATTTATCTAATAATATACTCAAATCGATGATCCATTTTTAATCAAGTAACAGAGAGATTGGAAAGAAAGTTGCTGGCATTAGAGAACCGATACCTTGGGCTTCTCTCCATCATTGCGAAAGCGAGGGTTTATGAGTCTTGCGACGGGGAAAAACTGCAAAAATAGAATCAATGGTTGCCACTGAAAGTGCACCGCTATGTTTGCTTGCTTGGCACTCAGCCAGAGACCGTTGAAAACCCTAGTCGGAGAAGAAAGGGATTCTGCCAGAGACCGTTGAAAACCCTAGCCGGAGAAGAAAGGGATTCTGCCAGACTGTTGAAAACCCTAGCCAAAAAGAGGTTTACTTTAACGCAGAAGAAAGGGATTTTGCTAGGAACAATGGGTTATGCCCTTGATCTTCAATGTAGGCTTTCTCTCTGTTTTCCTCATAGCATTGGCGAGCGAGAGACGCATTATTTGAAAACAGAAACAAATAGATTTCTTGCAGTTAAGAGTAACAGAGGAAGAAAAAGGGTAGTAGGGGGAAACTTTCCAAATTTCATTCTCAAAATCTCGCGGAATCTTCATTTCAAAGATTTCCGAAATCCCGTTCCCAAACCCTTCAAATCTCTTTTTAAAACCAAACCCATTTTACAAACCAGGGCAATACCTCAAGATTATATTCTGGATTTCTGAAAATGTGGGCACCAAATGGAAATTGTAAAGCAATTTGGTTTATTGTATGATTTCCTGTTAATATCTTTTACTTCCATAGCCCAGCTACTAATTGTAGGTGCTATATGCTAATTTGCAATTTAAAAAAATTTATATGGATAAATAATTTATATGTTGAGAGTTGAGACAAATTTCATTTTCATGAATTATATCTAGAAACCATGTGTTCAATAATTAAATGAAAGCAAGATATTTCAGTAATGATTAAGTATAGATTGTCTCATATATGCATAATTACAATTTGATAATGTCAATGTAATTAATCATCTTGTGATATATTATTTGTTTATGTTTATGTATGTTTACGAATAAGAAGTATATACTGGTTAGTGCGTCAACATGTCATCCATTTTTTTGTGTGCCTAGGGTCATTTAAATTTATCTTCCGTTGATTCTTTTTACTACATGAAACAAGACTGATTTTTTTTATATTTAAAAAAAATAGTTGAAGCTTTGAGCAAAACAACCTATTACTTGAAGCCTAAAGTTGCTTTTAGAGGTTGCATCTTTTTACCACATCAAGCAATAAAATTTGGGGAAGACATTAAATGGGAAACATAAATGGAGTGGAGAGTTGCTTAGGCTGTTAACTTGTTATAAGAAAAGGTTGTTAAGGATGTGAGACATAACTTGTCAAAAGTGACTTCTGTTTGTTTCTAGGATATAGTTACGTATAATGCGCAATATTTTGTTTATAATAATCATAAAATTACTATGATATAATCTCTCAGACCTGTTTTGTCTGCTGTAGTTTTTAGTTGTCTATGCAGGTAGCTGGATTGATTAGTTTAATCATTGTTATTTCCCTGTCTTGCAACCTTAATAGTTGAGTGTAATTTATGTTGAGAGGCAGGGAAGAATGTGTCCAACATCAATAAGATATTGGTGGGTGAGACTAGCGTATAAGCTCCATGGATTACTTCTCCTATTGCTAATTGGTTTCTGATGGAACCCTGTGGCCAATTTTCGATCTAGTTTACATATTCAAAGACCAGACAGATCAAGGATCAATGATTCACCAGAATTTGTCGAATCCGTTTATTTCTGGTTCAGTTTTGTGTGTAGGCTCACCAGACGTGTGCCCTCCACTTTTTAACCCACCGGATATAAGAAAAAGTTAACAATTAAAAAGGCTGTATAATTCCCTACTGTCAGTTGCATACTAGCATTTAAAGTTCTTCCTGCAGTTTCATTTTAAATAAAAACTGTACAAAAAGAGCACATGATTTTTTATTCATTCTGATGACAATTGACTTCTTCCATCCAGAGGAGACTGGTACCTTGCCAGCTGTCACACTACCAACTAGCAGTGTTGCTGCATCAATTGCACATGATGCTCCATCACTTAACAGTCTTTCTAGCTCAGCTATCACCGCAACTTCTGCAAAGCCAAAGTTCAGGTCTTTGTGATCTTCCTATGACCTATGTTCTTATGCTTGTAAAAGTTCTGAATTATGTTTGTATATATTGAATGTCGTCATCTTGTTCTCTCTTTTTATGTTTTTTTATTGAAAGGCTCTGGAAATAAGTGGAGTCCTAATTTGTGGTTTGTTATAATACCTTTTAGGAAGTGGGGCGAGTAGAATTTAAATTATATAATTCTTGGTTTGCAGGCATGAATTCTATCAGAAACCTGAGGAAGTAGTGGTCACAATATTTGCAAAGGGCATACCATCCAAAAATGTTTCAGTTGATTACGGTGAACAAATAGTGGGTCTCGACCATTGCTCCCAACTCTACCATGATATATTTATGTACTTTTTCACTGAATTTTCTTATGTGCTTTGCAGTTAAGTGTTACAATTGACATTCCTGGGGAGGAGCCGTATCATTTTCAGCCTCGTTTGTTTGGGAAGGTATGTGTTTCAGTTCAAGGTCTAAATATCGTTCTGCAATTATAGTTTCCTTTGGTACACATTTTGAAGCCCATGTTATGTGTATTAGTGTATAGTTGTTCTTTACCCCTTGTATAATTGACCTGCTCTGTGATCTTATTCTTTACTTCTCATGCACATATCATTTTTGCCACTTGCAATGGCATTTTTGTCCTCTTTCTGTTAGAGGGCCTCAGGACAGGAATCTACTTAACCCTTTGTAAATTTGTTTATGGCATATTATATTTATCTGTTTGACTTTTTTATTAAGGTCACTTTCTGTATTAGTTTGATACCTCAAGTTACCTTGTTTCATAATCAACAGATAGTACCTGCCAAATGCAAGTATCAAGTTTTGTCTACCAAAATTGAAATCCGACTAGCAAAAGCTGAAGCAATTCAATGGACATCTCTTGAGTTCAGCAAGGAACCATCTGTTCCGCAGAAAATAAACGTGTCATCAGGTTTGAAATCTATGCACTTGGATGCAACTCTTAATGACTATTTTTCTGCGGGTGAATTTCGTTCTCCTACCTTATATATCTCTAGTGGACAATTTATTAGGCATTATACTAGTTAGTCTAGTTGTCTGTCTGTTGCCTCTATATTATTCTCTTGTTGGTCTGGGCTGTATCGAGATGAAATTTTGTCATTTTTTTATTGGACAAGGGGAAAAAAGAATACTTCTTTAATGCCAGTCCTTGCAACTGTAGTTGATTTTTCTGTATAACCATCAAACAATTGAATGATGCAGCTGTCGTCAATAGGCCAACATACCCCTCTTCCAAAGGCAGGGCAGTTGATTGGGATAAACTGGAAGCTGAAGTAAAGAAAGAGGTACACAAGTGTTAATTTGACGTACAATTGGTGTTGCTTTGCAAATTTACTTGATTTAAAACGCATTGCTGCTATGCCAACTCAACAGGAGAAAGAAGAAAAACTCGATGGTGATGCAGCTCTTAACAAGTTCTTCCAGGAAATTTACCGCGACGCTGATGAGGATACAAGAAGAGCCATGAGCAAATCCTTTGTACGCATTCTTCCCTACATGTCTTCATTGGGTGATAAAACACGTAGTATAGAACTTGTGTAATGCATCCAAACAAGCCCTAAGTTTGTTGCACGCTTTGTTTGTCTTTGTCACCTGGTTGGTTTATTGGGCCTGGGCGAATTGAGTCCCCCCCC
>BSUD01000007.1:10109098-10150057 GCA_033239045.1 Fagopyrum esculentum
CCCCCCCCCCCCCCGGATTAAGTCATATGTTTTAAAAATGGTAGCAATAATTTAACTGATGGTTTTGCTTTGTAGGTGGAATCGAATGGTACGGTGCTCTCAACGAACTGGAAGGAAGTGGGTTCAAAGAAGATTGAGAGTACTCCTCCAGATGGTATGGAGGTGAAGAAATGGGAATACTAAGATGTAAGAACATGTCTGGTTGGCTCTTGATGTCAATCTGTCTGCTTTTTTTCTTTTCTTCTTAGTTTGCCTGTCTCTCAAGAGTTTGAATCTGAAGTAAAGTTTTAAACTGGTTTTTAAGATTTTGTTTATATGTACATCTACTTGTTACCGGGATGTTCTTGCAACAGCTGATGTTCCCCATCAATATGGACAGACAACTATCTTGAATGGTAAATGCTGACATGTTCCCCAAGATCCTATTTTGTTATTGAGATATGTTTCATTACTTAATTGTGATTTGCAATGCATTGTCTGTTCTGCATAGACTCCAGTTTTGAGCTCGCTTATGTAGCCTTTGTTAGTCCACTTTCACTTCTGGGGTGTAATGATAGTTGACGCCTATTAAAATCATCGAGAGTGTTAGCCCGGAGATTCGAGTTCGAATCCTCCCGGAGACATGTATGGAAAAATTGGTATTGGGAGGGTATCCCCTTAATGGGCCACAGTAAATACCCTATCCGGACGTAGGCGAAGCCGAACCGGAAACGTACCACTTCAAAAAAAAAAAAAAAAAAAAATCATCGAGAGCTCGTTTGGTGGTTCGGGGGATGAAACAAATTGTATGTTGTAGTCTATTCATGGCATTTGGAGTGAGGGTGTAATGGTTGTATTTTGACATTCTACCAATGTTGCTAAAATCCTTATTTTACTCCACATACAATTAGGGCTGCTAAACGAGTTGAGCAATCGAGTTTGTTTACCTTCTAAACGAGCTATTCGTTTAAAATTTGTGCTCGGGCTTTCTTCATTTATTAATGAGCTGTTTTAGCATGTCAATACTAGGTTAAAATTACACAATTAGAAGGTTTGTATTTGCCGAGCTACCCGGCTTGGTTATATTAGTCGAGCTTAGCTCAAAAAAAGTTTGGCTCAGTTTAATAATTTGAAGCTTCTTTAAAATTTAGGTTTGGTTCAATACAAGTCAAATTTAAGCATGTCAATGCTCGGCTTGTATACAGTTTCTACACACAAGACAAGCAATCTTGTATACAGTTTCTACACACAAGACAAACAATTTATAGAACTTGATAAAGTTTATTTAAATTTATAAATGGTTAAGCTTCACTATAACATTGTTGTTGTTATTATTAATTTATATTTATAGGAGAGATTTTTATAGGAAAATAATTAAAAATCTAGACATAGGAAATACAAAATCAATACAGTTTTATCTTTCTAATAAGACGTTATTAGTAATTGCAAAATATACACGACTTTGTAGTAAGGTTACAAATTACAAAACAAAGGGTAAAGGTTCAAGTACAAAGTTTTACATAATTGAGGGCATGTGGAACATATTCTTAGAAAAAAAAACACTAAAAAATGAGAAATAATTTTAATTTTTTCTCAATTATTTTTGTCTAAAATCTAATAGCTTCTCCATAATAGAGAGTAATTTATATACTTATTTATTATTTATAGAAACTGTCAAATTTTGTACTTGGATGTATTTTTTCCATACCCCTATTTTAGAGTTTGGAGTAGGGAATTTGTTTGACAAAAAAAGAAGCTCAAAATTCCTCAAAAGCTCAACATTCCCTAAAATAGAGTATGTGTTGCACATGATCTAAGGATTATTGCGAATTGATGTGTCAAAGACGGATATTTTTTTCGTTCAGATTTTTTTGCAAATTCAAATTTTTTTGTTTTAATTAATTTAAATTTTTTGTCTTGATAACTCCTACATTTTTTACAAAAAAAGTTTATAACTATTAGTTTGTTGGTTCAAAACTTTTGTTCGATTCATTCAAATTTTGTATACAACGGTTATGATATTTTCTTTTTTTTTTTTGATAAATGAAATGCAGTTAGTCTGGGCTATCTCATAGAGATAGTCCATCCTAAAACATCATTGTGGATGAGTACACTAAGTTCGGAATCATCAGAAAAACAGGTGTTGGTGGTCAAAATTTTCTGGTGTGTCAATCGGTCAACAACACGTTTTATTTCCCTGAAAACATGTCTGATGTAGACTTCCTCAAAGAAACGGAGATCCCGTATGGAGTCGGATAAAATCATCTTAATCTCCCACGTGCAACTCCATAAACCTTGGAGTGCCTCGATGACACAGAGATTGCCACCCTCGATTTCGATCTTTAATCTAACGGCCTTTTGTAAGCCCATTTTAAGGGCAAAGACTTCAGCTTTAATTACAAAGTTAAAGTTATTTCTTTTTGCAACGAGGCTATCTCATGGAGTAATAACTTTGAGGTAGTTATTACTCTGTAGCGGAAGAAATATTTTACGGTGTACGTTTAGCACTCCGTACCTGAAGAAATATTTTATCAACGTAGAAGAAATATTTTATCAACGTACAATTTATCACCGCATACCGAAATAAACTGTTCACAGATAAGAAGAAACTGTTTTACAAAATCAATACAAGTTTGGGCACTTTTAAAACCGAAAATTTCTGATCAAAACTTAAATCGAGTAAGTTCAGATAAGGGTTACAATGCAGGATCATACTCGGACAAGTTTCACCACTATATATGACTATGTAACAGTCCCCGTTTTGTATCAAAACATACAAGGCAATCATGAAAATAATGCCCCTTGGTACATTGGGACTAAATTATTTATGTAAAAAAATAAATACTAAACATTCAAAAAACAGATTAAAGTAGAAATTCAAACAAATCTACTTGTACAACTGTTGGAGTTCAAATCCTGAAGTCTAGGTAAATGCAAATGCAAGAACTACAAGTTCAGACAGTATCCTCCATGTCACTGTAGCCTAAAAAAGTTTTAGCTGAACCAGACAAGATACAAAGCTCTCACCCCAAAAAACACAACAAATACAGACATCCGAAGAAGGTATTCAAATAGATTAGAAGTAGACCAAGAATAACCTGCAGAAGCTGTGCTCTTTATAATTTATTCACTCCCCATAGCCATCAGAAACTCTCCTTCACATACCACATCACCTCCAACATATGCCTTACCTTCCATTTTTGCTATTCCAAAGCGTTTTTGCAGCTTAACTAATGTCATCTTCATTACCAAGGTGTCCCCAGCAATCACTGGTTTACGGAATCTTACTCTGTCTATTCCTGCAAAGAAGAAATTCTCACGGGAGCCTCCTACTTCTGGTTGCAACATGACTATACCACCAACCTGAGCCATTGCCTGCAAATTGTACACAACTGATGTTAGAATTGAAAACAAAAAATAAGTAAATTAGTCAAAGGGCAGATGAGTCAGCCCAGCCAAACATGCACAACAACATAACACATAATAAAGATAATAAAATTTTCAACTTGTAATCATTGAAAAATTTCTAAATCCTGCATAAGATTTGTACGATATACTGCTCAGTGTTTTTTTCTCTTCTGTGATGGATAAACCATTCATCATTTTTGTAGTTGTAGCATAAAAGATTAACATCAAAATTCAAGGAAAGTGATACTAATGTGGAAAAACAAGGAAACAATAGAAGGAATTTGGAATATATATAGACTCAAGAAACATTATAAAAAAGGCATGCAGCTATGATCATCAAAAAGCAATAATTTATTTTGTTTTCCTTGACTACTACTAAGCTGTAAGAAAGCCTGAAACATAAATCCCTACTGGTAAGCTAAAAAGAAAGCCTGAAACAGAAAAGGCGGGGAGGAATTGGGATGTCAAACCTAGAGAACTGAAACTATTTTCTCTTAGGAAATTAGCCATAGGCCACAGATCATAATAAACAGAAGTTTCGGCGCAAAAATAGCCATGATACTAGGAGGTTGTACTGATTGCCTTAGCTCCACCGTGTGTTATCCATAAAACCTTAACCGGATAAAGCATAAACATCCAAAAAGGCTATATCAAAGATGAAGCATGAACATCCACAAAAGACTAAATCAAAGATGAAAATCAAGGCAATATATCAGATACAGATAGAGTAGGATGATATATAGATCCATGACAAATTTGGATTATACCTCAATCATGAGAACACCAGGCATAATAGGCCTCTCAGGAAAATGGCCAGGGAAGAAATTATCATTTATAGTAACATTCTTAATAGCAACAGCCGAAACACCGGGAGTATACTCTATCACTCTATCCACCAGCAGAAACGGAAATCTATACAGATAGCAAACGAACGCAAATTAACTACAAATAGCAAAGTAATTGAGAAAAATGCTGAAGTAAATCCGAAACTACAAACCGGTGTGGAAGAATTTCGCGGATCTGATTAATGTCCAACACGGTTGGAAACGCAGGAAACCCTAAGACGAGTTGAAGACAGTAAATCATCAGCAAAATTAGGAAATTGACAATCATTCCAACGCCATTGATACTTGACGAGATAATACTTACTCTTTTCGATGGGGACATGATCGGAGCCGGAAGTGTCTGCGCCGTCGGTGGATGAACAAGCAACGAAGGAAGGTTGATTGAGAGGTGGAGAAGTGAGGCAGAGAGGACCAGCATTGCGGGATGGGATTTGCGCAGGGAAGAAAGCAGATTGGTGAGGTTTGCGTTGAGTAGAAGAAGAAGAGAAAGATGCGAGTGGGGAGGAGAGAGATTGAGAGAGAACTGATGATGCCATGGGAGAGTTGAGAGAACAGCAGCGGCAGGTTGACGAAGATTTGGAGAGAGGAGGGTGAACTGAACTTAAGACTTAAGTGGAGCGGAGTCTCCAATGTTTTCTACTCTTCTTCAGTTTTAAAGAAAAAAAATAAAATTGTACCTACTTAAATACTTAGGCTCTCCCGGTGAGGCTAGTGAGAAGCAAATTCATGATGAGTGATTTTATCCGGCGCCGGCGTAGAGGCCGGCGCCGGCGCATTGCGAGTGCGCGCAAGGGCTCGCACACTCGCAATGCGCGCGCGCGAGGGAGGGCGCAGGCGCAGCGCGCCTGCGCGTAGGCGCGCGCATGCGCAAGGCGTAGAGCCGCTGAGATGTTGGCCCTTCCAGAGCCTCCACATGAAACTATTGCATCTGCATATCTGTTATTGTCCATATCGTCGACTTTGGTAGTCGACAAGTCTACCAACAGGATGCGATGATGGCTTATTGATCTAGTACGAGATCATTTGAGGACAGACGCGTATGCTTGGGGCACCGGGACCCTTGCTTATCTTTACAGATGTTTGGGGGACGCCACCAGGAAGAGGGTGACGACGATGGCAGTATGTACTTCCCTGTTACAGGTGTGTTGTCGTAAATATTTTCCTTAATATAACGTCACTTTATTAATAAGTTATTATTAATTAATAAAAGAATTTGTACAGTTTTGGATTTACGCACATTTCCCGTCATTGAGATGTGCCGCTGTGGAGGATCCGGATATGCTAGGTCATGCACGGTGGTGTTCGAGACTTTCTGTCCCGAAGACTCCGTCTATTACCGTAGAGAGGTTACACTCCTTACGAGCTCAGTTGGACCAGATGAGGGCGGAGGATGTGTGCTTTACCCCGTATGATGAGCGGGTGCTTGATTTTGGCGTAGAGTATGGTGTTTCTCGGTATCGGGGTATCATACGGATATCCGACATAGAGGAGGCGTATATGCCGGACCGTTTCTTGCGACAGTTTGGATACGTACAGACAGTGCCTCTACCCCGTATTCCTCCCATTCATGAGATTCGTCCGGCGACCGGACGTGGATCTAGGCTTTCATATCCTCTCTCATACGATCGTTGGGCATCCCGCCATCTGGAGGAGACCAGAGTTTCACTAGTTGGATTGATACCAGCTACCTCTCCTTGGCTCGTCGATGATGCGTACATGTCTTGGTATACGGTCCATTGCCATCCGTACGTCTTGCCGACGTCCATTGCACTCCAGTTACCTATAGACCGTCCCCCACCTGTTTCGGTTTCACATCAAAGAGTACGTTTGTTTTTAACATTTAAATTACTCTTTATTTTAATTTTCAATTATGTTAAAATTTTATTTTCTGTATTGCAGCGTCTTCACATTCTTATAGGAAATTTACGAGAGATGCAGGCTCGCGGTCTTCCGTATTCTGCAGATGATATAGATCACATGATAGCGGAGGCAGTTAGACGTACGCCTCCTGTGGCTCCATCTCAGGTCCGGGCTACACACCATCCTCCAGCTCCAACACATTTGTAGTTGTAGTTTAAAACACATTCCGATTCTATATTTTGGATGGATATTACACTTGAGCGTATGTTTTTTTTATACTGTTATGTTTATTTTGGATGGATAATATGTATTGTTTTTTACTTTTGATGTTTTCCTAAGTTTTTTAGCGATTTTATTTCCCTTAAGTGTCAGTCAACTATTTCAAACTACTAAAACACAATGAGAACCATATATGAAACCGACTAAATCAATGTTGTCAACAAGTACAATAAAAACGTCTAAAACACAATGAGAACCATATATGAAACCGACTAAATCAATGTTGTCAACAAGTACAATAAAAACGTCTAAAACACGATTTCAAGTAAGGTTTTTCAAAACGGCAAAAGATATCCTGCACTATTGTGTTCAACTCCCCATGCTCGACGGAGATCCTCATAACGAGCTATCCTTTCAATGAAAGGCGCATCCCATCCATCCACACTTGCATCATGGTTATTTTCCAAGCGTCGCTCAACAACGGTAACGGAGCATCATCTTTTAACCATACCTACAAAAATAAAATTACAGAAAACGGTTAGTAAATATTAGGTCTAAATATACGTCCATTGAATGAAAGTAAATCGTCAACCTACCGGCACAAAGTGTGTGTTGTTATATATATAGGCTAACGAACAAATGACCGTAGGGGCCTCTTGGTCGGGAACGGTGGCAATCATAGGCAGGAATGTCGCTGGAATGTTCCCTAGTACAACCAATGCAATCTTATAGTAGGTGGCGGCTGCACATGCGATCATCGGTATTTCCATCCAATTTGGTTCTGGACACGGAGACTTACTCGTCCAATAAACGTTTTGAATGACTTCGTCAACATGATTGAGGATTCCACACTGCAATGATTAACAAGTAAGATTATGTAAAATCATGGATTATAATTAAAACTTTGATGTAACCGGAAGACTTAGTTACCTTGGAATAAAATTCCCTTCTCGCACTTAACTCCATAACCATATCTCGCCGTATTATCAAATAATCCTCATCCGAGAATCCCAACACCGCAGAAATTGCTCTATATCCACAATGGCCGTCTCCTGGTACATCCCTTACTCTCAATACATAAGGCTCCATGAACTTTGGAAAATCTTCTTCCCTCAAACAAAATCCGGTCTTCGCGGGTTTCTTTCCTTTACATCGTGCTCTACTCGTAGGAGTCAACTCCGGTGTAGAATCTACATCTTTAGCTTTCTTCCCTTTCGGACGCCCAGGACCACGTGCAGCAGAATGCTCAAAAGAGCTAGGCTCTCTTCTAGTTGATCTCGGGATTGGAGTTCGTCCCTTTGTATTGGCCTTCTGTGCCGGCTCCTTCATTGTCGTACCCCCGGGGTTTTCCATGTCATCCACAAAAGATGCAATCTTATCTTGCTCATCCGGGCTTAACATATTTGAGTCCATTCTTTCTCTAAACCTGTTCAGCGCCGCTTGATTCGGGTTCGAACGATCATCATCATCATCATCACCAATATCACCATCCAAAAAATCAACCGGATTCCAATGAACTTGCTTCCAATAAGGGTGTATCTATGACAAATAGATAGGTCTACGAGCCCGGATCGCTAGTCTAAAGTCATGCACACACGGCACTCCATAAACCTCTCTCCAATAACTATCCCGACATCCTTCATCATCTCTTGTATGTCGAGCCTTGGTGTAATTATTCCACAAGAGCGTGAAACACTCATTTGTTACGTAGTCACGGAGCAAGTCAAATATCGGTATACGCACCTACAAAAAAAGGTTTATTAAATATCAAATAAATATTTAACATTATTTTCATCAATTAAACTATTGATATACTAACCTCTCGTGGAATCCTCTCCCGTGACATCTCTAGAGAATCTTGTAGCTTTTGGACTTGGTCCGTGACCATCAAATGTATGCTATCACAAACCAGCTGAAATCCTCCAACGCTAGAATCTAGTGTTTGCTTCAACAACTTGTGCGCGGACTCACACCTAAGAAGAAAATTTTATTACAAAAAACGAAGAAATGTTTAACAATGTAGTGAATGTTTAAATAACTTACGCATTTGTCGTTCGTGTGCCGAAATGATGATGTAGGTCAGTCCATGCTCGAACGATTGCCTCCTTGTACGGGTCAAGCCAAGTCGTCTCTAGATAGGTCATTAACCTCGGAGATGATTGCCAATAGTCTCTCATTTCCAACAAACGGCGTTGGTAGCTTCCAGGGGATCTTGACTCGAACAAGGCATGACAATGGGATATGAAGAGTGCTTCCGCTTCCTTATTGCGCAAAAAACAAGTGCCGCTCTGTTAACTATATTGCACTTTATGTGAAACGTGCACAATATATGCTTCACCTCGGGAAATACTACACCCAATGCGCTTATAAGACCAAGCTCACAATCAGTGGCAATCACCTCCGGCGTCTTTCCGTATAACAAATGCCGGACCCTCCTCAAAGCCCACTCGTAATGATCTCTATTCTCCTGTGCCATGAACACAAAAGCAATTGTGAATGTCTTCTTGGTGCTAGTGATGCCTACGATCTCCAACAATGGCATATTGTACCTAGAAGTAATACGAAACAAAGACTAAGTTACAATTTCTGAGGAAAATAAGAATGAGTGTATGAAATAAAATAAAAATGTGGCTTGAATTGAAGCTTACTTGTTGGTCTTATATGTCGAGTCCATCACAATAACATAGGGAAACATGTTGAGCAAATGCCTCGAGTCGGGATGTGAGATAAAGAAATCAATCACTTCATCGGAATCTTGACTTCTCCGAGTGTTTATATAGTATCCACGTTCCGTCAACGTGTGAAGTGCTTGTTGTAATGGAGATCTTCCTTCGGCTTGTTCCATTCTAATCTTTAAACCGGTGTTGTAAACTTGACGGATGGAGGTGACATTGTCGGGATCCTCTAATTGTACGGATTTTAATATATGTCTCGGTTTTAAGCCAGAATTTAATTCACGCTCCACCTTTCAGGTCTGCTTCGGAGTCATACGTCCAACATATGCATGACCTCTTAACACCGAAGGAATGATATGGTTGTGGATTCCACATACAACCCTCACCCTCCACTTTTCCTCTTCAATTTGGGTTCCTACAAGCTCAAACAAACACCTACACTTCTTCGAGTTTTTTTTCCGACTAGAACTTGGAACATGATCGGGATCTACGTCTTTTTCTTTTCTCGGTCCTCCGTGTCTATCACAACCCAATTGTAGGATACGAAAACCCCTTCTATCCAACCATGATTTTTTAATGACCAACATCATATTCATAGCGTTGACCACATACCTAGCCCATCCCAAAAAGTTCTCTCTATCCGCAAAATATCCATGAAGCTCAAATTTTGAAGAATAATTGGTACCGAGAGCACGAGAGTAATCCATAAGAACCTAAATAAAAATAACATAGAATATTATTTTACAAAAACACATCATTTTATTCTTGCATTGCTAATTCTATGATTTCGATTCTCTATTCTAACATTGCTAATTCTATGATTCCGATTCTCTATTCTTGCATTGCTAATTCTATAATTCCGATTCTCTATTCTAAAATTGCTAATTCTATGATTTCGATTTTCTGTTGTAACATTGCTAATTCTATAATTCCGATTCTCTATTGTAACATTGCTAATTCTATAATTCCGATTCTCTATTCTAACATTGCAAATTCTATAATTCCGACAAAATAAAACGACATAACGGTAAAGTATAAAATTGAGTTTGTACACTTACTTCAAGTTTTGCGAGAATTTCTTCCGGATCACTATATTTTTCAATATCGAACGGCATCATCGAGCTTTCACCATCGGATTCTACATCAACTTCATCGGAATACGACGACATTTTAACGACTTTTTTCTTTACGTTTTCTAACTTGTGGATGAAGGTGAATGAGCCTCATATGTAATTATATAGGCTCGAAAAATGCCCAACGGCTATATTCCCCCAACGGCTACAAACCCAACGGCTACATTTTCGAAAGGGTAACGGGCAAGAGGACGCGCATGCGCCCTGCTGCGCGCGGGCGGACTCCGCCTCTATGAAGGCGCGAGTCCGCCCGAATAGTAGCCCTGTTCATGATGAAGCTTATTGGTGTTTGTGTTGAATTACCTCATGTGAATCATATTTCAACTATATATCGTATTCCTTTGTGTATGATATCGACATTTGAGGATTAGAAGTGGTTGTAACGTCAATAGCTAAAGAAGTCTCTTCTTAAATGGAAGCCTCTGATTGTACGAAAGTCCTTAATTATGTGGAGTGGGAGGAGATGCTTGCTCATCGACAACCACATGAATCAGGAAACGCTGGGGTTCTCGACGGACAAATGCCATCACCCAACTCCTCTTTCTCTGTTTCTCATCCTAATATTCCTAACTACAATCTGAATTTGAAAACAGAACGTATCAAAACGTTTTTTTACCTAAAAAAACGTTTCAAAATATAAAAACACAATCATGAGTTGGCGCACCAACATTGTGCTCTAGCTAGTCATCTTATCTCTAACGAAAGCCTACGGTAATGGCGTCCTCCCCCAATCGACCTATGACTGATGCGGTGACGACGAGTTCTACCCAACAACTAATTCCACCTGATAAACCACCGGATACAAAATCATATGTTGCGGCGGTCGGTGGAACTTCTCTTCATGCTGCTCCGTTATGTTGCGATACTCTCATTGAATCCAGAAGAATGAGAATTTCTTACCCGGAAGGAGCTAGAGGTCTGGCAATAGCAGAAATCGATGATGATGTTGTTGCGGGATTGTCAGAAAAATGGAAGAAAGCAGTTATTGTTAAAGTCTTAGGGAGGAATGTTGCGTTCCGATTGCTTGAGAAAAGATTGTATCAACTCTGGAGGCCATCTGGATTGATGACAATCCTTGATCTACCGAATGGGTACTATGCGGTTAGATTTGATCAGGAGGAGGACTTTCTAAAGACTTTGACAGAAGGGCCTTGGGAGATCTTTGGTCACTATATTACTGTGAGACCTTGGGCAGCAGGATTTAATCCTTATAGTGATAATCTATGTACCATATTTGCTTGGGTGAGACTTTCGGATCTTCCCATGCAATTGTATGATGTTGGTGTGTTGTATGGGCTTGCTACTGCCTTGGGAACACCTTTGAAGGTAGATCTGAATACACTCTACGCCACCAGAGGGAAATTTGCTCGAGTTTGTGCTGAACTCGAATTGGATAAGCCACTGATCGGAACAATTCTTATCGGTGAGAATCGAGTACATGTGGTGTATGAAGGTCTGAATTCGATCTGTCATAGGTGCGGGATATATGGACATGGTGTAGAGAGATGTACACATAGTCCAATCAACGTCCAAGCGAACACGGTACCGGAGAGAAATTCAGTTGACGCTAATTCGAATGTTTCGAATCATGGAAAGGATGAGGCACCTTCCACACAGTCTGAGCAAATGGAGGAGGATTCCTTCCTCGGGCCATGTATGTCCATCACTAGGAAGCCCAGAAAAACTAGAAGACAGACGTACGGCAATGGGAATATCCAAGATCCAGTAGTCTCCGTCAATCAATATCATCATCTCACCACCGGCGACATCAACGATGCCAACGCCATTAAGTCAAAAGCAGTTACAAAAAATGTGGAAGAAGCTAATCAAGGCAATAATGAGCCAGCCATTAAAGCCACCAATCCTTCATCTTCAAGTATCAAAACAGTTGAAACGGCAGCGCCTGTTGAAAAACCTAGTGCTATACAAAAACAATTTAAGAGAGCCAAAATTGTGGGCCCAATCATCAATGTTCAGCCCAATGAAAATACCACTCCCCCTTACCAATGATTACTCAGTCCAACCAGATGGGTAACCCTAGAGCGCCAATTAATATTATTTCTCAGCGTCAGATTGATGTCGGCTCTACTAGCATGTCAGTTGATCCCGATAATGTCATATCTTCGGTATCCCTTGCAATGGAAATTGATCATCAACCAACAAATGTACCGAATGAAGCCGTTCCACCAGATAGACAGGATGTTCTTATGGGTGATGAAATATCGCACAGTGAAAATATCAAGCCAGCAGGGTCCGTCAACATCGATGGTTCCCAATGTTAGCCCTCTTTTGGAACTGTAGGGGCGCGGGTAACAGATGGTTCCGCAAAGCTCTGAACTATATGGTTAACCGTCACAAGGTTAATGTTCTTTTTCTATTCGAGACGAAAATCTCAGGAGATACTGCCGATACGGTATGTCAACGTTTGAAATTTACAGAATTTGAAAGAGTGGAGGCATCTGGATTCGAAGGGGGAATCTGGGTGTTATGGAACTCCGGGGAAGTGAATGTGACTATCAAGAAGAAGACGATATCATTTATTCAGTTAGCTATGATTGTTAACAATATACAGTTTGATCTATTTGTTGTGTATAATCCGCCGACTGTAAGGAGACTGGTCGTTTGTTGGGAGATGCTTCAAGAAGCTATTGCTGGTTGTTCGGGGCCGATACTAGCTGGGGGAGACTTCAATTGCGTCATCAATCATTATGACGTTGGTGGGACTTCCACATCTTTGTCTAGAGATACTAATGTTTTTCAGGATTGGGTGGCGAACAATAACCTGATAGACATGGGTTTTAGCGGACCAGCTTTTACATGGAATAGGGGAAATAGACCGGACACAAGGATTTCAAAAAGGTTGGATCGGATCTTCATGAACAGTGAAGCTAGGTTGCAATGGGCAAACACTACGGTTCGTCATTTACCGGCTTTATCGTCAGACCACAATCCGCTACTACTGCAAATGTACCCACATAGAGTTGTTAATAAGTCTCGCCGTCCATTTCATTTCGAGGCTGCTTGGACACTTCATCCTGAATTTCCCATGGTGGTGTCGGAGGGCTGGTCTCAACAGGAGAGTGATCTTGGTCGGGCTCTCTCCATCCTAAAGACAAAGCTACTAAAATGGAACGTTTTGACTTTTGGAAGAATCGATCAAAGAAAAAAGGATATTTATGATAGACTTTCTGCGATCCAAGTTGAGATTGAAAGGGATTTGTCTCAAGGGCTTCTCGATCTACATTGTTCTCTAAGGCTTGAGCTTGAGAACGTATTGGATCAAGAGGAGTTATTGTGGCAACAGAAGTCGAGAGAGAATTTCTGCGTTGATGGAGACAGGAATACTAGGTTCTTTCACGTAAGTACCATGATCAGAAGGCGTCACAACCGAGTTGAATGCATTAAAAATGATGACGGAAACTAGATTTCAAATCCTTTTCTACTGAAGCAAAATGCCAGGGAATACTTTCGACAATTATTCACAAAGGAGGCTGAGGATAATGAGACTAACGGTAAGTTTTATGCTAACTTTCCTACTCTTACACAGGAGGAGCTGCTCTTTCTATGTAGGCCATTCTCGGAGATGGAGATCAAGGATTGTATGCTTCGTATGCCTTCTCTAAAGGCCCCGGGAAGGGATGGATTCAGTGCGGTTTTCTTTCAAAAATCCTGGGATATTGTTGGTGCTGAGGTTATTGCTTTTGTTCAGCGGTTTTTTCAGTCAAATATACTGCCGGAGGGTGCCAATGATACACTAATTGCGCCGATTCCGAAGATTACTAGTCCAGAGCACATGGTCAACTTCAGACCGATTGGATTGTGTAACGTTAAGTACAAATTGATCTCCAAACTTATTGTTTCTCGTATGCAGCCTTTCATGAATAAGCTTGTAGGTCCTCTTCAAAGTAGTTTCATACCGGGGAGGCTGATTGAGGATAATGTAATTATTGTCCAAGAGTTAATTCACTCAATTGAGCGGAAACGTGCGGGAAAGAAGTGGATGGCTTTAAAGATTGATCTCGAAAAAGCATACGACAGGCTCTCCTGGGAATTCATCGAGGAAACTATGGAGTGTATTGGTCTGCCTCCTATACTTAAAGGTTGGATTTCCTCTTGTTTTCATTCTCATGCGATGTCGGTTATATGGGATGGTGAGATGACCGATGATTTCAGACCAAGTAGGGGGGTACGACAAGGAGATCCGATTTCACTGTATATATTTGTTTTGTGCTTGGAAAGATTAGGACAAGCTATCCAACAACTTGTTGATATTCATAGTTGGTCCCCGGTTAAAGTGAAACGTGGGAGCATGGGGTTCTCACATGTCTTCTTTGCGGATGACATTGTACTGTCCACGGAAGCTTCACGTAATAATATTAACGTCATAAAGAAGTGTCTTTCGGATTTCTATAAGGCTTCCGGACTCAAAGTAAGTCTTTCCAAGTCCAAGTTCTTGGTCTCTCCGAATGTGGATATGGATCTCAAAGGGTACATAAGTGAGACAATCGGTTTTCCGGCAACGTCTGATTTTGGAAGGTACTTGGGCTTTCCTATTATTCACTCGAGAATGAGGAGATCTGATTTCAATTCATTGCTGGAAAAAGTCAAATCTAAACTGGCCTCGTGGAAGGGTCGGTTATTGAGCTTCGCAGGGAGGGTTACCCTTATCAAATCGGTTCTCAGCTCGGTTCCATCTTATATTTCGAGAGCTGTTAAATTTCCTACGTCGGTATGCAATGAGCTGGATAGATTATGCAGATCATTTCTATGGGGGGACACGGATAACAGACGAGCAATGCATCATCTGGCGTGGAGTGTGGTGTGTCGTCCACTTGAATGCGGTGGGCTGGTCATCCAGTCTACGGCTAACGCGAATATGGTTGCTTTGGCCAAACTGTCTTGGCGATTTATGCAATGTAAAGAGGCCCCGTGGGTTATTCTACTCTCAAATAAATATGGGCTGAATAGCAACATAACTTTTCTGGATTATGGAAGTCAAAGAAGGAGTTCGTTCATTTTGAAGGGTATGTTATGGGCACGAAATAATATTCTCAACCATGGCATTCGGTGGATGGTTTCGAATGACAGAAGTGCTAGGTTCTGGACTGAGGCCTGGTGTTGTGATAAACCGCTGATTTGTGATACTGTTTGGGATCCTCCGGAGGAGAATCGGTTAGACATGGTCAGTGACTATTGGGTGCAGGGACACGGTTGGGACTGGGACCGCATGGGGACAACTATTCCGACGAGATTACTTGTTATTGTTGCTGGAAGTATGGTTAACGAGTTTGCTGTTGATGATGATTGCATTTCTTGGAGTCTCTCAACAAATGGTGAGTACTCGTCAGCTTCGGCTTATCGTGCCAGGATTGAGCAAATTGATGCTTTAGATTTATTGAAGCCATTATTCTCTTGCATATGGAGTATCAGTATACCGGAGAGAATTAGAACTTTTTTGTGGCTTGTGGCACATGGACGGATCCTTACAAATGTTGAAAGGAATAGAAGACATCTGACAGATGATATTCATTGCAAATTGTGTACAGGTACCCCGGAGACCATATTACATGTCCTTAGAGACTGCCCTTCCATCGCTGGTGTGTGGGGCAATCTACTTAGTACTGAATTCTCTGCAGATTTCTTCGCCCTTGATTATTGCTCGTGGTTATTGCATAATCTGCGTAGGTCTGATTGTATTACTGATGGTATGCCATGGAATGTGTGTTTTGCTGTTACGCTTTGGAAATGTTGGAAGTGGCGTAATGAGTTCATATTCCGATCGGCATCGCCCCCGCCTAATAGGGTTGTCTTGATTGCTAATGAAGTAAAATTTATTTCCGTGGCATATAACAACAAAAGGAAGGCCATTCCTGGGAGGATATATGAGGAAATCTACGTACAGTGGAAGGCTCCAGAAACAAGTTGGATTGTCATGAATTCAGATGGGTCTGTCCGGAGAGGTCCTGGATGTGGTACAGCTGGAGGGTTGTTTAGAGACAGTCATGGACAATGGTTGTGTGGGTTCTTGATGAATATTGGTCCATGTACGGTCCCTACTGCCGAACTATGGGGTCTTTGCATGGGACTATATCAAGCGTGGGAGAAAGGGTTTCGGAAGGTTATTGTGGAAATTGATTCCGAGATGGTTGTCAGACTTGTCAAACAATCCATCCCGAGATATCATCCTCTTTCTAGTCTGGTATCAAGATGCCAAGGCTTCCTCCGTAGGAACTGGGAAGTCCAGCTCCGACATATTTATCGTGAAGCCAATGCCGCAGCCGATCATTTGGCTTCCATTGCCTTCAATTACCCCTTAGGTTACTTTTATTTGCAAAATCCACCTTCCACTTTAATTCCTTTTTTACAGAACGATACTCGCGGAGTAGCGACCCGTCGACATGTCATTTGTTAGCTATTTAACGTATTTGGAATAAAGGTACGGATGCGCCAGTCGTAGACCGTAGGAATTATCAAAAAAAAAAGCTAGTCATCTTATTCTTTAAAACTTGCGAAGGTCATCAATGACTGCTCAAGCCCGAACCCAAAAAACTCGCAAATTTGAATTCCATTTCATAAACTTTGCACCGAATCTACGCATAATATAACAAGCTGCACTTTGGAAAATGTAAAAAAAACTCATAGATCTAAAAAACGGAAAAACCAATAAAAACTCACCTCTAATGAATACAATCGACATTTTTCCCCCTTTTGAGTCCCGATCTACATCTTTGAGAATCTCCGTCAATACCTCGATGTAAGTCCGGGATAATCATTTCATATGGTTTTTTACAACTATCAAATTAAGAATCCTTTCAAGGGGCTTATTAGTACTAGGAGTGCATCGAAGATTGAGTTATCGATTCTCCAGAGAGGCTACTATTACCGCGAGCAAACATAGAACATATTAATCATGAGGAACATTTTTCTTTGCTATGCTACTAATACTTGTACCTGCTCTGCTATTACATTCAAGTCTGGTTGAGGAAGAGTTACGGGACATAAAACAAAAAGGTATGTTGTCGGCCATCCGGCGGGCATGCTATACTTTTATATTATTATCTCATTCACGATAACACGTAAAAAAAGGTAATGCGTATTCTATTTTGACAAAAGACCTACACCCAAGTTACATAGTTTTGGGTCCGCTATCCCAATCATGATTTTCCTATTCCCGGACGGAAAGGTCCTTCCAAAAGGGAAGGTTGTAGTCGAGGAGGGATTCGAAACCCCGACACCGTGGTTCGTAGCCACATGTTCTAATCCTCTAAGCTACAGGCCCTACCCCACCTCCACTAGATTTGTTCCTAGGACTATCCTAAAAAAAGAAATATTTCCTCCCCAACCATTTTGGGTTACGAAGACGTGAAAGTGCGTTTCTATCTATAAGAACCGTTGTGTTTAACCTATAAATTTTAAGGCTTAAAGTTGGTTGTTTGTTACTAACCTAGAAATTTCATAATATGTGCCTCACTTGCACGACCCATATCTCACACTTCAACCGTTAGATTTCATGAATTTTAAGAATGTTAACCTATGCTATCTATATTTCAATATATCCAAAATTAAACCTTAAAGTTGTTTCTAACTTACCTAGAGGAAGGATCCAAGATCGTTGTTTGGATAGTCAATTTGAAGTATCGAGGATTAG
Organism: Fagopyrum esculentum; assembly: GCA_033239045.1. Taxonomy (NCBI): domain Eukaryota; kingdom Viridiplantae; phylum Streptophyta; class Magnoliopsida; order Caryophyllales; family Polygonaceae; genus Fagopyrum; species Fagopyrum esculentum. The sequence goes on from BSUD01000007.1 coordinate 10,126,866, forward strand.
TTCTTCCAAGTTGCAAGAATGTGTCATGTTTTCAACACGCACAACACATGACCTTAACCAACACATCTCTTATTAGGATCCGATATACCCTTCTACTCTCAAATATGTTAATGAAAACTCACCAAGGGGTGTAGAAAAAGGAAAAATCGTGTGGAGACGATTTGAGTAGACTTGTTCATATCCGGACCCGGGCTTTATAAAATATTGAGCCCGTTTAGCCGGTCCCGGGTCGGATTAGGCCCGGCTACCGGGCCTGGGATGGGTGTCGTACCCGGCCTGGCCGGGCTTGCGGGTATCCGTTTTTCAATTTTTTTTTAAAAAATATTATTAAATTTTTTTAATTTGATTTTTAAAAGTAAATAAATTATATTTAAGATATTTTATGTAAAATATATTAAATTTATTATAATTATACTAGATATTGTATTTTAATAATTAATATTTATAATATTTATAATATAATATATTTATTTTTCTATTTTTTATTTTTTTTTCCCGGACTGACGGGCCGGGCTGGGCTTTTCGGCCCGGACGGGTCTAAGGCCTTGCCCGGCCCGGCAAGCCCGTCGGGCCGGGCTTTTCGGTCCGGTCGGGCTTGTTCCCATGTTCATACCCGCCCGTTTTTCCGGGCGGGCTACCCGAATTTGAACAGGTCTAGATTTGAGGATGACTTCGACTATGACTTGCGCAATGAGGAGGAATACATTGTGAGATTGTGGATGAATTCTCCTGTGGGTTTCCGTCGACAAACGACTCGTATTAATAAGAATACGAGTTTACATAACTACTTAAGAGCACTTCTATTTATAATAATTACATAAACTATCATACCCCAGCAACCGAAACTGGAGGAGGTAGTACAGTAAGACTGGATCTAAAAGCTATAAACAATTTTCTTGGGAGTCCCTTTGTAAATATGTCTGCATACAGAGAAGTCGATGGTATGTGAAGAACTCGAATGTGACCTCGGGCAACCTTATCCCTGACGAAGTGAATATCAATCTCAATATGCTTCGTCCGTTGGTATTGAACTGGGTTATTGGGAAGATAAGTAGAAGAAATGTTGTCAGTATAAACAATGGATGCTTTGGTAAGAGGGCAATGAATCTCGAGCAAAAGGTTGTGAAGCCAAGAACATTCGGTAACAACATTGGCAACTCCACGATATTTTGTCTCTGCACTAGACCGGGAAACAACAGATTGCCATTTGGCCGACCATGCGATTAGAGTGTCATTGAAGAAGACACAATAACCTGAGGTTGAATGTTACGCTAAGATTGTGTAGCACAAAAGTCTTACAATTTATAAACTCGATATAATTTCCTAACTCCTAGCGAACCCACAGTGTATGGGTCGTTTTGTAGCAAGGATAGTATTCCGAGGTCGAACACGAAGACTAAGGTGAAATCGAATCAACAAGTGACCATAGATAGTGTGAATCTAGTCTAAGAAAAGAGAAAGGAACAAAGAAATGAAAATCATGATATTTTTGGTTGGGTTTTTGTGGTGATCAAACAAAGATCACAAATCAAGCAAGATAATAAAACAAACTAACAACTCAAGCTAGCAAAACAACAAGTAACGCAAACACAAGATGTATGGTCAAAGAGAGAAAAATGGATTCTAGAGGGTAAGATTTCCGGTTATGGCATTGGACTCAAGCTTCTAAAGATTCTAAGGATAAAGCTACGGTGTTGGGAAAGGGTGTTTCACTAATGGAAGCAATTACCGGGTAAGTCTCTCGCTTCACTAATCCCGCATCAAATTCCTATTACCGGGTAGGTCTCAAGGGGTTAAAGTAGGGAATTCTACACAAACCGGACTCTACTTAAGGGGCAACCCTCTCCTTACCGAGTAAGTCTCGGAAAAGGGGAGTCTCAAGCAATAATCCTAGCACACTCAATCCAATAGTGGCTTATGAGGCTCACTACTACCTAGAGTTCATCATCTTAGGTATCTAAGGTCAGAAATCACCGGGTAGGTCTCTTCCCTAACTTAGGTTGCTAGCATTAGGTGATCCTAAGCTAAATTATGCTTGATAAACACTAGGATTCCAACAACCTAACATCCTAACCTACAGATTCATCAATTAAAGAGCAACAGAGAGAAAAATCGGGTGGATCATAGCTAAATTGGACGATCTGCCTGAAGAACAGGCCGATTTTTCTTCTTGGGTTCGGTTTCGTGCATACAAATCATCCTAAACTAACATATAAGTCCATTCTATCATCACCCAAGCCATAATCATCAATCCATCACTCCAGAATCACAATAAACTAGCCAATAGTATGCATTTCAAGATCCAAAATCATCACACAAGCATACATGGTTTTCATAGATGGATGATGAAAGATAAGCAAGTAAAAACAATGAATCTCAACTGAATCTAAGTTTTAGCAAGACTTACAACGCTTCAAAAGAAGTTCCAAAACGTTCCTAACAATCCTTCCAATAGTTCTTCAATCAAAGACTCCAAAAATCACTCAAAATCACTCAAAAACTCACTATCACTCTAAGTTTGGTGTTCTTCTTCTTCCTCCAAATTGAGAGAGATTTTCTTCTTCTCCAAGTCTATCCCCCTATGGAATGAGCTGTGTGTGAGAGAATGTGGGAGAGAGAGATGCTCAACAACATCTTGCAGGACCACTTATATTCTCCACCAAGAGCAAGGCCGGATAAAGAGATCGTGGGACACGTGGCTTAAGCTGTCAAAGGCCAAAAATCGACCCAGTCAAATAAATCGGCCGATTTTCCTGAGTGTTGGTCCGATTTTCTTCAACAGAGACTTGTTATGATCATCTAGCCATGAGTTGCTTCATTGCTTGCACCAATAAGGGTCCTTGTGTCCTTTATTGCTCCAATTATGTTCCTTCAAAGCCTTGGATGTGTACCACCATGAGGCTTGACCCTCGAATGTATCGATTAATGTCCAAAAGATCCCCGAAATACCTACAAAACCGACAAAAGCTCGTGTAGACGTCTTTTCTAGAAATATGCATGAATAAAGCGTAAACGTCATGAACTAATGTCAAACCATGCATGAATAATGGGAAAAACTATCTAATTGAATGCCTAAACTAACGTCATAAATCACGTTATCATTGAACAGTGTGTATAAGGGCAGCCGACCCAACCAACATCAGTGTATGCAATGAGATCAGATTTCAAAGAGGAGGAGATGGTGATACCCAATGATGACGTGCCAGAGATGTATCTGATGATGCGCTTGAGAGCAACAAAATGAGCTTCCCTGGAGTCGTGCATAAAGAGGCACACATGTTGTACCACAAAGCTGATGTGTAGACGTGTGAATGTGAGGTACTGAAGTGCCCCGGTCAGACTCCGGTAAAATGACGGGTCACTAATAGGTGCACTAGATGAAGCACTTAATTTGGCAAACGTCTCAACAAGAGTGGCAGATGGTTTGTAGTTAGTCATCTTTGCTCGTTCAACAATCTCACGTGCATATTTATCCTGGGATAAGAACAAATCAGAGGATGTCTGACGGAAAGATATGCCCAAGAAATAGGATAGAGTGCCTAAGTTTTTAGGAGCAAATTCCTTACTCAGAAGTTGTATCAGATGCTTGAGCAAAGCGTCAGAAGAATCAGTAAGAATAATGTCATCGACATATAGAAGCAGATAAGCAGTGTTGGATCCTTGTTCATAAATGAAAAGGGAGGAGTCACTCTTACTTCCGATAAACCCAGTGTGATGCATGAAGCCGGCAAAACGTTGAAACCACGCTCGAGGAGCATGCTTAAGGCCATAAAGAGACTTCTGCAGGAGGCAGACATGATTGGGTTTGGAGGGGTCGCGGAACCTTGGTGGTTGGAACATATACATCGTTTCGTTTAGATGTCCGTGAAGGAAAGCATTTTGAACGTCCAATTGGTGAATGAGACCAAGACCGAGATACCGCAATGTTGAGGACCATACGAATGGTTGTTCGTTTAACAACAAGACTGAAAGTTTCATCACAGTCAATGTCAACCTGTTGAGAACATCCGTTAGTAACCAAACGAGCTTTGGATCGCTCATGGGAACCGTCAGACATATACTTATGCCAAAAAATCCACATGCATCTCACATTATTAGCATCATTAGGACGAGGAACCAAGACCCAAGTCTTATTTCACATAAGGGTTTGATACTCATCGAGCATGGTAGCGGTCCAATATGGGCCTTGAAGAGATACATTGTGGGATTGGGGATTGGGGATAAGCAAGTGGTGGAAACAAAAAGGTCAAAATTGGGTTTGGGTTTAACGATGCCGGATTGACTCCGGGTTTGAAGGCGGGTCGGTAAGGAAGCGGGTTGAGCTGGGGGGATGGGCTCATTTAAATTGGCGCAAGGAGTGGGCGGCAACGTATTTTTGTGGATGTGGGATGGCAGTGAGGGGAGCTGGGCCGGTCTGAGGTAGTGGGGGCGTGACATCAGACGATGGGCCTGAGGGAGGAAGAGTGGGCTGAGGGAAAAACCTCATTGGTGAGCCGGATAAGCTGGGCCTAAAGCTAGGCGGGCCAGAGAGGGAGAGGAAGCAAGGACACGGTTGGGTGTGTGTTGGGCCGGACTGGTGTAGTGGGCTGTTGAGGAACGGCGGGTCACTAGTAGAATTCAATGCTGGGTGATTTAATTCAGCCAAAAAATATGGCGAGCATTCATCACTGGGGGGACAAGGTGTAAGATAATCCGAGGCGACTCGGGAATGAGTAGCAAAAGGAAAAACCGATTCATCAAAACTGACATGACGGAGATGATCAGTTTATTTGTGGCTAGATTCAAACATTTGAAACCCCAATGGTGTTTAGAATATCCTAGAAAAATGCACGGAGTGGTGCAATGTTGAATCTTGTGGGAAGTAGTTGCACTTTGATTGGGATAGCAAAGACAACCAAAAACCCGGAGATGAGCGAGGGAGGATGTAGTGCGATATAACACTTGAGTAGGAGATTTATTTTGAATGGAGGATTATGGGAGAATATTTAGAAGATAACACAAAATCTCTACGGTATGGAGCCAATAAGAGATTGGAATGGAAGCATGAAATAATAGCGAGCACATCATATTATTGATTGTTCGAATTATTCGTTCGGCTTTACCATTTTGGGGAGACGTGTGTGGACAAGAGAAGCGAAATACCATGACATGATCGACAAAAAACTTATGAAAGTTGGTGTTACTAAACTCCCCGCCCATGTCACATTGAAAACTTTTGATGGGTAAATTAAATTGTGTTTTGACAAAAGTGTGAAATTGTGTTTTGACAAAAGTGTAAATTAAATTGTGTTTTGACAAAAGTGTGAAATTAAATTGTCTTTTTCATATAATGGTTATTTAAATTGAATAATGTCAAAAGTGTGATGTCCATAGATCATTATGAATAATGTCAAAAGGAGCAGTAGAGCGAGTTGCAAAACGATCAAAAGCTAATCTATGATGTTTACCTAATTTACAAGCATGACAAAGAGGTGTCACATGTGACTTATTACACTTAATGAAAGAAGTTTGGCAAAGAAAGTCTAAAACCGGATCTCTAGGATGACCGAGACGGGCATGCCAAAGACTGGAGGACTTGACGGAAAGAGCGTGATGTGGACGAGGAGAAGGACGTGTGACCGGATAGAGTTCCCCAGAACTGTTACACCTCAGACATGTGATCCCCGTGTGTAGATCCTTCATAGAAAAACCAAAAGGGTCAAATTCCACGATGCATTGTTATCAATTGTAAAACAACAAAAGGATACAGTTTTTGACAATTTGTGGTGCAATGAGTACAATGGAAAGGTGGAGAGTTTTTTTTTTGTGGTGGGAATAGTAGCATCTCCAATACCTATAGAAGAAACACGCATACCATTTCCGACAATAATCGAATTTAAATAACCATTATATGAAAAAGACGAGAGAGAACCTGAAGAGTTTGTCATATGTGAGGTGACGCCCGTGTCCATGTACCAATAATATCCGCCGGATTTAGCGTCATGGAAGCAAAAGACTAATCTAGAGCAATGGGCTGAGGAGCTGAAGCATAATGGGCTTGTTGAAAATGCTGAATTGGGTCAGTCCCATCAGCTCCTTGCTGAAAGTGGTGAGAAAAAGAATTGGGGCCCGAATTGGGCATGAGGCGAACTGGGCCGTGGGCCACACAGTGGAGGCGGGCCTCCACCAACTTGTTGAGGGAGCGTGATCCATCCGAAGTGCGGGTGCCAGGCAACCCTAGTGGGAGTGCCACCGCCGGTACGTTTGGTCCCTTTCCGACCCCGACCACGCCGGGTTTGAGGCGCGTCCGATGCTGCAGGGGTGGAGCCGGTCCGGTGCTAGGACGTCGAGCCAGATGATGGGTGTGACGGTGAGTTGGAGGTTGGTGCACGGGCGTCAACGGTGAGGGCGACAGGGGCAGTTCCGGCAGCTGATTGATTTGTCATACGGGTTTCCTCAAGAAGCAATTGAGAACGAGCTTTGGTGAAGCTTGGAAGTGGGTCGGTCTGTTGAATGAAACTCGCCGCGGCATTGTACTCAGCAGGCAATCCCGAACTAAGTTGGAGAACAAGACGGGTTTCAGGTACCGGAGAGCCAACTCCTTTGAGTTGATCTGCCAGAGAATTGAGTTGAAGACAATAAGCATTAACCGAAGCAAAGCTAATGAAATAACTTACAATTCGAGAACTCATGTTTGAGATAGACGGCACGTGTATTTTTCTTATCTTGAAAGATGTCTTTGACTCGATTTCACGCCTGAAGCACAATATCGTCAGAGTCAAGGATTTGCAACAGAATATCTCGTGAGACTGTATTGTAGATCTATTGAAGAACCGCAACGTCGACTTGGGGCCATAATGAATCATCAATATCCGTTGGTTTGGGAACCTTTTCATCGATATGATCGAGAACGTTGTGTGCTTTCGCAGTGACGCGAAAAAGGGTAACCCAGGAAGCATACGGAGTGCCATGGTCAAGGACGAGGGCGATATTAATTTTGATGTTTGAAATTCCGAGGGCGGAATGGAAGGAAGGTTTCCGTTCTGCAGCCATCGAGGAACGTCAAGAAGGGGAAAGCAAAGGGAAATCGGCGGTGACGTAGACGACCGTAGGGTTAGAGGGAAGCGGAAGAGGGTTAGAGGAACGATAAGTCTGATACCATGTGAGATTGTGAATGAATTTTCCTCTGGGTTTCCGTCAACATACATATCATATTAATAAGAATACGAGTTTACATAATTAAATAAGGACACCTCTATTTACAATAATTACATAAACTATCATAGACTTTGTTGCAGGATGTGGGAGAGTAACTACTCCATCAAGCTTCCGTCAATGTGGCTCAAACTAGATACAAGGCAGAGAAGCCTATTCAATTTGAAGATCGTCCAAGAAGAAAGAAGGTGAAGGAGTAAGAAGAAAAAGGCTTTAATGTTGTCTTCTATTCAGGTGGGTCACAAGCAATAGTCCAAGCACCGACCGCAATAGTTGACAACAAGAGCACGAAAAAATAGGAAAGGGCTCACCATGGCTAGATGTAAGTTGTTGAAGAGAAAGCATGAAGCGAGGGAGGTGGTGTTTAAGTATAAGTTTCTAGGAGGAGAAGAGAGGATAATCTGGCAGCCCGGAGGGTATTAGCAGAGGAAGAAGTTCGGGCGGATCGAAAAGTCTGACCCGCCAAGCCTATCGGGCCGGATCCGGGCACCACTCTAAGCCTACAAGACCAAAATGTCCGGCCCGGATAAAAAGATATACATATTATATTTATTATAAATATTAAGTATAAATATAAATTTTAATATAATTATAATAAATTTAATCTATTGGATAAAAAATCTTAAATATAGTTTATTTTTTAAAACAATTCGTATTAAAAACAATTTTTTAAATATTTTAAAAAATATAAAACGGGTACCCGTAGGTCCGGACTGCAAGCCCGTATTGGTACGACATCCATTATAGATGTGCTAACCGGACCGGCCTCATCCCAAATAAACGGGCTTGATATTTTATAAAGTCCGACCTGAAACTAAGAGTCCTAAATAAGGGATGTCCTTTGCCTTCCCATGGTTGTTCGTTCGCAATAAAGCAACAAGAGTGGATGAAAGAACCATGTGGTGGGTTAGTAGCTAGAAACCTTTGGATGTCCTATAATAACCAATATGCTATACAATTAAGTAGGAATTACCTAAATTAGACAAACATGTAAGGCTTTAAGGAGGGAAGAAGGGGCAAGTTATGATTGAATCGGTTTGGATTCGACTAAACCGAATCCACGTGAGCTATTCACTACCAAGACGATAACGTCGGAATTAAGTTTATCTGAAAAATATTTTGCTACAATTTACGATCTCGTAGTTGTGAAATTTATGAAAATTAAAAAAATGTACAAAATAAATTGATAAAATATATTCAATAATGGTACAATGAATTATTAATTTAATAATAACTGTATATTTCTATAGCGCAATAATTCATCATTATGAATTTCTGATGCATCGTAATAAAACTATTATATTTATTATTTATGGCTATGAAAATGAAATAATGGACGTAGAACAGTAGAAGACAGTGATGAAGAAGACTATAAAATTCATTACTGATAACCAAACGCTGCGTTTGTCAGCTTTTACCTGCACCCATTTACATTCCTATAGCATTCATTCATGTGCGTGCTCCCCACCACACCCCCACCCTTTCTCTCAAATCTCCCAAGCTCCCAACTGATTTCGTCGGCCACTCCACGCAGCCTTCGACACCGCAACGACTTTAGTCAATTCCTACCACCTCCATTTCTCCTGAAGTCCATCTGCAAGCTTCGGCGAGCTCTAAATCCTCTCTATTGTTCATTGTTGGCTGGTCAATGCTTCGTACTGTCTGTTGAATGCGTCCGATTTAGAGCAAGATTCTTCGCTCTCTGTCTCTCTTGGTAGAGATTCAGGAATCGGAGGAGGATTTTTTGTATATCTCATCTCTGATTGCATTTTCTGTCGCGTTTGGTGATGTCGTTGTTGGATTTTGCTACTTCCATAGATTGGCACGTGGAGTCGTTTCCTGAGTACGGCGATTTCGTCGTGCTTCCACTTTTTGCTCTCTTCTTTCCTTCGGTTCGCTTCTTCTTGGATAGATTTGTCTTTGAGGTATTGGATTGTTTCTTTCCCATCTTGAGTAGTTAGAGATTCGGAATCTTTGTTGACATTTCTGATGGATTGATTAGTTTCTAGTAATGCGCTTTGAGAGATTTTACTGATGCATTGTCACTAATAATTTAAGATTGAAAATGTTGCTTCGGTGCAAAGCTTGATTTTGAATATCATCACCTTTTATATTACGCTATCGTCTCTTGCTTATTGTCCTGTGTTGAAATCAGACAAATGTCAAAACGTTGACTGTGGTCCATAAATTTTTTTCCTCAGTTGAGTGATTTTGAATCTTGGGAGGAGATAGGTAATCCGTTTTCTTTCTGAAGACTGTATATGGTCATGGTGCACCTTAGATATACAGATGTCGAAAGTGGAATTATCATTTCTCATAATTGTCGAATAGATCGCAGTTTAAAAGGACCTTTATATTCGGATTAAGAATAATATTTTCACGGTGTACGACTGTACATTAACTTCATCCACACCGGAGTCCTGGACATTTTAATAATTGATATCATTACATATTTCAAGTGACCTTATCCATTACATCCTTTTAGTTTTGATACGCTCTTGACATCTTGTTGCTGCTTTAAGAAGCAATCCAAATCTTTTGTCCCTGATCCTGTCTCTCATGCTTTAAGAAGTTGCAGGTCAACATTTCTTGATCATTTTTTACATTGAAAGGGAAGCTCACTGTAAAATCGGAGTCTTGATTTCATTGTGTATTGGCCCATTCTATTCTAGTTATATGTATTCCTTGATGCAGACTAACATTTGATTGTAGATATACGCATGATCTGTGATGTTATCCTTATTTTGCATCATTTGTACTGTCTTCTCCGTGAAGAATGAAGAAATTCTTGCTTGATAAGCATCTAATTGGCTTCACTTATACCAGAAAATTGGGAAGAGATTGCTTTTTACCCAGGTACATTCTACTAAAGATGTTGATTTGGACGAGAAAAGAAAGAAGCTGAGAAAGTTCAAGGAATCAGCTTGGAAGTGTATCTATTATCTTTCTGCAGAGATTCTGGCCCTGGCAGTGACGTATAATGAACCATGGTTCACTAATACGAAGAATTTCTGGGTGGGGCCCGGGGATCAGGTGTGGCCTGACCAAAAAATGAAGTATGTTAAAACTTTTGGTTGATTATCCAGTAAAGGCTGTATGCCAAGACTTAAGTTGCATATGTTCATGCAAATTTTGCCTACTCCAATTCAGGTTGAAGTTGAAAGGACTTTATATGTATGCTGCTGGGTTCTATACATACTCCATTTTTGCGCTAATTTTCTGGGAAACAAGGCGTTCTGACTTTGGTGTTTCAATGGGACATCATATTGCAACGGTTATTCTCATCCTGCTGTCGTATATCTTCAGGTATGTTGCTGCCACAATTGCTTAGTACCATACTTTGGGCACACTAATGCTACCATCAATTCAATCAGTGTCCCCACCCCCAGCAAATGCATATGAAATTATTATATAGATTGAGAATTATTAGGCCAATGATGTTTATAGTAAAAAAATCTGATATGGGCCTATCACTAACCAGCTAAAGAGAGCATAAGCTACTTCTTTCTGTGCTTGCAAAGAATAATTATTAGCATGGTGTATTTTACCGTGGCTGTTATGCTTCCGGATTAACCGTGTTTTCTTATATGTTTGATGGAGGCCAATCTCCCCGTTTTAGGTGTTTTTGTAATCGAATGTTTCTGGTAATTTGTATATTGTCCTAGTTTTTACCGGGAGGAATTGTTATGTTTTTCTGTATGCAGTGGAATTCAAGGTTTGAGATAAATTGACACTTTTAACGGAAAAGTGGATAATTTCTTTATGGTACGGAACGTGTGATATACATTACATTTATTAATATAGAGAAACTTTTTTAAACGCAATCATTGACAGCTCAATGAAGCATTTGGTGAAACTGGAGTTGATGCCATTTTTGTTGAAAATAATATGTCCTGTCTATATTACCTTCACAAATTATCATTATGTTCTTACATATTATAGCATATATATGTTTGTGCAATTTTTTAAGTTTTTAAATCATTTCCGATGGCCACTTGGTCATAGTACCATTAATGCAGCTAAATCAAAGATCTGTAGTTTATCGTAGTATCTTCTGTAATCTATTAAGGTAATTATCCTCTTTTTACAATTGTACAAATTTTGTATCTCTCATGCAGATTTGCCCGTGTTGGCTCAGTCGTGTTAGCCCTTCATGATGCCAGTGATGTATTCCTGGAGATAGGGAAGATGTCCAAATATATCGGTGCTGAAGGAGTTGCTAGCTTTTCATTTATTATCTTTGTTTTATCTTGGATCCTTCTTCGCCTCACTTACTACCCATTTTGGGTCCTTTGGAGTACAAGGTGAGCGACCTTATAAAATTTTGATGATTTCCCTTTTGTGTGGCTTGATTGCTCGTCCATTTTCATACTTGTGATTTTGAAAAAAAAATCTGCTGATTTGTTTCTGAGGTCGTAATTTCGTTTCAAATTGGAAGTGCATAGAGGTCGTTTGTTTTTCGTATCTTAACACCGCTTAAAAATATCCTCAATTGTTTATATGGGTTAGAAGTTAGCTATGTCTGCAATTACTCGCTTTCCAACATAAAACAATTGGATTTTTTTTGGTTGAATATGTTTATAAATTAGTGTATGTTTAAATTAAAGTTGAAATGAAAAGCTAGTTAGAACTGGGTTGAAGTTAAAAAAACAATTGGATGGTTTAGTTGGGCTAAATGTGGATTTTAGCATGGTTTGACTTCAATTTTGTATCGAAAAGATGTGCTCCTTTGTCATACCCTTTGATGCCTTTTTTATTTATTTACTGAATCATCTCTTTTCTGGTAGACTCCATGAATCATCTGGATATTATATTTCATAAAATGTTATAACATGATAGCCTGTTATTGTGTATCCCTTTTGCTGCCGCATTGTCATGCTAAATCATATAGTTTTTTTCTCTAATTGTAAATTATTTGGCAGCAGCCTTACTCTGACAATTGGCAGTTGCCGCCAAACACTCCGATTTGTAGATAAGGGTGCTTGTTGTCATCCTTCAGAAATTAAGCACCTGTGTTCTTGATCATTTCATGAGAAATTTGACTGTCCATTTTAATAACCTCTTCATCCCTTTATTCTGCTCTTTTAATTAGGATAACCATCAATGTCCTCACTTGTCTCTTTTCAGCCGCTACTATTTCCTAGGCTCTTATTTCCTCCCACACATTACCCAACGTTATGCCGGTCATTTTCATGCCAAATACAGTGCTCAATAATGATATGAACAACCTATTTTCCCGTCTGTATGAGAAGTTGGTCTCCTATCGCTTATAGTATCCTCTCGTTCATGATTCCTCTTATTACAGTTATGAAGTTGTCTTGACGTTGGATAAGGAAAAGCACCCCGTGGATGGACCTATCTATTACTACGTTTTCAACACTCTCTTGTACTGCTTGCTTGTTCTACACATTTACTGGTGGGTCCTAATGTACCGTATGCTTGTGAAACAAATACAAGCCAGAGGCCAACTCAGTGATGATGTTCGATCTGGTGAGTTTCCGTCTACTCTCCTGCACAATTTTTATATGTCTATCTGTTTAGTTTCAAAGCTTTGACCACTGGTCTATCTGCAACTGTGAATTGTCCAAGCATGAGCAATCCATCACATAAAATAATATATTTTTATTAAAAAAAGAAAGATCAGAAGAGATGATTGACATTTTTGTGATATTTGAAAAAACACCACCTCGTATATCCTATTTTTCTGTTTTTCTTGGTGGACTGGGTGTACCATGGAGAGAATTAGCTTTCTGTGCTGCAACCGTATCCTGTATCACACGTGGCAAATAATACACTATGATATCCTCTTCTAGAATACTGCACGACAATTTAACTCCAAATAATCCTTTGCTGCTGCTCAATGTAGTATCCTATGGTCTTCCCACTGTGACATCCCCTTCTTTATGAAGCCTCCAGTAGTTTGACTGCTATTTTTGCTGGATGGAACCAAGTGAAAAGCTCCCAATTACGTCTATATCTTATTCTGCTCTAATGCTACTTGTTAAAGAAAAACTAAATGGTAGTTTTTATTTCTTTGTCTTGCAGGGATTCAAAATTACTGTATTCTAAATTTTTTTCTTGCTTTTTAATTTCTATTCTATCTTATGAATAATGGGCATTTTTGTGAGATACTTGCAATTTGTCAGTGTGTACATGAAATGATGTTGTTTTTTTTGGATCAATGGGGTCTTAAAGAACTAGTGTAGCAGTGTGATATACCATCAGAGGGTACAAAAGAACAAATCTCTGATTTGCGTGGCCTATTCTCGAGTTGACACTAATGCAGTGGTACACTGAGCACTGACCTAGCTCACATGTAAACTCGATCCAGCTCACAAACCTGAATGGAATTGTCGACCTTTTGCAGATTCAGAAGATGAAGACCATGAAGACTGATTTCAATTGGACCGAGAAAATTTATACACATTTCTTGCACAGGTACTGCAAAATTAGTAGGCTGAATTGGCTGCTCATTCATCAGATTATGCATATATTATCAAAGTTATGCTTGCTTTATTAGCCTTTGGAAAGGTCTACATTACTTGTGATAACAATCTGTAATTTGCTTGAAAACAAATCTCACTATCATGAATGATGAACAAATTTGGATATTAGCCAGATCTAAGTACGTGTTTGGTATGAGGAGACTAAGGGCCCGTTTGGTTCCAACTCCGGAAACGGAAACGGAATGGAAACGAATTTAGTCCATATGTATATCGTTATTCATGAAATTCAATGGAATCATTCCTTGTGTTTACATGCAAAAATACACTTGTCTCCCCATATTTTGTTACCCTATAGGGTATCAAAAGTAATCAAATTCAAATTCAATTACTTCAAATCACAAGGAATGATTCCAAAAACTTTCATGAACAAGGGTATACATATGGACTAGATTCGTTTCCATTCCGTTTCCGATTTCGGAGTTCAAACCAAACGGGCACTAAAAGTTAGCATTTTGATGTTTTAAGGGTTATTAACTAGTCGTCGTAGTGTTTAACTGTAAGCTAGTTTCAACTCTCTACCATTATCGCTTCACATGCCAAACAAAACTCTAAATCTTGTTGAGCAGCTGTTGTTGAGAGTATTATCAACAAATGATAATCAATAACAATTTTGAAACGTTTTGACCAAAATCAATGATGTGAAAATTTTATAACTTCTTTGGATTGTGATTGGACTAATCTTACGTTCTATTACAGTTGTTGGAGCAGAAAGTTCATCTGGTAAAAATGTGCACAATTCAGCTTGAAATGGTATCTTCTTTGCCGATCTTCGAAGCCTGTAGTCACGATAGCATCATTCATGATCTTCAGGTGTAAGGTCTTGGCTTCCATGTTTGTGCTTTAGTAACTGACATAACTACACGTGACCCAATTTTTGGATCCTATTCTTTTTAACCTCATTGTGCTATATGGAATTGTTCAATTTCCTCATATTGTAATAGTGGTTATATCATGTTAAGACTCGAATCTTGTATGTTGGTTGAATATTCTTTCATTACACGCTTCAAAGAGTAATGGAAGTTGTTAATTTCTTCATGGGATTTGATATAACTACAGATACATGACATGAAACATCATATGACAGTGACATCCAAAATTTCAAAACTTTCTTTAAAGGGATCTAAAGAATTTTAAAATCTTATGTAACTTCAATGAGATTTTGAAACCTCAAACTGCAGGGCTGTGCTTCACCTTACCGCGGCCACTTCTAGGCTCCTAAATGAGGTGTTGGTTAACCAAACTGACTTGACGGAAATTCACCACTCCATCGTGCCATCTTGTACGGCCAAAAAGATATGGCAATGAAGGTGATGTTCATTGGGAAATCAAACATGAGGATCAGAAACAACCAATAACAAAGATGGAAGCCAATACCTCATTGAAGTTACATGCACGAAGGTGATGTTCTTTTCACCTTTGTGCATGTAATTGATGTTAAATGGTGATGATAGTGAGGTACCTACTTATAAATCAAGCATATTTATATAAGGTCGTTAATGCGCTTAGAGTAGACATGTGCCTACTACGCTCATATGCACAGTAGTAGTTTGTTGCACTTTAACAAGTGTAAGAGATACTACCGATCTAAACTACATGAAAACATCCATAAATAAAGTTGTGTCATAAATTGAATGTCATGTTTTATATCACAAGAATACCTGTTATTTAAATGATATAATGAAGGTTGAGAATTGTAGTATAAATAACACATCTATGGTTTTATTTGGTGTTTGTCAACTATACGGTATTATCATTGATGAGATGCATCCACCATTTTTCGGACGCGTTTGGTCCGGTTTGGATATTATATATGTTTTATAAACGCAATTATGTAGTGTTGCTTGTAAAAAATAGGCCAATCTCTCGTCTCTTTCAATCCATCAGTTTCCTATGAATCTATGACCTGGACCAAGTTCTCGAAGTGATGCAGGTTTAATGTTTCTGCTGGATGGCCGTTGGTAACGACCATTCTTACCCCAAACTATAGGCAGTGTATTTGCAGCAGTGTCCCTTGGTTGGGATGTGGTGATGTTGGGGTGTGGGCGTCTTGCTCCGCTACACATTTGAAGTTTCCAAGTGTTGCCCCACGTTGAAAAGAATGGCCGTCCATAGTGCCGCGATGCTAACCTATTCCCTCTGGGCTATCGTCCTGGCGTTTGTACCAGATATCTATGCGCTTGCTGTCCCCCGACGCACATGAGATATTCCTCACTGCTATTGCCTTTATTTATCTCTTCGATAGAATTTTGGTTAGACTACGGGCGCGTTCAATAAGGGGTGGTTTATGCAACTTATCGGAGATTTAAATTATGAGAAATTGTAAAATTTTCCTCAACTCGCCCTAATAGATAGTTTTTTGGTACGATATAATTTTGTGTTAACATATCTAACAGAGCCAAAATCTAAAAACGACTTTTTTTTATAAATCATAAAACTAGGTTTATAAAAACAATAAAACAAAATGATACATAGTTATCAAGTTCTCAAACACGTGAACAAAATCACCTCAAATTCCAAGTTCTATCCATATCGCCTAAATTAATTATCAAGGAGAAAACTGCAAGTTACAAGATTTTGGTCTACTCAACAACAAACACTAAACCTGAACTACTCCAAATTCAATAAATCTTCAAGCATCACGCTGAAACGATGCAAATAAGACATGGATCTGGATGTCGGCAAATGATGATGTAACAATTCTACATTACCATTCCTCCATCGATGGTGAATACCTGCATTTGAGTACAGTTGAGTTTAACTTGAACATGTTACGGGATTGAAGGGTTGCATTTATATGATAAAAGGATTTTCGAGTTTAAAGAAGCTGAGCAATAGGATAGCCTTTTGCTATATGGGCATAAAAGTACCTGTCCAGTGATGTAGCTTGCAGCAGGGCTTAGTGCCAAAAATTCCACCAATCCAGCAACTTCTTCAGGTTGTCCGTATCGCCCTGTCAAGAAAATTAAAATTTTAGTGATTAGTTATTAAAAGAATGAAAACATGAGGCGACATGATGCCTTTTGTTAAAAACACCAGGCATTGATATCTACAGAGAACTCATATTTTTATGCTTGCATTTGAGGGTGTGCGTCTTTGGTTTTGTGCCTTGCACGATTGTACATATGCGAATAGTCAATAGAGCCATTCTGTTTCCCTCCTAAATAACAAAGGGGATTCGTATGCAGTTCCTTTACGTTGTATAGAATACAAGTTAATAAAGGCCAAGCATGTTTGCACTAGATTATCAATGTCTGCTCAACTCACCGAGAGGGATGTTTTCCAAAATTTTCTTCTCAATGTCTTCTCCAAGCTTGGAAGTCATGTCTGATGCAATAAACCCTGGAGCAATAGCATTAACCTACAAAGTATAATTCTTAAATCAGTTATATGTTTGTCAGTTGCCAAGTTGCCGTGCGAATCTGATTCTCATCCCTGCATTATATTTCAGTATGAAGAAACGTTCTACAACGATATGTTTAAGGAAGGAAGAATGGAGAAAGCTACTAGCATACATTGATGTTCCTGCTTGCATATTCCTTGGCAACAGACTTAGTGAGTCCGATCACACCGGCTTTTGCAGCACTGTAATTGGCTTGACCAGCGTTCCCAATCAGCCCGACAACCGATGCTATATTTATAATTCTTCCCTGTGAAAATAAATACAATAAGGCTATAGAATAAATAAATAATGTTTAAACAGCTGTGAGACTCGTGAAAACTGACTCCAATTTCAAATCATAATATCCAGATATTGGGCGAGTCTACTTTTCGAGTTTTTTTAGCCTGATTCTGAGTTAAAGTGGCATAAGGAACAACGTGAGCTATAAACAAAGTACTGACGATAATCCTTAGAATCTTGCTCCCCTCTTATTGCTCAGTTCAGAAAACCTGATAAGCATCGGATGTTCAAACATGTGCCATTTTACCAAGAACAAAAAAATTTACCTTTTTCTTTTTCATCATAATTTTGGCTGCAGCCTGTACCAGAAGTAGTAAGTATCATCAGCAGGCATGCAAGAGCTCTATAGGATAAATATTAGCAACTACTGGATTTCATAATCTGGACCTGAGTGCAAAGGAACACTCCTGTGAGATTCAAGTCAATAACATCCTGCCATTGTGGTTTCTTCATTCTCATCAACAAGCCATCTCGTGTGATACCTGAGAGTGTAGCATACTAGCATGGTTAATGAAAGCAAGAGTAAGGAAGGAAAGAATCAGGAAGCACAAAAATATGCATCACTAACCTGCATTGTTTACTAAAATATCTATTGTTCCCCATGTATCCATTGCCTGTACAAAGAATTTTTCAATGAGGCCTAATTAACAGGAGAATTGAAACAAGAAAAAAGTTCTACAACAAAGCAAGGAACTCACAGCTTTAATCATAGCTTCAACATCCTCCTCTTTCGACATATCACCTCCAAATGTAATAGCTTTGCCACCATTTGCCTCAATCTGCAATGAAGAGATATACCATTGAGTCGTAATACCCTAGTTATACAGTGAACTATAATGCCTGGCACAAGATCTACAGCTAAGTCATGCAGAGGCAACGTGAAATATACCAAGCATAAATAGAAAAATACTGAGCCGTTAAAGGGAAAATAATGAATCAAGTTACTGTATTAAAGAAGAACATCAAACCCTAAATTATGCTAACAGAGAATGACATACACTCCCACAAAATATTCAGCACCAAAGCTGCTCTAGTCTCTAGATATCATGTAATCCACATAATTGACTGAAAGACACAAAAATGACCACAGGAAATGTAAATGAATTTTGCTTCCTTTTTTCCACATACAAGGTGTTTGAGATTGAACTTCCAAATCTGATGGTACATATATGAGTTCCAAAAGTCCAGATTCCATCTTTCACCCACTCAATGGGTATATAACTGATGTTGATAGTCCAAAAATGCACATTCTGATTCCAAAAATCAGCCAAAGTATATGATACATGACCATAGCATAGAATTGAATGAACCTCATGGCACATGTCCACATTATAATTTACAATTCTTACCATGCTAGGCAATATATGTTATATGGTAAAAATATCAAAACAGCATGCACTCCACATTTTAATATTTGAAGTTCTGTACAAACCAAGGCCATCAAGCGTAATAAGAGTAATATCCAAAAAATACCCTCTAAACCAAATGAATTGTTTAGTGTCCTAATCCCAGATTTCAGCACCCTTCTTCTCAAGCAACTAGTCTGGGCCTGAATCACTAAGTTGGAGAATGTTGGATTTTAAGCATTAGTGATTTATAGCACGGAAGCACCATATGATGTCTTTTAAATTGGACAAGAGTACAGCCTCTCAATTTTGGACTGAATTTGGATTTTCAATTTTGGACATACTTTTCAATTTTCATAGCCTATGGAGAGGGTAAGTAGAATATTTCAGTGTGTCAAGATTCAATCCAGCAATGAAAGTTAGAACCACTCGAAGGTAAATTTTAGATGTTAGGCGTCATACATGCGTAGCCACTAGCCAAGCCAATATAGGCTTATGTCTTGGACTTTGGTCCTTCGAGAGGAACTATAGACTTGGAGTAGACTGCAGAGACGACTCTCATCTTAGATATAAGGTCAGAAGCATGACAAGGGTCCAATTTCACTTTGAAAGCCTAAACTTAAGCAAGAGGGGACATTTTGAATTTAGAACCTTTAACGTAATTAGCAGCAGTTATGATTTATCAATAAGAAGTATTCCTTTCTATAACTAAATGCATTGACAAAAAAAAGAATTATTCAGAAATGTAAATTAACCAATTTATCAATCAAGAAAAGGGTTGCAATCTTTATTTAATTACTTCTAAGCTACACTTCAGCAAACCACTTTCCTTATCTCTGAAGTCCAAAGGCAATGGCATGTATAATGCAAGTCGAGAAGTATTTATTTTCCACGATATCGCAGAAAAGTTAATGACAGATTATGATGATAAATAACAGCCAAATGACATACTAAAGTATCCTCCAAAACAAAAAGTCATGCAAGAAGAGAAGTATTTATTTTCCAAGATATCACACATTATGATGATAAATAATGTCCAACTGGCATACTAAAAGTATCTTCCAAAACCAAAGTAGAATACATTAGCGGAAACTAGGATGAGATAACTAGCAAAGAAGTCTTATATATATGCATTTGCTTTCTGCAGACTGCAGAAAAATTCCAACATAAATAGTTTGATCCCCTAGAAAGATAAATATCCCACCTCTTTTGATACTTCTTCAGCTTCCTTTGATGACCTTGCATAATTTACAAGGACCTATAAGAAAAATAAATATAATAATACATCTCTTAGTCATACGTATGCTTATTTCTTACAAAAATTCAAAGAGCTTCAACACTATAAATCTGGAAAAAAGCTACTTTCATCCTCTACATTCCTATAGTGTACAAATCCTGTCCTAAATAATAGTTTCTTGTACGGTGTGAAACAGCTCAATACGTCAATTATTTTAGGATGGGGTACCTTGCAACCAGCTTTTCCAAAAGCCAAAGCCATCGCTTTACCAATTCCTCTGGATGCTCCTGTGACAACCACGACTGGACCATCAACATTTTTGGGCACATCAACGCTTGCTTGCTCTATGGTAGCAACCGGAGTCTTAATACCTTCAAAAGAAAGATATTAAAAGGATTAAGAACATCTCCTATTAGTCATCGAATTTTATTTCTCTCTATATCATTGCTTGATCCTCCTTATTCGCCAAAGACAATGTAGCCAAAATTTTATTATGTCCAGCAGACTGGAGCCTAATATATACAGATTCATTATAATTAACACTTTCAGCTTAAAAATATCCCACTCAACAAAGGTAGACGTCACAGCTAACACACTGATCACAGAACTGGATAAAAAGCTCCATAATCATTTAACTCAGCTTGAGAACGAACTACTCCTGATGATCATCAGGTTCATTTCTACCAATATGACAAATGTCATCATAATCAGCCCTTGCAGTTTCAAGTATCCTACTCAACAAAGACAAATTGCAACAAACAATGCCGAGTAAAACAGTTGAACATACAGCTCGAGAAAGAACTCCCGATCAATTGATTCCACAGCAAAAAAAGCAACAACTGAATCATGAAAGAACATAGCAAAACCAAATGTCGCGTTACCAGAAGAATGAGAGGTGCCTAACGGCCTGCTCTGGAAGACCTGATTAAATCGACAGGGATTCGATCCGAGTCCGTTAGAGGAGGATAGACGGAGATGCGAGATCTGACGGTGGGAAGCGCCTCCGGTGGCACCGAATTTGGACAGAAAGGTGACGGCGGTGGCAGCAGAGGCGGAGGAGGCCATGGAATTGAGTCGCCGGAGACGGTAGGCCGACGAGCGAAAGTATGAGGAAGAGGAAAAGAGAGTGAGAGTCGCCAGAAAGAAGATTGAGAGCTCCGATGGAGCTTTAAATAGGGGGAGTTTGTCTGCAACCTTGGAAGCTCCGTCGCAGGCTGGTGTGGTGGCCCCCTCACCTAATCAGATTCAGGGGGTTGGGGTTTGTTAGGAAGAGAGGCTACTTGATTTCCTTCGTACTATTGAACTTGTCGTCTTTACTCCTACAAAGTGCAGTTTAGAAAAAAAAAAAATCAAAAATTAAATATAAAATAGAAATAAAACTTTAACCAAATGAAGATGATATATCGAATAAGAAAATAATAATAACACCTTTTTTTTAATAACGGAAAGTTATTAGGTCGGACTATCTTGTATAGAGTATCTTATAGACGAGTAAAATATGGTGAAAAAAACCTAGTTAGCAAATTTTCACTTCGATTTATCGAGTTAAAGTTATTTTAGTTATAACAAGATTAAATATATGTTTGATCAAGCCACTGCTAGTTACCGCATTAGTTTTTTTGTAATCAAATAGTCACATTTGTTATCAATATAAAGGCTCGACGTACTGTTAGAATTTTGTATTCAAGACCTTGTGCAATTAGTGTGTAGTTCTGATTTTCACATTCACGTGTTTAATTTTAATTTTGATCAGTACGATTAGAAAACACACGTAACGAATAATTTGACCTCATATATCATCGTATAAAATATTCTTATTCACTCACAAGTAGACATGAGTGCGAAATCTAAACTGCCGGTTAAAAGTTTAGTTCAAACCTGATCCATGTCTACTGATAAGATTATACACCGAGGAGTTACTACTTCTAATAGGCCATCAACTAGATCAGAATCCGTCTCAACGAGTCTATAAGAAGTGATCCAATTTTTTTCGTCGGGTCCGGGTAGAGACCAAAGATCTTGAGCGACCGATCCGGCAGAACAACTCAAAAGATAAAGAAGTATCGTTAATTTCTTCATGCTCGTTCCAAGTTCGAAGAACCATTTGTACAAATAAGGATCCCCTTCGTAACATGATTGCTTCTTCGTATAGATAGATATGGAATCTATAAGGCAGCAATTATTTATAAGTACATTTTGTGCAACAGCTTTCCAATTGGCTGTTTTTGCATTAATTGTTACTTCATCAATCTTACTGATTAGTGTACCTGTCGTATTTGCGTCTCCTGATGGTTGGTAAGTAACAAAAAAATTTTATTTTCTGGTACATCATTATGGATTGGATTAGTCTTTCTGGTAGGTATTCTTAATTCTCTCATCTCTTCGAGCTCATATGGGTCATGGGTTGAAAACGGGAATTTAACTCTATGAGATCAAATCCCCCGTTGTTCCTCAGTAGCTCAGTGGTAGAGCGGTCGGCTGTTAACTGACTGGTCGTAGGTTCGAAATACTTGCGCAAATAGCTATTTTAAATAGGAATTCTATTTATAGTATTTTCAATGAGATCCTAAAAAAAGAAGATTGGAAAGACGCACCCGAAATGCTTTAAACAAAGTTCCCCGGAGAAGGAACTCCGGGAAGGGAAAATAGAATAGAAACTAGTCCGATAAAATAAAAGAAAAAATACAATAAAGCAGTCAAAATGAGCAAAGGCATTTAATAAAAAAAAGATTTCTTCTTCCGAGACAACAAAAAACTCCGGATTATCGGATTTTTTAGAGCAAAACATCAATTGAATAAAATAAAAAGTAAACCTATTGTTTTTTTGTTCGAAAACCCGTAGTTCTAACGGCTGACTTGGCTCTTTCAAATTGTTTCTCATTATTAAGAAAGGGTAACAAAGATAGAATACGAGCTTGTTTTATAGCAATAGTAATTAATCGTTGTTGTTTCAGAGTCAATCTATTCACGCGCCTAGATAATATTTTTCCCTGTTCACTAATAAAGCGACTAATTAAACTCATGTTTCTATAATCAATTCGGTCCCCCGATTGGAGCGGGGGCAAGCGCCTACGAAAAGGCCGCTTAGGTTTAAGGAAAGATCGCTTGGATTTATCCATGGTTTGTTTCGTTTATTTATTCCTTATAATATAAAAAATCTTCTACCGAAAATCCTATTTCGGTCGGATCTAAAAAAAATGAATTAGAAATAGGATTTGGTTTTTTTAGTC
>BSUD01000007.1:10151269-10181671 GCA_033239045.1 Fagopyrum esculentum
TTTTTTATACATTGGAAAAGCCGTTTTGGTATTACCAGCGAGGGAAGAAGAAATAACTCAAAGAGAAAGAAAATCAATTAGTTATTTAGCAAAGTTTCATTTATTCAATGACCAGAGTTAGACGAGGATATATAGCTCGGAGACGCAGAAAAAAAATGCGTTTATTTGTATCAAGCTTTCGAGGGGCTCATTCAAAACCGATTCGTATTGTTGCTCAACAGAAAATAAGAGCTTTGTTTTCGGCTCATCGAGATAGAGATAAGAAAAAGAGAGATTTTCGTCGGTTGTGGATTACTCGGATAAACGCAGCAATTCGCGAAACAGAAAAGGGCATATACTATAGTTATAGTAAATTTATACACGATCTGTACAAGAGACAGTTGATTCTTAATCGTAAAATACTTGCGCAAATAGCTATTTTAAATAGGAATTCTATTTATAGTATTTTCAATGAGATCCTAAAAAAAGAAGATTGGAAAGACGCACCCGAAATGCTTTAAACAAAGTTCCCCGGAGAAGGAACTCCGGGAAGGGAAAATAGAATAGAAACTAGTCCGATAAAATAAAAGAAAAAATACAATAAAGCAGTCAAAATGAGCAAAGGCATTTAATAAAAAAAAAGATTTCTTCTTCCGAGACAACAAAAAAACCCGGATTATCGGATTTTTAGAGCAAAACATCAATTGAATAAAATAAAAGTAAACCTATTGTTTTTTTTTTCGAAAACCCGTAATTCTAACGGCTGACTTGGCTCCGTTGAAAATATAAATGCGAAAACAGCAACAAAAATCTAAATATTATTAAGCTCGCAAAAGACGGTTGAAATTGGGCATGACAATTTTTTAGGTCAAGTCTCTTTATGGGTTTAATCTATTTGTGTAATATATAAAATAATAATTTTTATAAAGCTTTCTACCATTGTTAGATAATTTTTTCCTTGTTTATATTAAGAGGTATTTATTATTTATATATGATATGGGTTAGTGATTGTAAGCGGCATTACTTTCATCTAAAAATAAGTCGCGTATTATTGCAATTGGCTGATATATTAGTCAATTAAGTTAGGTTAATCTTCTTCTAATTGGTTTATTATAAATAAAAAATTCTTCTTCTAATTTAATGAGCTACGGCTGTTCGTCACAATTGTCCCCAAACATCAATACAATCTCGAGTGTAAATGGATGAAGACGAGTTTCTCATGAACGACAACCTCTATGAAGCAGCAAGGACAAAGGGTTCGGATATTCCTTCATTGAGCGACGCTGAGTTTATCCTCAGCAGAACTCCCGACGAAAACAGCAACGTCGTTCACATCGCAGCTCAATACGGAAACCAGAGGTTTATCGACACAATTCTATCCCGATTTCCATTCGATCGTCGTCACCTTATTCTTTGTCAACAAAATTCTAAAGGAGAGACTCCCTTACACCTTGCGGCTTGTCATGGAGACATGAAAACCGTCGAAACGCTACTCGCTGCACATTCAGGTGATGCCGTGGCAAAACCTTGTTGGAGCGTCGGAGATATGCTAGGCGACACACCTCTTCATAAGGCTCTCAGATGCAAGCACGAGGATATGGCGTTGTTGTTGCTCCAAAGAGATGAAGAGTTGCTTTGTCGTTGTAACGATTTGGGTGAGAGCCTCGCTTATCTTGCTGCCGACAATTTCTGTTTCCGGTTTCTCCGGTCGATTATGGATCCTCATTGTTATGACGGCAATAATGTTAGCTTTTCCGGTTCGTTTGGTCAAACGGTTTTACATCCCCTCAGGAAGTTTCCCGGTAAGTCACATTGATCCCTATCTCTGATTTCATCCATATATATACAGTGAATAATATAAGATTAGACGAGTTTGGGAAGGTGTACCAGCAATCCTGACTTATTTTCTTATCGGATGTAAAGGTGCGAAGCCAATCGAACGAAAGTTACTTATCAACCTTTTAAAAAAGAAAATTAGAAAAAAAAAGGATAATTTGACGTACTAATCATTTTTGAGTTTTTGTTTAAAAAAGTGTACCCCAAATTTTTTAAATGTTGTTTGTTATTTGTTATATAAGTATAAGTTTTAATTTTTAATTACTGAATTTGTTTTTTTTAATTATTTTTTTTAACTTTTTTTTTTATTTTTTTATTATTTTCTTTTTTATTTTCTGGACTAAATTTATCATACCGGAATTTCTCATACCGGAATTTCTCATACCAGAATTTTTATACAGAAATTTCATACCAGAAATTATCATACGAAAAGTTCATACCAGAAATTTCATACTAGAAATTTCTTACCAGAAATTATCATACGAAAAGTTCATACCAGAATTTTTTCATGCCATAAAATTACATACCATAAAATTACATTTTGTCATACCATAATTTTTTTACACCAGATTTTCATACCATAAAATTACATACCATAAAGTTACATACCATAAAATTACATTTTGTCATACCAGAATTTTTTTACACCAGATTTTCATACCATAAAATTACATACCATAATATTACATACCATAAAGTTACATTTAATGATAGGTAAAACTATCATAAGATTACGTACCATAAAAAAGGTTACCCTCTCCCTTTATAATTTGGGAGAATTTGACCTACTTCGTGTTCTGAATCGTCACCAAACACTCTAGTTTTTTCAATGGAACATGACAATCAATTGTTAAGTCTCATCCAAGATTTATGACAATCTAGCATAAAGTATCTAGGCCTTCTTCACTACTGTAAGAATTACAATTGTATATCAACATTCACGACTATATACCGATTTTGTGTCCAAGTATCCCTCCTCGTAGCAACGCTTGCTGCAAAAACATAAAGCACCCAAGCACCCACAAAACCAAACTACTTCATCCAAGATTTGTCAATAATTAATTCTTGACAGCAAAATTCAGTTACAAAGTCCTGCCCATCTACACCTTTTCTTGTCCATTTCAAGAATTAATTTTTGATGTGCATTTCAAAATTCAGTTTCAGCAAAATTCTTGACATCGTCAACGCTACAATAATAGTTGAGCTTTCCCGAATCCTGGTCAACAAGAAGTTGCACGCCACGAGTCCTCTTCTTTCCCACCGTTATTAACCTAATTGGAAGCGCTCTCTGAAGATTGCTCCCAAAATCACGATTAAGAAACCCTAAAGTATAAAATTACATACCGCCGTTGCTTGTGTGAGAAACATTTTGGAATCATAGTTGAAGGATTTTGTGAATCCCTCCTTGTCCTCCTCGCCCTTTTTTCAGCAACCTCCGTCAATCTATAGAGAGGAAGGGAAGAGAGAAAGTGATATAGAGAGGACAATGAAACGGAGAAAGATGTAAAGGGTAAAAATTACATACCAGAAGGTCCTGTTGTTGCTTGTGTGAGAAACATTTTGGATCAGGGTTCTAGTGTGGTCAGATGGATACTACAATGGAGCAATAAAGACCCGGAAGACAGTCCAACCGATGGAGGTGAGCGCGGAGGAAGCTTCCTTCCAACGCGGAGCAATAAAGATCCGGAGAGGAAGCTTTTCCCGATTGAGATCCGGAGAGGAATGGAGGGTAGCGGAGGATGAGAAACGCCATAGCGCCTCAGATTCAGATCTAGATCTGAAGAATAGAGAGAAGGAGAGGGACGGTGGGAGAATAAGAAGCGAGAGTAGGTGAGTTAGGTTTCACGGTAAAAATATGAGTTTGGGTACATTTATTTAATCAAAAATAAAAAAAAGCCTAGTTACTAATACATAATCTCAAAATAGCCTATTAACCTAATTTGCCCAAAGAAAAATCTAATAAAAATAACTAAATTTATTTCCATTTTGTTATTATAATTACAACCAAACAGGCAATAAAAAATTCTAAATATTCCGGTTCATGTGAACCATGAAGCATGCTTGCATGGGGTAAGAGTTGATGAATATTTTTTTTTCATTTTTTTATATTTATAATTGATTCTATATTTTTTAAAACATAATTTATTTTCATGAAACAAAATATATATATATATATATATATATATATATATATATATATATATATACAACAATCATCACCACCTTCTTACCATAAGGATCCCATTACCTTAGCCAGCCCCATTTTCTAAATTATTTTTAATTTTATATTAAACCCGTTTGGTTAGAATTTCGGAAACGGAATTGAAATAAATTTAGTCCATATATTTACCTTATTCATGAATATTTTTTGGAATCATTTCTTGTGGTTGCATGTAAAATATAGTTGTTTTCCCCATTTTGTTTCCCTATAGAGTATCAACACTAATCAAATTTTACTACAATAACTCAAAACCCCAATAAATAATTCCATAAAATTTCATGAATAATGCTATACATATGAACTAATTCGTTTCCATTTCGTTTGCGTTTCCGGAGTTGGAACCAAACGAGCCCTAAGTATCTTAACATTTTAAATGTGCTGTGACTATTATTCCAAATCTTTAAAAATGAATAAATACACCTATTAAATATGACATGCCAAGACTTTTGATTTGTTGAACATACTAAATTTTGATTTGTTGAAGTGTCTGTTATATTTTCATTTTAATATTTAAAAAATAACTTAACAAACTCATTATATGATAGGCTATAACATAACTGAAATATTTGAAGTATTTGTCAAAACTTCATCAATAATTTTGGGCAGAGTTGAGAACTTTCTCAAAAGTTGGGATGATTTGAGTAATTAACCTTATTTTATTTTGGAGATTGATCGACTGCCGACTTGTATAATTTATAATATATGGGTTTGCGTCAATGAAAGCTTGTATTAAACTATGTAGTCATACGTCCCATATTTTTGTGGTCAGACGAATCATGATTTATATATTGTTTGTGTTTGATCAAATCAATTTATAAAATAGGAATTATTTGACTTTAAGGTACGATTTAGTTTAATTTATGATCACTGAGATCAATCCAATCTTTGGTACGTGTACTTATTAATTTTATGATTTAGTGTTTGTTTGGTTGGGTGTAGAAAACCTAGTAAAGTAAATTAATCCATTAAATGATATCCAATTAAGGTATATGATCACCGAGATCAATCCAATCTTTGGTACATGTTATTTTGATATCAAACAAGCACTTACCCTTAAAAATTACTTTACTGGGTTTTTTACACCCAACCAAACAAGCACTTACCCTTAAAAATAATTAAAGTTGTTGGTTTAAATATAATTGAAGAAAAATAAATGGATTTGAAAATGAAGGTTATATTTGTCATTAACTAATAATGCCTATAAATTTAACACATTGCAAATTACTTTATATTTTTTTGCTACCAAACATATTTTCTCAATTCTCAGCAATTGTAATTCCCAATAAATTCAATACCTAGGAAAGTCAATTCCCGGAATTGTAAATCAACTGTTTAACCAAACAAGCACTTATATCTTGAAGGCTTTTAATCGGTATACGAAAAATTATTATATACTCATTCTACAAGAATATCAATACTTTAGTGTTTATATAAGAAAACTTCCATCAATTATTATTGTTAAACCCCTACAAATTATCCGAACAAGACCATGCGATGAAAATTACAACTAGACATAAAAGGAATGGACTGGACATACTGATTCAGGCCATTACAGTAACACCATCTTTAAAGTCATTACCCATAAGGTTGTGCAAACAGTTCGGAACTAATCAAACTGGCCGCATTGGACGTTGGCATTCCTATAGGAAGCTAACGGTCTATGTTTGAACCAGACTATAACGGTCCGGTCCAAAATGGTTCGAACCCTAATATCTCTTTTTAATATATTTTTTATGTAAAGAAGGAAAAATATAGACGACATTAATTTTGCTTCAAACAAATGAAAATGTCCAAAATAAGTCCGAGATCAAATCTTCTTAAGGAAATTAGATTACGAGAATTCAGTAATCTATAAAATTTTGACTATAAGGATTGTTGAGGCTAAAATATCATTTTTACATCTCGTTTCAATTTTTCAGCTCTTTCGTATGGTAAAAAAATGTAACACGTACTTTTTCGTACTTTTACTCACAATCATATTTATTTTACCAAACACTCATTTTACTTACTTTCATACTCATGATCTTAAACAATTTCATCTCTTTACTTTTTCATCTAAATGATTGTCTTCTTCATCGTCATCTTCATCTATATAATCTTACGTTACTAAACGGATCTATTACTAATGTTTAGGTAACGTTATTTCAACTTTAATCGAAAAGAGAAAAGATCTCATAAAAGTCCAAGACAAGAGAGGCAAGACCACCAATACTCAGTTGGTCTAGTGGGATGTGGTGCTTGGGCCACGATTTACTACCCGATCCGAACGTATATCGGCAAAGCCGATCGAACCGGGTGATCAAAGTACCTCTTAATTAAAAAAAAAAAAAAAAGAGAGAGAGGCAAGACCATTCTACATTACGCAGTTGAAGAAAAGAGAGAATCAGTGATAAAATTATTATTGAAGGCTAAAAGCTCTCTTGCCTACATACATGACAATGATGGCTTGACGCCTTTGCATAAGGCATCGGGATTAGGATTCTCTTCAACGGTTAGAATCATATTAGAGCTTTCTCCGCAATCCATACTTATTCGAACACGTGAAGGCCAAAAACACTTCATGTTGCGAATATGGATGCTCCCTCTTTGGCAGGATGTCTAATGAACACGAGAATGAAGGAGCTCGTCAATGCCGCTGATAATCAAGGCAACACCCCTTTGCATCTCGCCACGTCCATGCAAGGTAATATGGATATTGCCAATGCTCTACTTGAAGTCGATGGTATCAATTGGAGAATGAGGAACAACCATGGTTGTACTCCCATGGATCTATGCAAAACCGAGGAAAAAATTCCCATCAAATTGGTACGTAACTGTCATCTATTTTCTCTTTCATATACAAACTCAATAACTCATATATCTATATTCAAATATTTTATACAAAATACTGGTAAATTTTGGATGTAACCTAAACTCATAATAATTAGTCAGTACATAACCCAGTGATAAATAAGTAAGTATAACTTATTTAATATATCAAGTTTTCTTAATATGTTATAAATTTTTTGAGTTATTTATATACAATACAATAATTTGTGTACAAGAAAAATAATCTAATAATATTTTTGAGTTACTTGTATACTATACAATAATCGTGTATAAGAAAATTGTAATAATAATTCTTGTACAAGAAAAAAATCAAATATCATAATTAACGTATATTTATAATTTTCAAAAGAATAATAAATCGTGTCATCTAACATTTCCGGTTGATATTAGGGTGGGAGAGACTATCAATCAGTTCAATTTTCCATAACTATATTTATTTATTAATTTTTTCATATTTATTATAAGAAAACACCTCTCATTTACAAAATAAAATTAAAAAAAAAAAATAGTGAAGTAAAACCCTAACTTGTTAGTGCCCCCAATATAATTACATTTCTCTCTATCAATTGCTTTGTAGTTCTAACGACTAATGCCCTAACAATATACGTTTTTTTTTATATAATTTTGTGACAGAAACTTTATAAATCATCGTCGAGGCCAAAGGAGGTATCAAATATGACAATATTTCATCACAAGAATGTGAGAAACGTGGAAGACCTGTGTAAATACAACACTTGGGAAGAGCTAATGACTTATCGAGGACAACAAGGTGACACCATACTTCATATAGCAGCAAGAGATGGGTGCACCAAGCTTATCAACAAAGCCCACGAATCCAATTCTTCTTACCTCTTATTGCTCATAGGAGAGAACTTCAAAGGCGAGACTCCACTCCATCTAGCCGCGGAATATGGACAATTAGAAGTCGTTAAAATCATCCTAAATCTGAGTATTGTCAAGAATCATTATGGTATAACTATGGATAATGGAAGTGAATACCAAGAATCGGAAATCAAGCCGTGGAGGATGAAGTCAGAAAATGGTGGCACGCCTTCACAAAGCTTTGAGAAATGGACATGAAAATGTTGGAGTGTATTTGCTACTTTGTGAACCTACATTGGCTTCTTTCGTGAACGAGACGGGTGAAAGTGTGCTCTTTGTTGCTGCTCAAAGTCTTTGTTATGGGTTTGTAGAAGAAATATTGAAGCCAGGTAAATATCCGAACAGTGTTAGTGGACCCGATGGTAAAAATCCTCTTCATGCTGCTGCTATTGCTGCTACTCCTAATGTTGTGAAACCTGGTAATTATGCTTTACTTGTCAATCTACGTTCCGAAATTTACGGTCCGGTCTACGGTCCATATTTTTTTTTAAATTTGGGTTAAGGTCTGGGTCTGGTTTTGGACATTAATAAACCCTAACGGGTTGGACCGTAAATTGCGAATATCCGGTCCGGTCCGGTCCGGTCTGATCAAGTTCAGTCCGGTTCAGCTCCGGTTTGGACAGGAAAACCTCATCAAAATTGCACAATTTAGGTAGAAACCTATCCGGTCCGAAATATTCAAAATTGCACAATTTAGGTACAAACCGGTTCAACCCAGAACTGGAACGTATGCACAGCCCTACCCAATACCCATTATCGTTTGAATCATTTGTACTCTTTTGGTTGTAATGGAAATTCTTATTTGCTCACAAAGAAGATCATTTCATGCAGGAATACTAATGTTCTTACCACTTACGATACTAGGTGAACATTTATCTAAGTCAACACGCAAGGAGCTGATATTCAAGAGACTAACAAACCTCATAAACAAGGCAGACAATAAAGGCAAGACTCCACTGCATTATGCAGTAGAACAAAACAACTCTTCTCTAGTGAAAAAACTGCTAAACCTGCATGACAATATCAGCAGCATTCGTTTACGACAATGAAGGCTACACTCCCTTGCTTAGGGCATCAGCAAATGGCTTCGATGGCTGTGTTCAATCCATACTCGAGTCGTGCCCGCATTCTGCAGAGCTTCATTATGTTAGGAACAATGAGACCGCCCTTCACCTTGCTAAGAAGCTCACTTATCCTTCTCGTAAGTTGATGAGTAGTTTGTTGCTGAATCAAACTGATAGGAGTGGAAATACGGCATTGCATTGTGCTATTTTGGATGGGAGAATAGATCGTGCAGTTACTTTGATGTCCAGAGCAGACATGAACATGAGGATTAGGAACAATAAGCAACAAACGCCTTATGATTTGTGCTCTGAGTTGATGAGAAATGGAGATCACAGTCAGGTAAGTATGTACTTAACTAGAGTATATATGCTTCATGTTCAACACGTTTATAATCGAGTAGAGTTTGAATCTAACTAAAATTTTAATAAAACTTTAAAATGTGCTCATACTCAAGATGGTTTAGTCAAGTAAACTAGTATCAGTAATTTGATTTTTATATATATAACAACTTTATTGAATATCGACTTATCTACTTATATTTAGGGCTCTTATACGTTCGAGGCCAACAAGGCGAACTTTGGTATATATATATACACGTACATGCTCAACTTGTTTAGATTGAGCCCCCGTTTGGTTATAACTCCGGAAACGGAAACAAAATGAAAATGAATATAGTAAATACCTTGTTCATGAAATTTTTAGAATCATTCCTTGTAGTTTCATACAAAATGTATTAGCTTACCCCATTTTGTTTTTGTATAGGTTATCAAAACTAATCAAATACTATTCAAATTAGTTCAAACCACAAGGAATGATTCCAAAAAATTCATGAACAAGGGTATACATATGCACTAAATTCGTTTTCATTCCGTTTTTGTTTGCGGAGTTAAAACCAAACAGGGATGAGTTTGTACGTATCTATGAATATATAGCTCTAACTGTGGTCTTTACCTTTATGTACATACATATCTATGAAACTTTATGCTCCTCATTACAAAGATTTCCATAAATCTAAATACTGAAGATTGATTATCTACTCATCTTTAATTTAGAGCTCTTATACATTTTAGGCGAATAAACTGATCGAGTTTGGTTACGTTATGTTCAACTTGTTTAGACCGAGCTTATTGAAAATGTGTTCGTAAGAACAAGCTTTTTACTATTTCTAAAGAGATTGTTATTCATTATACAGTTTGTCGATCGTCTGACCAATACTTGTTTCCAAAATGATAGGTGACCATCCAAAGTCATATTCAATCAAATACAAACCGAAGCAAGCATAATCGAGTACTTCTCGACTACTTAGACACATTCAGATCCATGATTCGGTACGTGAGCAATCAAGTGATACCAGAAGACTCAATGAAGTTTGTACTCGGGGACAAAGCTTACTTGCAGCAAGCAACAGAGACGGAGTTAGAACAACTTCCTTAACAACATGGCCTTAACTGCAACTCTATTAGTAACAATAACATTTGCAGCAGCCTTCACGATCCCAGGCGGATATAACCAGAACACAGGCCAAGTGTTGCGAATGAAGCAAGTTGCTGTCAAAGTGTTCCTCGGGTCGGATGTCGTGGCGATGCTGCTTGGTATGGGCGTCTTGCTGCGGTACACATTTGGAGTTACTAGAGGTGGGAAAAGCTTGAGGAAAGTTGTGGCTGATAGTGCCTCAATGTTACAGTCGGCGCTTTTGGCTACTGTTATGGCTTTCACTGCTGGGATATATGCGCTTGCAGCACAGAATGCAGTTCAGATATTCATTTTATGTGTTGTTTTTGCTGTTTCTGTTTTTACTGTTTTGTTAGTTGCTGATGATTCGCATCGGGAATAAAGAGTTCTTGATTTGAAATAAAAATGCATGACATGTATTTTCATTTGGGTTATGATATATATGATTATCAGTGAATGTTTTTTTTTAAAACAATCATATTGAATGCAGGGCCGTCTCAATGGTATTTGGGCCCTTCTCAAATAATAATATTAGGCCCCTTAAAGAGCGGGAAAAAAAATCGAAAATTATACAAAGTACGTCATTTACATTTTTTTTAATCCATGAAGAAATCGTTAAAATTTGATTTGGAAAAGAAAAAAATTTCAAAAGAGGGAGCCATAAAAGTAAAATGAAAATTAAAAAGTGATGAGCGAGGTTCGAACATAGGAAAAAAAAAACAAGAAAATAAGTGATACTTACCATCTAGACTAAGCGATTTTTGTAAGGTATATTCAACTTTTTTTTATACATTGGGGCCCCAAAATTTTGGGGACCGTTCTAAGGGACCTTATGGACCCCATCGAGCCGGCCCTAATTGAATGTAATCTACTAGGAGGAAGGGAAGCATGTATACGTTAGGAAAATTCTTGGTGTTTAGATGTCTAGAGCTAGTGTGATTTTTTTAATATAAAAATTTAGCCTTTTAAAGTTTTTTTTTTTTGTGAAAGAGGGAGGAGAAGGATTCTAAAACTTACAATGAAACCGGCAAGTTGTGAAACGCATTTTGAGATACCTCATTTGCACATCAAACATACAATTTCACATCCCTTCAAACTCCAACCTCTTGCATACCGATCCTTTGGTGTGACAATCTTGGAGCCCCCTACATAGCAATGAATCTTGTTCTTCATCACAAAATCAAGCATATTTCAATTATGCTCCAAGCTGAACCTTCACCGGCTTGGATCGAGCGGGAATAATAAGCCCACTTCTCCTCAACCCAATACTAGAATCGGATAAGAGTAGTACTAGGAGACTTATCATCTTACTATTGCCTAGGACTCTTTACATATTGTAATAGATTTCTCTTATTAAATTAAGCTTGAAACTGCCTTACCATTTCATCCATTAACACAATCGAGTAGTGAGAAAGAGCTACCATTCTTGATATTCCACCCTAGATTTGGCCTGATGATCTCATTAATAGTATTAACAATACCCTGCCATATAAGAGAACCTTTACTTTTGCAAACGAGAGTATTTAAGTTAAAATGTTGTAATAACAATTTTTTTAGCTTAGTGAATTCATCAAAGAAACAAAATAAATTTTATTTTAGTAAATTTTATAAAATAGTTTTATTCATAATTTAAAAAAAATTCTTAAATTTGTACAAAGATTTTCATAAATTATAATTTAAAATAAAATGATGTATGAAATAGAATTTTACTCAATTATGTTAGGAAGATATATTCACAACCATAATCTTAATAGTATTTCACTATATTTCTAGTATTTTCTTACAAATAACACTTCAATTTTTAACAAGTTACAAAAATAAATTGTGATGATTTGAGTAAAAAGAATGTATTTATATATGATTATTTTATTTTCAAAACATAATAAATTAACTGGTTAAACAAATTATCTTAAATATGACTTACAGAGAACGCGTAAAGTTCACGTTGATACTTCAGGTTCACAAGTCAGGTTATATGTACACCGATTGAATAGGTTATAGAAGAGACGAAGAAATTGAAGGGAAGAGCGAACGAAGAGAAGCGGCCCGACCAAGATCTCTTTGTCTTCCCCAACAAGATCGGTCCTCCCCTTCACTTCGAAAGGCGTTTCTTGTCTTGAATGTTCCTCTCTCTGCTTTTCTTGATGCCTGCCTGAGGTAAAAGCGAAATCTGAACCAGTTGTTGCTGCCCAAAATTTGACCGAAAGAATCATAAACCGAATTCTGTGGGAAGCAAAAATGGGATGCTCATCAAGATTCGCATTGCGAATCTTGGGGGAAATTGTTGCGATTGTTTTGAAATGGTTTACTGATTCAAACGAAAGATTTTGGGGGAAATTGTTGTTATTATTTTGGAGTTTTGGTGTTCACATTTGGAAATTTTTTTGTCTTTTCGGTTTCTTGTTGGTTCGATTGTTTTGATCTAGCATTTGGCCAAAGATTTTGGGGAAAATTGCTGTGTTTGGCAAACGATTTTGGGGAAAAAGATCTAGTTGTCACACCGCCTCCTTCATTATGTACCTTTTCTGCTTGCTCTTTTCGTTATTGGCATTGCAGTCTGATGATCACTGTTGCAACTCTTGTGACGCTGTTCCTGAAGCTTAAAGAAAGAAGGGCTGGTCACTTACAACTCCAGATTCAGTTGACCAGGTATGATGGTTTCAGTTCAGACATATGCTATAGTTTGCCTTCATAAAGATAGATGTTTGCACGTTTGGTTTCAAGTACATCTGTTCATGGGTCATATGTATGTCCTTGCTTGCTTGTTTTCTGTCTTCACGATGACGTGTATGCAAAACTACGGTTCCATACTCAACAGAAGCATCCAAATAATCTTAGCTGTGCATTATGCATGTCTCAATTTCCTGCGACCAAATTATTAAAAATTTAAAAAGGGGGGAATAAAGCAAGTGATTTTGTAGCAGCAATTGGATTTATTGAAGATTACAATGTTCTTCTGTTTAGTAATTTTTAAGAAACTCTGAATAGGTGTCAGACTGTCAGATGCCAATCAAATAAAAATTGGATTCCTTTGCCTCGTGTCCCGTGGGGAAGTTTAACTTATTTAGTGATGTTTGGAAATGATTTATCCATAAAAAATTGAAGCCTTGCCTCATGTCACTTGAGAAGTTAAAGCCATTTACCTGATTTATGAATATGATCTATCTAAAACAGATAGATGTCTCGCCTGACGTCCCTTGAGATATTTTTGTCATTTACCTGATTTTCAAAAATGATCTTTCTGAAAAAAGATGGAAATTGTTGCCTTGCCTGCCTCATGTCCCTTGAGATTAATGTCTTCCCTGGCTTATGTCCCTGGAGAAATTTTAGTCAGATTTTAATATTTGAAAATGATATTTCTTAAAAAGAAGAAATTTTGCCTCTCTCCCCTTTGAGAAGTTAAAACAGACGGTTGCCTTGTGTCAGGTGCCTTGAGAAGTTTTAGTCATTTACTGATTTATAGATATTTGGAAATAATTTATGTATAAAAAAACGATGCCTTGCCTCAGACATCATGTGTTGGTATATTAGGGTCTAGAAATTGCTTTGAGGCGTGAAAGATCACTATCTTTAAAGTGATATTTGTCCCCTTTATAATTGCTGTAGGGTTTCAAACAAATTCACCTCCTAGGATACAACAAAGCCCTCTAAGAAATCTGACAGCAAATCTGATTTCTTTCTTATCTTTTCTTTGTGAAGATTATTCTCTATATATAGAGAAGTTTCTGAACTGTCAGCCACAGTTAATTCAGAAGTTACAGTTAGGATACAGTTAGGGAAGTTATCTGTCATCGACAGTTAATCTGTTTACTCCCTTTTCAATAATAAAATATATATATATATATATATATATATATATATATATTTACTTAATTAAACAAGTCTTATTAATAGACTTTTACCAACAATCCCCACTAAGTCTATAAATCAGACTTTTGTTTTTAATGTCATACATAATGAAAGTGTTTTTCAACTTAAACTTTCAATTAGTACAACTCTATCAAAGTGCCAACAGATTCAATGGTGGTCAAGTCCTTAAACCATCTTTCTTTTATTAACACCGGATAGAGCATACATATAACATTTTCCAGCTTCTTCACTTATTGTAAAACTTGCTGTTAAGCCTTGAGTTCACCCCAGATTCATAGAAAACTTACAAAACAACTGTTTTGTTTAAGAGCAACTCCGCTCTTATGTTATCTACATAGGTAAGATTCACTAACACCATTAAAGTCTTGTAAACTTTTAGAACCTTATTAAGAGTATCAACACTCAACCTCCTTCTCTGCATTTGCATCTAAGCTCTTAGAAATGCAGTAATCAAGTCACTAATCATCAACTTGTTATTACCCTTTAAACTTCGTAACTAGAACTCTAGAAAGAAGTTGGGTTCCTGTTGTGGTAACTTAGTTTAATCTCAATCCCATTGCAGTAGAGGTTTTCCTTACCACTTCTCTCGAGAGTGCCTTTGTAAAAGGATCAGCCAAATTCTCACAAGATTTGACATAAGTAATGGTAATAACCCCTTCTTCAATTAATTGTCTAACATAAGCATGCCTCAAGCTTATATGTCTAGATTTTCCGTTGTAAATTTTATTGTATGCTCTAGACATTGTAGCAGCACTATCACAAAACACAGAAATGGCTGGCATCGGTTGTGGCCACAACTTTATATCCAATAGAAAATTTCTCAGCCATTCTGCTTCTTTTCCTGCTGCACCAAGGGCTACAAACTCAGATTCCATTGTTGAATGAGTTATGCATGTTTGCTTCTTTGAAGCCCATGAAATAGCCCCTCCTGCTAGTGTAAAAACCCATCCACTAGTCGACTTATTTTCA
Source organism: Fagopyrum esculentum (assembly GCA_033239045.1). Classification (NCBI taxonomy): domain Eukaryota; kingdom Viridiplantae; phylum Streptophyta; class Magnoliopsida; order Caryophyllales; family Polygonaceae; genus Fagopyrum; species Fagopyrum esculentum. The sequence goes on from BSUD01000007.1 coordinate 10,166,373, forward strand.
TCTGTACTAGATATCCAACTCGCATCTGTAAAACCTTCCAAAACTGCTGGAAAGCCACTGTAGGATAATTTCAGATCCACTGTCCTCTTTAAATATCCTAGAACTCGAGTAATTCCCTTCCAATGTTCAATTCCAGGATTACTAGTATATCTAGACAGTTTGCAGACTGCAAATGCAATGTCTGGTCTTGTACAATGCATTGCATACATTAAACTCCCAATTGCACTTGCATAATCTGTTTGGGAATTTGATCTGCCTTCATTTTTAAATAACTTACATGAGGGATCATATGGAGTGTTTGCTTCTTTAATTATAAGATGCTTAAACTTTTCTAACATCTTATGAATGTAATGAGACTGAGTAAGGGTATACTCCCCACTATTTCTGAGTATTTTAATACCTAGAATAGTGTCTACTTCTCCCAAATCTTTCATTTTGAATTTTGACTTCAAGTAATCTTTAGTCTCATTTACTCCATTCATATTATTGCTTAATATTAACATGTCATCGACATAAAGACAGATTATAGCACTGTAGTTTTCAGCAAACTTGGTGTAAACACATTTATCTGCCCCATTGTGTTTAAAACCATAAGACAAGATGGCTGAATCAAATTTCTCATGCCATTGTTTTGGAGCCTGTTTTAATCCATACAAGGATTTTACTAGTTTACATACTTTCTTTTCTTTACCAGGAATTACAAATCCTTCTGGTTGCTCCATGTACAACTCTTCATCCAAATCTCCATTCAGAAATGCCGTTTTAACATCCATTTGATGCACCTCTAATTTATACAACGAAGCAAGTGCTAAAAGCACTCTAATTGATGTTATTCTTGCCACTGGTGCATATGTATCGAAGTAATCAATTCCTTCCTTTTGCCTATACCCCTTGGCAACTAATCTGGCCTTGAAGGTCTGTATTGTTCCATCCGTGCTGTATTTTTTTCTAAATATCCATTTGCTGGATATTGGTTTTGATCCCTTAGGCAAGTCCACAAGAATCCAAGTGTTATTGGATATAATTGAATCCATTTCATCATTTACAGCTTCTTTCCAAAATGCTACATCTCTTGAAGACATAGCTTCTTTAAATGTCTTAGGATCTCCATCTACTTGGTCAACTTGAAAGACTATAGGTATTTCAGTCAACAATTCAGTTCTAGAACCTTCAACTAGGAGCAATACATCATTTGGTAATGAAAAATCAGAACCAAATTGTTGCTGAATTCTGACCCTTTGACTTCTTCTCTGCTCTATTGGTTCATTAACTTGTCTCTTTCTTGAAAAAGAGGTTGATGGATCCATACTTGTAGTATTTTCAGCAAAGTCACAAGTTGAATCCCCACTGAATTTTGTCTCAAAAAATTCAGCATCCCTAGATTCAATTATCAAGTTTGATTCTACATCCAGAAATCTATAAGCCTTAGAATTTTCTGCATAACCTAGAAAAATACTTTTCAATGCCTTAGGACCCAACTTAGTCCTCTTAGGATCTGGAATTCTGTAGTAGGCTATACAGCCCCATACTTTCAGATAACTTAAGTTTGGTTGTCTACCATTCCAGGTTTCGTATGGTGACACCTTAGTTCTCCTTGAAGGTATTCTGTTGTGTAAATGACATGCTGTCAGTAAAGCTTCTCCCCATAGGTTTGAGGGAACTTTTGCATTTAACATCATTGCATTAATCATATCACAAAGTGTTCTATTTTTTCTTTCAGCCAAACCATTTTGTTGTGGCGTGTAAGGGGCGGTTCTTTGATGAATAATGCCATTGATTTCACAGAATTCATTGAATTCAGATGAGAAGTATTCACCACCCCTGTCACTTCTTAGAATCTTAATCCTCTTCTCCTTCTGATTTTCTACTGCAGCTTTATATATTTTAAACTTCTCAAATGCCTCGTCTTTTTTCTTCATTAAATACACATGAGTGTATCTAGACTTGTCATCAGTAAAAGTAATAAAATATCTATTTCCTCCTCTAGTCAATACACCATTTAATTCACAAATATCAGAATGAACAAGGTCTAATATTTCATTTGACTTCTCTATTGCAGGAAAAGGTCTTTTTGACATTTTTGCTTGAACACAAATTTCACAATCCTTATTTTTAGAATTAAAATCTCCATTAATCATACTATTTTTGGACATAAATTTAAGTGTTCTAAAATTAACATGAGCACATCTTAAATGCCACAAATCAGAAGACACAACAGAATAAACAGAATTATCAGTTTTATTAATAATACTGAGTTTAAACATTCCATTACAAGAGTATCCTTTGCCTATGAACATCCCACCCTTAGTTAAAATCAGTTTATCTGATTCTAAAACAGCCTTTATACCGGCCTTACATAGCAAAGATGCTGAAATCAGATTTTTCCTAATTTCAGGAACATGTAAAACATTTGATAATTTCACTCTTTTTCCAGAACTGAATTGAATGTGAATATCTCCCATTCCCATAACTTTAGACACATTATTGTTGCCCATTAGAACACCATCATCCTTCTCGGAAGCCTTGTAATCTGTAAATTGAGAGAGATCATTACAGACATGGACTGTAGCACCAGAATCATACCACCAGTCCTTGGTGATCACTGCTGCAGCCATGTTCAATTCAGTTACCATGCCAATATGTAAGTTAGAAACCATTGCAACAATTTCATGAACTTCTTTGTCCATCATGTTGGCTTGTTTGTTTCCGCTTTCCTGCTGTTTTTTCTTCCAGATTCTGCACTCCCTTTTAAAGTGACCTGGTTTATGACAGAAGTGGCATTTGGGTCTGTTATCGTTGCCTTCCTTCTTTGATCTCTTGTTGTTGTGGTTGTTCCCTTCATAAGGTTTTCTCCTTTTATTTCCTGCATTCTTGTCAGAACACTCACCAACAACATTATTAACCTTTGAGTCAGATTCCACTTGTTTATTGTATTGTTTTCTAGTTTCTTCCTCTATCCTTAAATGCTTTTGAAGTTGCTCTAAAGAGAGTGCCTCAGTGGTATGCAAAAGTTTCTTCCTGTAATTATTCCAAGAGGCAGGAAGTTTTGCAATTATGGCTCCCACTTGTAATGGTTCAGAAATATCTATTTTCAATTCCTTAAGTCTGTTGACTATACTTTGCAGATCATTAACTTGATCCATCACAGGTGTATCAGTTTTCATGGAAAATTCAAAATACTTCATAATAAGAAACTTATCTGCTCCTTGTTTCTCATTGTTGTATCTGGTTTCAAGCGTCGCCCATATCTCCTTAGGAGATTTGATGGCAGTGAATAGATTGTATAGTCTATCTGAGAGTCGGTTCAGGATGTGGCCTCTGCACAAGACTTCATCTTCTTCTTTTTTCTTTTTCTGATCCTTGATTTCTTGGCCTTCCTCTTCTGTTGGAACGTCGTAGACCTCCGGTGCATCTTCCAACACATAGGAAATCTTCAGGGCTGTTAGTAAGAACATCATCTGGTCCTTCCAGCGGTTGTAGTTGGTTCCATCAAATCGATCAAGTTTAAAGAAATCTTGATTCATTAACGTTAGGGCTGCTGCTTGTGATCCAGCCTCCATGACAGAATATCACTTTAAAATTGTTGGTATATTAGGGTCTAGAAATTGCTTTGAGGCGTGAAAGATCACTATCTTTAAAGTGATATTTGTCCCCTTTATAATTGCTGTAGGGTTTCAAACAAATTCACCTCCTAGGATACAACAAAGCCCTCTAAGAAATCTGACAGCAAATCTGATTTCTTTCTTATCTTTTCTTTGTGAAGATTATTCTCTATATATAGAGAAGTTTCTGAACTGTCAGCCACAGTTAATTCAGAAGTTACAGTTAGGATACAGTTAGGGAAGTTATCTGTCATCGACAGTTAATCTGTTTACTCCCTTTTCAATAATAAAATATATATATATATATATATATATATATATTTACTTAATTAAACAAGTCTTATTAATAGACTTTTACCAACATCATGTCCCTTGAGAAGTGTTAGTCATTTTACTTTGTATTTGAAAATGATATATACTAAAAAGATAGATGCCTCGTCTCATGTCCCTTAAGAATGTTATGTCATTTACACGATATTTGAAAATGATCTCTCTGTAAAATATGGTAATTTTGCCTGACTTGTGAAATTTTGGTCACCTACAAAAATCTGGAAATGATTTATGCGTAAAAGATTGATGCCTTGATTGCCTCTTGCCCCTTCAGAAATTTTAGTCAGTTCCTGATATTTGAAAATGTTTTTTCTGAAAAAAAGCTGGATGCCTTGTGCCATGCCCCTTGAGAAGTTTTAGTCATTTATTGGTTTTTGGAAATGATATATCTCTGAAAAAATGATGGCTTGTCTCATGTCCCTTGAGAAGTTTAAGTCATTTACCTGATCTTGGAAAATGATCCATCTAAAAAAGATAGATGCCTTTCCTCATGTCCCTTGAAAAGTTTCATCCATTTACCTGATTTTCAAAAATGATCTTTCTGCAAAATATGGGAATTGTTTCCTTGCCTGTCTCATGCCTAATGCCCCTTGAGAAATGATTTTTCTGGAAAAAAACCCCGGTTGCCTTGTCACCTACTGATGTATGGAAATGAATTATCTGTAAAAGATTGATGCCTTGCCTGCCTCATGTCATTGAAAATGATTTCTTTGAAAAAGAAGGAAATTGTTGCCTCACATCTCTTGAAAAGCTAAATAGTGTACCTGATATTTGGAAGCGAAAAAAGACGGGTGCCTTAGAAGTTTTAGTCAATTACCTGATTTTTGAAAATGATCTATCTAAAAAAGATAGATGCATTGTCTCATGCCCCTTGAGATGTTTTTGTCGTTTACCTAAATTTCGAAAATGATCAGTTCGAAAAAGCTGGAAATTGCTGCCTCACTTCCCTTGAGAAGTTTATAATTTACCTAATGTCCCTTGAAAAAGCTGGAAATTGCTGCATGTCCCTTGAGAAGCTTAAGTTACTTGCTGATGTTTGGAAATGATTTATCTATGAAAGATTGATGCCTCATGTCCCTTGAGAAAGTTTAGTCGATTTTTGAAAGTTATTTTTCTGAAAAAGAAGGAAAATTTGTTGCCTCACTTACCTTAAGAAACTAAATAATTTACCTGATATTTGGAAGCGATATTTGAAATAGGATGGATGCCTAGTCTCATGGCCCTTGAGATGTTTTAGTCATATCCTGATTTTCAAAAATGATCAGTTTGAAAAAGGTGGAAATTGCTGCCTCACTTCCCTTGAGAAGTTGATAATTTACCTGATACTCGAAAGCAATATCTGAAAAATGATGGCTGCCTTATCGCATGCCCCTTGAGAAGTTTAAGTTACTTGCTGATATTTGGAAATGATTTATCTATAAAAGATTGATGCCTCATGTCCCTTGAGAAAGTTTTGTCGATTTTTGAAAGTGATTTTTCTGAAAAAGAAGGAAATTGTTGCCTCACTTACCTTGAGAAACTAAATAATTTACCTGATATTTGGAAGCGATATCTGAAATAGGATGGATGCCTTGTCTCATGGCCCCTGAGATGTTTTAGTCATTTACCTGATTTTCAAAAATGATCAGTTTGAAAACGCTGGAAATTTCTGCCTCACTTCCCTTGAGAAGTTGATAATTTACCTGATACTCGAAAGCAATATCTGAAAAATGATGGTTGCCTTATCGCATGCCCCTTGAGAAGTTTAAGTTACTTGCTGATATTTGGAAATGATTTATCTATAAAAGATTGATGCCTCATGTCCCTTGAGAAAGTTTTGTCGATTTTTGGAAGTTATTTTTCTGAAAAAGAAGGAAATTGTTGCCTCACTTACCTTGAGAAACTAAATAGTTTACCTGATATTTGGAAGCGATATCTGAAATAGGATGGATGCCTTGCCTCATGGCCCTTGAGATGGTTTAGTCATTTACGTGATTTTCAAAAATGATCAATTTGAAAAAGCTGGAAATTGTTGCCTCACTTCCCTTGAGAAGTTGATAATTTACCTGGTACTCGAAAGCAATATCAGAAAAAGGTAGATGCCTTATCGCATGTCCCTTGAGAAGTTTAAGTTACTTGTTGATATCTGGAAATAATTTATCTATAAAAGATTGATGCCTCATGTCCCTTGAGAAAGTTTAGTCGATTTTTGAAAGTTATTTTTCTGAAAAAGAAGAAAATTGTTGCCTCGCTTACCTTGAGAAACTAAATAATTTACCTGATATTTGGAAGCGATATCTGAAATAGGAGGGATGCCTTGTCTCATGCTCCTTGAGATGGTTTAGTCATTTACCTGATTTCGTAAATGATCTGTCTAAAAAAGATGAAAGTTGTTGCCTCACTTCTCTTGAGAAGTTGATAAGATATGAATGCAATATGTATTAAAAGATGGTTGCCGTGCTGCATATCCCTTGACAAGTTTAAGCTACTGATGTTTGGAAATGAGTTATCTATAAAAGATTGATGCTGCCTCATGTTCCATGAGAAACTTTATTTGATTTCTGATATTTGAAAGTGATTTTTCTGAAAAAGAGAATCCGTTAGAAATACTTTTCCAGTTCAAAGTTCTGCCAAAATCTTTTTGCTACAAGAGAACCATTTTCCAGCTCATTTTCTCCAATTGATGTGTAGCCAAACATTGAGTGAGAGTTGATCAACATTTTGTTTCTAAGATATCTTATAGAAAGGAAATAAGGATCTTGTAGATCTGCTCGGTTTTGCCACTAAACGATTGGTCAAAGTTCAGCCTTAATCTTTTTGCTACCTGAGCGGGGTAATTTGTACACTAATTGAGAGTTGAGACGTCAACCTCAGGGTTGCTCCCTTACAATGGCCGGTGGAAATAACTAGAATACCAGGGACTTTTGCAAACTTTTGAACTTTTACCGGCTAATACTCTCTTTCCAGCATACCGTATTTCAAAATTAATCAACTATTTACTTACCAGTGGGACGCTCATAGTCAACAATGAATTATAAACCTTACCTTACTTGCAGAAACATGACATAATCAAGAAAAGTTTAGATACTCGTGGAAATGTGTTTGCCTCCTATATTTCCCGTACAAGTATTTGATGAATTAGAAAGTGTTCAGATGCTTTTACAATGTGATTCTCTCTAGTTATTTCTCTGGGTAATTGACAGTAAGCATCAGTTTTGTTGGAAGAAGTAGACATTTTCTGTTGAAGTTGACTCTTGACATTATTATTAGGTTGACTGATCGGTGGTTAAAACTTCATTGTGCTTACTGCGTAGCTCAGGAAATATCTAATATAGGTTATGGGCCTTAAACAAAATAACATATAAATAGCTTTGGATTGTAGCTGGAACACTTGTAACTGTTTGGCATTGCCTTGAATCATACGTCTGTATTGGACCTTTGGGGATGTCATTCTTAGCTCTAACTTTTATGTCATTAATCTGAAAAGAAGGATATATTTGTGGGTACCAGAATTTACAGTTTTGCAATCCTGGCAGGAGTGTTGTGCTTTTAGGTATATAGCATTCAGGAATAAGCAAGGTGGTGTTTTTGATTCAGTTTTTGATTTTATATTGCTTGGTGTTCTGTATCTTGTTAGTGCTAATGATAAGGTTTCATGCAAAAAACTAAAGAAGAAGAAGGTGAAGGTTGCAACGTTTATGGATTGTTGGAAGTGAACATGGTTGCTGGATATTTTCATTTTTCTACTGGTAAAAGCTTTCAACAACTATGCTATTACCCTATCAGCAAAGATTGGCCGTAAAATGTATTTGGTTCAGAATTTATTTCAAAGGTCAAATGCAGTAACCTTTGATTGCTAGCAAGAGATGAGCTTCCGCTGCCTTTTTCGTTGTATCCAAAATTGTTTAGACATCAACATGGTTAAATTGGATGAATTTGGCGGGAATGAAAATATAATTCTCTTTTCCTTGTTTTCCTGTATGTTTAGACAACAAGATGTATTCCACTGATTGGGTATACTCTTGCTCGGATGATACTGAGTATGTTATTTCGTGGGAATGAAGATAAATGGTGGGTCAATGAAAGGCCTATTTTGTAACAGATTTGCAGTTACTACATCATGCTTGTCTCTTTGTTGTTCTGATGCAAGTTTTATGCAAATCTGCTTTTTTCCTTGTTTTCCTGTCAGTTTAGAGTTTAGACAGCAAGATGTATTCCACTGATTGGGTATACTCTTGTTCGGATGATACTAAGTATGTGATTTGGTGGGAATGAAGATAAAATGGCGGGTTAATGAGAGGCCTATTTTGTAACAGATCTGCAGTTACTAACTCATGCTTGTCTCTTTGTTGTTCTGATATGCAAATCAGCTTTTTTCCTTGTTTTCCTGTCAGTTTAGAAATGTTTTGCATGGAGTCCATAGCTGTTTATTTAGATAGACAAGTTTTTATTGTGTCTTTGTTGCTGCTAGCAAGACAAGTCCATAGCTGTTTGAATTGGTCTGTTGTCCCTTGTAGCTGCTAGCAATTCCTGTATACGCTAGAAGGGTAACCTTGCATTTGCCTATATATTTACAGTTTTGCAATCCTGGCTGGAGTGTTTTGCAATCCTGCTGCAATGAGTAAAGGGGAACGAACTCCCTTTGACTCTCCTGCTTTTTGATCATGACATCTGCCTTGTAATGTCTGTGGTCATTCTTGCTTTATGTCTTCACGAAGATGTGTATGCACAATCATGCTTCTTTACTTAACAGAAGCATCCAAATAAGTTTAGTATCTATACGAAACTCTAAAGAGGTGTTTAGACTGTCAGATGTCAACCAAGTGAAGGGGAAATGCTAAATATTTCAGATTGAATACTAATCTAATGTATATAGCATTCAGGAATAAGCAAGGTGGTGTTTTTGATTCAGATTTTGATTTTATATTGCTTGGTTCTGTATCTTGTTAGTGCAAATGATAAGGTTTCATGCAAAAAAACTAAAGAAAAAGAAGGTGAAGGTTGCAAAGATTGGCCCTAAAATGTATTTGGTTCAGAATTTATTTTAAAGGTCAAATTCAGTAACCTTTGATTGCTAGCAAGAGATGAGCTTCTGCTGAATACATGCCTTTTTCCTTGTTTCCAAAATTGTTTAGACAGCAAGATGTTTAAATTGGATGAATTTGGAGGGAATGAAGATAAAATGCCCTTTTCCTTGTTTTCCTGTATGTTTAGATAGCAAGGTGTATTCCACTGATTGGGTATGCTCTTGCTGGGATGATACTAAGTATGTTATTTAGTAGGAATGAAGATGAAATGGTGGGTCAATGAGAGGCCTATTTTGTAACAGATCTGCTGTTACTAACTCATGCTTGTCTCTTTGCTGTTCTGATATGCAAGTTTTATGCAAATCAGCTTTTTTCCTTGTTTTCCTGTCACTTTAGACAGCAAGATGTATTCCACTGATTGGGTATACTCTTGCTGGGATGATACTAAGTATGTTATTTGGCGGGTCAATGAGAGGCCTATTTTGTAACAGATCTGCAGTTACTAACTCATGCTTGTCTCTTTGTTGTTCTGATGCAAGTTTTATGCAAATCAGCTTTTTTCCTTATTTTCCTGTCAGTTTAGACAGCAAGAAGTTTTATGCAAATCTTCACATGTCCCAATCTAACTGCAAGTAGTAATTTAGAACTGTTTTGTATAGAGTCCACAGCTGTTTATTTAAATAGACAAGTTTTTATTGTCTTTGTTGCTACTAGCAAGACAAGTCCATAGCTGTTTATTTAGACAGCAAGAAGGTGTTTAAATTGGTCTGTTGTCCCTTGTAGCTGCTAGCAAGTCGGAATAATGCAAATGAAATGTATCATCAAAGTCGGTAACATGCAAAAGCAAAGGTACAATCCTTCTATACGCTATAAGGGTAAACTTTGCATTTGCCTATATATTACCAACAGTCCACACAACTTACACAAGCACATAAAATCATATTCTGAAAATAGAGGCTGATTGCTGATTCTACGATTCATCTGAAATCCTACAGAATTTCTCTACAAGCTGCCAAATATTCCAACACCCAGATCATAAAAATAATAGTTAACCATAGACTACACAGTTCCTTAACCCGTAGACTATTCCGTACTTGTGGGGCGGGGCATGTGGCCAACACTAGTAGGCGGCAAACAAATCCGATGATTCGGCCGACGAAATTGGTAAATATTACTATCTGCTCTAATTTGATCTAGAGATTTTTTTCCCTATTATGGATACAGATCACATTTTTATAAAATGGATATCCACATAAATCTAGATATAAATTAATATTTTTATGTACGGATATATTATTGGAATACAAAACGAATATTGAGGTTGCACCAGATTAAACAAATAAATAGGTTACATGCGAATGGTAACGGCTAAACGTACATGTATTAAGTTTTAGTATACGGTAACGGATAAATAATCCACCTTTGATCTCCAGAGGAATTCATTAAGGTTATTCGGTAAGCTTCGTTTGATTTCCTATCTCATTGCTATATATATATATATATATATATATATATAATCCTATAGAGTTTAACCCCTTCAGATTACTGATTTTTACCTATTGTAACTTTCAGGCATTGACGCATAATCCACCTTTAATCTCTAGAGAAATTCATCAAAATTGTTTAAGATGTTGACTGTCGGGCTTGGTATGATATTTTATAATCTTAGCTTTTTTAATTGATTCAATCTTTCATATTCGATTTTCTACATATTGAAATGATTACGAATATCTTTTAGAGGCTTGCTAGGTTTGGACTTGGAGTACTGTGTTTTTCATTATTTTTTTTACGTAATACTGTAAAATATGTAACGCAAATTTTTCATAAAAGTAAATATTTTTTTTATTTAAAATTGGCTTTTAAGATCAGATTTTGAAATCGGTACAACGTGTAAAATCTGTTTTTACGCAATTTTTAACGCAATTCTATTTATTTACGCAATTCTTTTTTAAAAATATTCTCTTTTTGGAGGTCATTTAACTACAAAATGGGTAGTTTTATTTAGCATACTGATAATAGGTTAAATTTTTTTTATTCATTTTAAAATTTTGTGAAAAAATAGATGGTTTTATTTTGCATATTACCAGGAATAAAAAAAAAAGTTATTCGTTTTTTTTAAATAAATAGATGATTTTGATATATCTAATCTTACTATAAAAACCAAAATTTAAATTTTTGTAAAACGAAATCAAAATATTGATTTTTGTTTCAATCATCGTTTACTTTTTTTTTATTTTGAAAGAAAAATTGTATCATTTATTTTAAGAAAACATTGGATGTTTGTTTTTCGAAAAAAATCTTTACTAGTTTTTAAAAATTTTGATTCGTTTTTTTAAAACTATAAAATGGATGGTTTTTTTTTTCATACTAATAACAAGTACACAAAAAATTATTCGCATTTTTATAATAAAAATAGATGATTCTCATATATCTACTATTACTAAAAAAATCAAAATTTAAAATTTTGTGAAAAAAAATGATTTTTGTTTACAATCATCTTTTACTGTTTATTTTAAAAAACAGAATAAATTTATTTTAAAGAAAAAATTGTATTTTTTTTAATAAGTTCTTTTACTAATAAAAACAGTTTTAAGAAGAGAAAATTGGTGTAAGGAAGCCCTTTTTGTATCATGATACAAAATAGGCCCCTCCAATTTTCACCCTAAAAATAAAAGAGAAGATTGGTGAAATAAGGTACTTTTTGTAACTTGTAGACTAACTAGGCACCCTATTTTTAGGGTTAAAAAATAAAGATAAAATTGAGTGGATATGGCCAAAATTATGGAAATTTTAAGATTCTTCTCTCTCCTATTAATAATCAAATAAATTTTGTTAAATCGGGAAACTAAATATTCTTATTTATCTTCTTAATTATAATAAGTAAAAGATTGTGCCAAAGGTCGGAATCGAACTCTGGACGAGATGCCACACCCCCCCGCCCTTATACCAGTTAGACTAATCAAACTTCGTGTATTCTTTTGCCGATACACAATATTTAATACACAATTTTTATACATAATTTCAATTACACAATGTCCGTACACAATTTCAATTACACAATGTTAATACATAATACACAAATATCAGCTACAAAAAATGCATTGGACATACATAACCACGAAATCGTTATGTAGAAAGTCGTTATTTAGAAAGTCGCAAAAATTATGTAATCGTTATGTAGAAAGTCGCAAAAATTATGTATCAGCATATGTACATAACCACGAAATTATGTATCAACATATGTACATAACCACGAAATTAATAAAAACATATTTTTTTAATTATGATAAATAAATAAATAATTAAAGAACAAACCTCCATTGACGATATTCGAGTTTCTTAAAATCGAAAAAATGGAGATTAGAAAGGTAGACGAAGAAGAAGAATGAAAGATTGCTATATTTAGGTGAGGAGTTATTTTAGGAGCTGTTATAATTTCTTTCCTAATTTGACGTAATAATTTAGTTTATCAATTATTTTAATTTGCCAAATCTGTTACATATTTAAGGAGATAGAATATTAACATTTATGGCAATATCAATTAATATTTATCAATTTATCTTTTTCTACATAAAATAGGGTGCCTAGTTTGTTAATTGAAAACAAAAAGTGCCTACTTTATACACCAAGATACATAAACTACCTACTTACCCTAAACACTCAAAATAAAACTAAATTAAATTATAAAGAATATATTAATTGTGGGAAGAACTCTAATTAAAAAGATTCTCTCCCTTAATTAAGAAGGATAAATAACTATTAAAAATTAAAAAAATAAACTAAATTAAAAAGATAAGTGAATATTAATTGTGGAGACCACTCTCATTAAAAATGTTCTCTCCCTTAATTAATATGAATGTTTTTTAATTAAATAAGAAAAATGAGAGTGGTCCCCACAAATTTTGTACATAATTTTATGTACATAATTTCGCACGCAGATTATGTACATAATTTCGCCCGCAAATTATGTACATAATTTTGCAAGCAGATTATGTACATAATTTTGCAAGCAGATTATGTACATAATTTCGCACGCAAATTATGTACATAAAATTATGTAATTAATTTTAATGCCAACAAATAAACGACTCTTTGAAAAAAATAAGCAATATTAATCAAGGGAGAGAATCTTTTTAATGTTAAAACTAATTCCTTAATTATAGGGGACCACTCTCATTTTTTCCTTTTTTATTTTAAAAAATTAAGGGAGAAAATCTTTTTAATTTTTTTTAATTTTTGAATCGTAACATGAAAATGTCAAAAAGTGTTTCTTTTACTAAATAACTATTTTTGCTTTTGATAATCTAATTAAAAAAATCTTATTCATGTAACAAAGGAACTGTTCATAGGTGATTACTTTCTTAAGAAAAAACCCTAATTCCTATGACGGCGATTCCTACGAACATGGAAGCGACAACTCCTCCCCCCCTCCTCCCCCTGCGGCGCTTGATCCCATGTCATCAATGGCAACGTCCTCTTCGTCTGTGCCTTCGAAATCCTCAAATGCTGGTCCCTCTCAGCCGGCTGCTTTGGAGGAAGGGGTGAACAACAACATGCAAACCCTATTCCCTCTTGGAGCACTATGCTCTTTGGAGATGCCGCTTGGAAAAGAATGCCGCTCCTGTCGGACGATCTTGTTGAGACTGGGAAGATCCAGATTGAGTTTCCGGAGGGTAGAGATGGTACTCCGGTTATTAATGTGGCGCACAATGTCGTTCAAGTACTGAACGCTCCATGGCGATTTTCGGTGGTTGTGAAGCTTCTGGGTAGGATGATATCTTTTCCTTCCTCTGAGCGCAACCTCAGGCAGTTATGGCAAGTTTCGGGAGGATGGACTGTCCTTGATCTCCCTAACAATTTCTTTCTAATACGGTTTGATAAGGAGTCGGACATGCTAGACGTTCTTACGGGGGGACCATGAAAAATGTTTGGCCACTACCTTATGATGAAGCAGTGGGATGAGTCATTTGATCCGATGACGTCAATTCTTTCCTCTACGGGTGTCTGGGTCCGTATTTATGGCCTCCCATTTGCAATGTATAATATTACAGTGCTACGGGCGATTGCTTCTGCCATTGGTACACCCCTTTGAATTGATGCTAATACCCTGGGTATATCAAGGGGAAGATATGCTAGAATATGCGTTACAGTTGATCTTACACGACCTCTCAAGGGTGATGTAATCTTGAATGGCAAACGGTTACTTTTGGAGTACGAAAATCTTCACACAATCTGCTTTGGTTGTGGTTGCTATGGGCACACTCAAGAAGGTTGTGTGTATAGTGGATGTCGTGTGGTTGAAAAACAGCATGTTGATACGAACCAGGAGGTGAGCGGTAAAGATGGTATGAGTGTGGATGGTGAGGCTAGTAAAGTGGAATGTATGATAGTGACTGATAAGGAGGAAGAGAAGCATGGCCCCTGGATGATTGTCCCACGGCGTAAATCCTCTAGCGTTGGGAGGAATCAAGAGAATAGGAAAGACCTTGGAGAAGGTAGGCAGTCCGGTTTTTCTAATCAAGAACCAAGCGTGAACGCAGATAAGGGGAAGCCCATGCAGATGGGAGCCAGAAGAGTGCCCATCATGCAAACTCAAATGTTCAGACCAGAAAGAGAACCCGGGTGTACAACAACAGAATGGAGGGGAGCTCTGGAGCCACCCAAACGACAGTAGGTGGATCCTCCTCTGGGAATATTAGCCCTACACCGACTCTTGAAGGGCCCAAACGGGTTCAGGATTCACCAGTAAAGATTCTGTTTTGGGCTGTCCCCAAGGAGGTCATCTTTGCTGCCAAGGCGTCGGAAGGCAGTGAAGTGAATTTGCGGCCGAGTGGCCAAGAGAACGATTCAATGGGTAGTGGGGCTGCAGATGAACAGGTCCCCATGGAGCCGGATCCAAGATCTTAAGTCTAGCTTTGTCTCCGGCCTTCAATTTTAATGATAGGTATTTTGTGGAATTGCTTCGGAACTGTGAAGGCCAGTTTCCGAAGATCTATAAGGTATATGGTTCGCAAGCACAAACCGAATTTCGTGGCTTTGTTTGAGACACACTGCTCGGGAAGTACTACGGATAGAATTTGTGGGAACATTGGTTTTGATTCAAGCGAACGAGTTAAGGCTGATGGACAGAGTGGGGGTATTTGGTTACTCTGGGACTCTGGCTCATGCAAGTTGTCGGTAATCAGGAAAGATCGACAATTCATCTATGCCACGGTTGATCAAGGAGAGTCGGGATTTGGCCTTATTGTGACGTATATCTCTCCCGATCCAACCAAAAGGAATGGGGTTTGGGAGGATATTTTGGCGATCATTCATGAATCTGCGAATCCGGTGATCATCGGGGGGGGGGGGGGGGGGGGGG
>BSUD01000007.1:10181829-10196420 GCA_033239045.1 Fagopyrum esculentum
GGGGGTGGGGACATGAATGTTATTAAATCTTGCGAGGAAAGCTCTAGAGCTACTGGCAGACTACCTCCGCTGGCTCTCGCTTTCAGCAGATGGATATGTGATAATAGTTTGATAGACTTGGGATTCATGGGCTCTCAATTTACGTGGACCAGGGGACGTACGGTATCTAGTAGAATTGCTAAGAGACTGGATCGGGTCCTTGTGTGCCCTATTGCTCGCTTGAAATGGCCGGAAGCTTCCGTAAGACATCTTCCAAGACTTTCATCTGACCATAACCCCCTATTGTTGAACTTGGATGATATACATCATGCTAACCCCAAACGAAGGCCATTCCGGTTTTTGGCTGCTTGGATGTCGCACCCGGATTTCAACCAACTTATTGAAGAAGCTTGGGAATCTTGCTCTTCTCACCCGGCGGCCCTCAGGAAACTTCAATTAGCTTTGCAAAAATGGAATAAATCCTCGTTTGGGAATATCTTTCAGAGGAAGGAGGCGCTTATTAAAGAGCTTGAGTCAATCATGGCAGATCTTGCTACTAACCCTTCGGACTATCTTATTGAAAAGGAAAGAGAGGTAAACGTCGATCTTGCTTTAACTTTGGAACAGGAGGAAGCGTTATGGTGTCAGAAGTCGAGGCAACAATGGTTGTCCTGTGGTGACCGTAATTCTTCCTTCTTCCATCTCTCGACTGTTATGAGGCGACAACACAATCGCATTGATGCTCTGAAGGATGATGAAGGGGTCTGGTGCTTGGGTCAGGCTAACCTTGAGGAGAAGGCGGTTAGTTTCTTTCGACAACTCTATGGCCCTTTGTCACTTGCTCCGCTAAGTTCAATCCAAGGAGGAGGATTTCCCACTCTCTCCCAATCTCATAAGGCAGCGCTGGCTCAACCATTCTCTGACAGTGAGATATATGACGCGGCAGAGGGATGGGTGCGTTGAAAGCACTGGGACCGGATGATTTTCAGCCCATATTTTACCAGAAAATGTGGAGTAAGATTGGCCCTTCTTTGGTTCGTTTGATTCGGAACTTTCTGGATTCAGGTTCCCTCCCGACAAAGGTTAATGAGACTCATATTGTTTTAATTGGTAAAGTTGCTAAGCCAGAAACATTGAAGCAATTTAGACCGATTAGCCTTTGTAATGTTTCTTACAAGATCTTAACTAAAATGTTTACTAACCGTTTTAAGCCTCTTATGAGCTATTTGGTGAGTCCAATGCAGACTAGCTTTGTACCGGGGAGATCTATTTCGGACAATGTTGTCCTGGCTCAAGAAGCGATTCATTCTATGAAACACAAGAGAGGGAAGAAGGGTTGGATGGTGCTCAAATTAGACCTTGAAAAAGCATACGATATGCTTAGATGGGAATTCATTGCTAACACTCTCGAGGACATGCAAATTCCGGACGTGTGTCGGGAAAGAGTTCTTGCCTGTATTACGTCAAGCACGATGAATCTCCTTTGGTATGGAGAGCGTACGGAGTCTTTCCCGATGTCAAGAGGGGTGCGCCAAGGTGATCCTATCTCCCCATATATCTTTGTGCTTTGTTTAGAACGGCTTGGTCACCTTATTGAGAATGCCGTGCATGAGGGGAAATGGAAGGCTATGCACATGTCTAGAGGAGGCCCCCCTATCTCCCATTTATTCTTTGCAGACGACATTTTTCTCTTTGCAGAGGCGTCCGTCAAGCAGATGAAAATGATTAGAGAGATCCTGGATAGCTTTTGTGGTGCTTCTGGACTCAAAGTCAGCCTATCCAAATCCAAATTATTTGTGTCCCATAACATCAGGGGTGAGCTGGAGACTAGACTGGAAGAGGCGGGAGGTTTCTCTCACACTCGCAACTTAGGCATTTACCTTGGGATCCCGCTGCTTCATGAATCGGTGACTAAGGAAACATTTAACCCATTGGTGGAGAGACTGACCTCGCGACTTGCGGGATGGAAAGCTAACAAGTTGAGCTTGGCGGGTAAAACCACTCTTGTAAAATCGGTGCTCGCTGCCATGCCCAGATATTACATGAACATTATCGTCCTTCCGGTGAGCATTACCTCTAAGATTGATCAACTGTGCAGGAACTTTATCTAGGGAAGTACATTGACAGGTAGGAAGACTCACCTTCTGGGTTGGGAGAAGCTGTGTCAACCCTTGAATCAGGGGGGCTAGGCTTACGGTATACAGCCGATGTAAACCTTGCTACTGTTAGTAAGATTGGGTGGCGTCTGTTCTGGCAGAAAGAGCAATATTGGTCCCGTGTTATACGGCATAAGTACAAGATCAGCCATCAGGATTGGTCCAACCTGTTACGATGTAGAAGTACCGACTCGTATGTCTGGAAAGGTTTAGCTAAAGGATACAATCTTGCAGTGAAACCTCACCTTGGGTGGAGTGTGAATGATGGCCGAAGTGCAAGCTTCTGGAAGGATCCTTGGGTGACGGACGAGCCCTTGAGACTTTCATGTCAAATGCCTCTATCTGATGAGGAACTGGAGCTGATGGTTCGCGACCTATGGCAGGAGGAGGGTAGGTGGGACTGGAATTATCTTTGTTGCAGATTAGATAACACAAGCATGCTCAAAGTTATTGCAATGAATATTGGGGAAGGAAGGGGACCGGATGTGATCAGATGGTTGCCAACGAAGGATGGCCTATTCTCGATCAAGATTGCTTACTTGGCTCTCAGCAGTGGTAGGCCCCGTGTTTTCGTGAGGAATAGTTGCTACAAACTGATCTGGAGCCTTCGTGTGCAAGAACGGGTTCGTTACTGGATGTGGCAGGTTGCATGGGGAATACCCCTCACGAATCACGAACGGAGAAGAAGGCATATGGCGACTGATGCTTCATGCTTAGCGTGCCCTGGGGTTGATGAAACGCTAATACACATGCTTCGTGATTGTATCTTCGCAAAACCTGTGTGGTTACAGATGGTGCCTGATCATCTTCAGACGTCTTTCTTTAGCCTTGATTGGGAGACTTGGTTATTTGAGAACCTCAAATACAAGGATGGTTCATGCGGGTCAGTGCTCCTGGCGAGAAATGTTTGCAGTAACTTTGTGGTGGGTTTGGAAATGGCGGAACGCTAGAATGTTCCAGGAAGGGCATATCGCAAAGGATAAAGTAAAGTGGGTTGAACGATTTTTTGATGAGTATATGGCTGCGTGCAAGGGTAACCTAGGGAAGCAGATGGTGTATAAAACTGAGAGGTTAGTCAGTTGGAGCCAGCCGAAGCAGAGTTGGGTTAAACTCAACGCTGATGGAGCATCGAGAGGTAGTCTTGGGCTGGCGTCGGCTGGAGCCATTATTCGGGATGAGAATGGCGAATGGCTTGTTGGAGTAGTAGTGAACATTGGGGCTACGTCTGCTCCGGCGGCAGAACTTTGGGGCGTTTTGGAAGGGCTGGGTCTTGCGTGGGACCTTGGGTACCGGAGGGTCGACGTCGAGCTAGAATCGTTATTGGTTGTGGGGTTGATCGAGAAAGGGGTGAGTAGTGCCCATCCGCTTTCTAGCCTGGTGGATCGCTGCCAAGGCTTCATTATCCGAGACTGGCTACTCAGTTTCAAGCATGTTTTCAGGGAAGGTAACAGAGTAGCGGACGCTATGACTAATCTTGCCTTTTCTTTTGATTTTAGGGTTTACCGTTTGACGGTTGCCCTTCCTTCTATTTGTAATTTAATTCTTGAGGATTTGAGGCGAGTTGCTCTTCCTCGCACCTCCCGTTTGTAGCATCACGTTTTACATTCAATAAAGTCTTAGGGCGGAGAGTTCGCTCTCTTTCACCAAAAAAAAAAAATTTAAAAAGAAATCTTATTTTTTAAATCTGTATCGTTATTTTTATTTTCTGAATTTTTAAAAAGAAATTTCGATTACGTTTGTAACAAATAAGATTATGTTGTTACAAAGTATGATTTCTTTTTTTCTTTTAAAAAAAGAATAATTCGAATATGAATTATATTTTCTAAAAACCGATGTTTTAAATTATTTAACAAGAAATTAAAAGTTTTGGATTTTTCGGTAACTGTGAAAAGAAAAATATAATTTAAAATAAAAGTGCTTCTTTTTTAAAAAATTAAATCTGTTTTTTTTTTTCTTTTTTTTCTTTTTTTTTCTTCTGGATTTTTTAATAATAAAAAATTGATTACAAGTCTTTTTAACAAATAAGATTCTATTGTTAGAAGTTTTGATTTTTTTTAAAAATAAATAAATAAATTTGGTTACTGTTACTAAAAAAAATCGATTACGATTCATCAATTAATTTTGACGTATTTGTGTTAGTGATGACGACGAGGAACGATTTGTAATCTCTTGATGAGCTAATTATCAATGTTCGTATGAAATGGAAGATCAAAGTTACTATTATTAGTAACTTTTGGTCTAGTTTGTTCAAGAAGCCCAATGATATATATTCTAAGGATATTATATACTTACCGACCTAAACACCATTGCATAAGCAACATACTGTTTTATAATATTTTGATTAGATTCGTGTTTTATAAATGCCCAAATTTTGATCGGCCTTAACTAATCACCATCAAATAAGCAAAAGCAACGGATGGTTTTTAAAATGAAAGAATTTGGCCAAATAGACTATTTCCTATTTCCTTTTGTTTTGTGTACCCTTTTAATTTTTACCACTTTCATTAATGGTAGGTAAACGTAATTAACCCGATATTTAAAAAGAAAGAAACATACATAAAGTTGTTACGCACAAATAATTATTGACTTTGTTTTTTGTTTTTTTATTTGTCCTTTTTTATTTTCTGGTATGAATTTCTGTTATGAAATTCAATCCAAAACTTTTCATATAAAAAATTTTCATATAAAAAATTTTCATACTAGAAATTTTTATACCAGAAATTCATACTAGAAATTCGTATCATAAATTTTCATACTAGAAAATTCATACTAAAATTTTCATACCATAAATTTCATACCTATAAATTTTTATACCATTAAATTCATACCAGATTTTTTTTAATTTCTGAGTTTGTGGTTTCAAATTCATTAAGCCCACTCGCATCCTCCATCAAGTTCTTCAACATTCTTCTATGTTTCCCGGTGACATTCTTCCTCAACGTGCAATCCATTCACTACTACAACCACACCAACATCCTCGTCAACGCCCCTTACAAAACACTCGAGTTTCCTTACCTAACAACGGAGTATGTGGCCAGGACTGTGAACCGATGAAGCTTGTTTTAATCATTGAGACTCATACTAGAAGTTACCCTTCAAACCCTAGCTTTTCGAATCCTTGCGTTTTCTAAGCAAAATCCGAAACACCAAGTCCTTAAAATCCACATTCGTGCCAACAAAAACCCTAAAAATGGCAACAAGAACTTCCATTAGGTCTTTGTGAGCCCCAATTTCAAGGGCTCAGACCTAAAAACGGTGCAAAGGGATTGAACAAAACACAACCCAGATTAACGGTCTAAGGTATTCCTCAAGCAATTTGTAGACACCATAAAGAGTTATAATTGTAACAACCGGAATTTCCTCTTTAGTTTAGATCCTTGAGATTCCTTTCGGAAACACTTAAGTGGTGTCGAAAGGGAGTCTCCGCACCTACGGCTCATGATCTTCCTTTTGGGTTGTTTCTTTTGACTCTCTAACCCTAGCAACCTACACCTCATTCTCTTTTCCCATCCTTGCTTTCATTCTCTTACGTAACTTTTTCTCATTCTTCCGCCCTTCCATTCTCTTCTTTTCCACTTGCGCTTCATACGTCCAAGTTACCGACTTGCAGTCTTCATCATTGTGGGATTGATACTGCAGATTCAACATTAAGTTCTCCTCCCTCCCGTTCTTCTTTTGTAGTCCTTTCTTGTCTTTCTCCTTCCTCTTCTCCTTCTTGATTCTAGGTATGACTTGCGTCCCTGTGATTAAGTGAATCCAAGGCTTAATGGTTTGTTGTTGTGTGCGAATCACAGATCGAGGAGAGTAGAGCCGTCGTGGAAGGGTTGTTGTTCGTCAAAGGACTTCGACCGTCGTCCTTGGAGTATACCCGCACCCAGTCTTGTGCAAACCCGTGCCCGTGCCCTTCATAAGTCGCATCCGCCGTGCCTCCTTGTCACCGCGTTCGCGGGATCAAAACCCTTGTTACCGCACCCGCGCTTTCCTTACCGCGGTCGCACCTTACCTCCAATAGGTACCGTCTTTCTGGTATGTCACTTCCTTCTTTGCTTCCTTGAGTTAGATCATGTTAGGATGGACCTAGATGAACTAGTGTGAATACCAGTTAGTGGCTTGTGAATTCCCAAGGGCTTGGATGAGTTTTTAAAACCCTTGAGCTAGTTGTGTTGATGTGGACCCTTGATGATCTTGAGACTAGGAGTAATGCCTCCTTGCATGGTGTTGTGATCTGGTTAGGAACATTGAAATTAGAAGTAGGGAACTTCTAGCAAGTTGTAGTATGACCTTGTAAAAAGTTAATGAGACTAGAAGTAAAGACTTCTAGCATGTCGGTTTGATTTTGATTTGGGATGCCTTGTCTGAGCAGACATAGATTTCTTTCCTACAAATAGGTGAGCGTTGTCGGAACTGAGTTACCTTTGATACAGGTAAGTCCCTTGTACTTACATAGCTGCCTTCTATGTGTTAGCATAACTATGATAGTTAGGGCTGAGCAGAACCGAACCGCAACCGAACCGCAACATTGCGGTTTGGTTTGCGGTTTGGCAAAAATCGAGTTGCGGTTTGCGGTTCGGACTGCAAACCGCAACGTTGCGTTTTAATTAAAAAAAACCCTTAGTGACCTGTTGTTTCTCCCTTTCTTTGATTCTCTCGCAGCCCTCGCTTCTCACTTCTCAGTTCTCATTTTTAAACTGAACCGCAAATTTGCGGTTCGGACCGCAAAACCGCGACGTTGCGTTTTAATAAAAAAACCTTTAGTAATCTGTTGTTTCTCCCTTTCATTGATTCTCTCGCAGCCCTCGCTTCTCACTTCTCAGTTCTCATTTTCTCACTTCGGCCGTTCAACGACTTCGCACCCCGTAGACCAGACAACAGCCCCGTTTGGTTGCCCTCCGGCTCCGTCGACAATAGCCCCGCTTCCAAGTTCCGCTAACAACAGCCCCGTTTCCTGACTTTCCTCCACCTCCTCTACGAGTATGCGGTTTATTCTGCTTTTTCTATTCTTCATTTCTTCATTTCTTCTTGTGACTCGTTTTTCATGTTATTTGAGTTCTTCTATTCTTCTTCTTCTTCTACTTGTTCTATTGTTGAACTTGAACTTGATTATATGATTATTTCATTTAGGTTAATGATTGTTAAACAAATTTAGGGATTTTAAGGACCATTATATAGTATGATGTTGTTTAATTGTTAAACAGATTGTTGAACAAATTTAGGGATTTTAAGGACCATTATATAGTATGATGTTGTTTAATTGTTTTACTGCTCACTATCACTAATATGATGTTGTTGTTGTTTGATTGTTGAACAAATTTAGGGATTTTAAGGATCATTATATAGTATGATGTTGTTTGATTGTTGAACAAAATCTTCTTCACTAGTATGCTGCTGTTGTTGTTTGATTGTTGACTGCTCATGGTGTTTTTGAATAGTTGTCGAGCTCCCAAGTATGAAGAAAGAAATCTACCGCCAAAAGAATTCGATTATCATCTCCAACCGTTTCTACTTCGGATACATCAACAAGTTGATGAGAATGAAGAAGAGATGCTCCCTCCTTCAACGAACCTACCACCACCGAGTACTGGTGCACCAACTCCATCGACTCCAAGTACCGTTGCACCAACTCCACCGACACAAAGTGATAGTACTTTCAATAGAGTTTACACCGATGTAATTAAGAGGAAAAAGGGAAAAGGGTTGTTTTGGGATCACTACAAACAATACCTTGATGAGAACCAAAAGTTAAGGCCAAGACGTTTGCAACTGATGAAAAGACTAATGGTACATCAAATTTGACTGGTCATCTTGAGAGATGTGTAGAAAATCCGGTCAACAAAAGTAAAGGTACCCGATCTAAAATTGTCTTGGAAGAATTTGCTGAAAGTGGACAATGTAAAGTAAAGAGTTGGGTGCTAAATCAAGATGATTCTAGGAAGTCTTTGGTTGAAATGATTATTCTTGATGAATTGCCTTTTAGGCCAGTGGAAAAAAGTGGTTTTAAAAGATTTGTTGTTACTACTTGTCCTACTTTTAAAGTACCTTCGCATCACATTGTTTCTAGAGATTGTTTTGAAGTGTACTTGAATGAAAAGGTTGCATTGCATGGTTGGTTGAAGAAGAATTGTCAAAGAGTTTGTTTTACTACTGACACATGAACTTCAGTTCAGAGAATTAATTACATGATTGTAACTGTTCATTTTATTGATAATGCATAGAATTGGCAGAGGAGGATATTGATTTTTTGCCAGATAACTAGTCATAGGGGTGAATCACTTGCTAGAGGGATTGATGATTGTTTGAGAGCATGGAGTTTATTTGCTAAGTTGTTTACCATCACTGTTGATAATGCTAGTTCTAATAATGTGATTTGTGATACCTTGAAAGACATTGATAGTAGCAAATGAATCATGCATTTATAGTGGACATAACATGCATATGAGATGTATGTGTAGCTCACATTGGTAATCTGATTGTGAATGATGGTTTGAAGTTGCATATGACTTGTGTTGAAAAAGTGGTATCCATTGTCCGGTATGTAAGGTACTCTCTTGCTAGACTACATGTGTTTAAAGAAGAAACTAAAATGTTGAAAAAAACTGATATTGGGAGGGTATCCCCTAGCAATGGGCCACGATTTACTACCCGATCCGGACGTAGATCGGCAAAGCCGATCGAACCGGGTGATCTAAGTACCTCTTCAAAAAAAAATGTTGAAAATTGAATGCAAAAGAAAGATAGTCCTTGACATAGCTACTAGATAGAACTCCACTTATTTGATGCTTGATGTTGCTCAAATACAAGCTTTTTTTTTACCGGATTGATACTCCAAGAGGAGGTAATGATGATTGCTTAGAGGCTATTACTACAGATGAGTGGAAGAAGATTGAGCTTCTTGTGAAGTTTTTAGCTGAGTTTTATACTTTCACTAAAGACGTGTCACGATCATGTTATGTAACGATCAGTAATTTTTTCTACCACATTGGTCACCTCATCGATGTGTTGAATCAATTGTTGAGGAATGATGATATTGATTGTAGTTCAATGGCTATTCAGATGAAGGCAAAATGTGATAAGTATTGGGACAATTTGGAGAAGATGAATATGTTGATCTTTGTTGCTATTATTCTGAATCCGACACAGAAGTTGCTTATGATGGAAATGGGTCTTGGAGCTATGCATGGGGTGGAAAAAGTTAAAGAATTATCACAACAAGTCAAGGACTACGCTTCTAGATTGTTTGAGAAGTATAAGGTTTTGTATACGACTCAGCATTCTCAAGACTCAGGTACTCAAGCTTCATCAAGTTCTACTTCACATGGAGGGGGAGGAGGTAAATTACTTCCTTTAACTTTTAAACTTATATTATTATTTATTATTTATTATATTCTTATAACTACATGAAGACAATGAATTTATTACCTCAGGTAATACGTTTTTTCAAAAACTATTTGTACAACTTGATGACGTTTGTGGTTCTGATGGTGAATTTGCTACATCTGAGCTTGAGGCGTATTTGATTAAGCCGAGGTCTTCAGGTAAGATGACTGATTTATTAGGGTGGTGGAGAGTGAATGCAGGAAGATATTCTATCCTTGCACGTATGGCTCGTGATGTGCTAGCCGTCCCGGTCAGTATCGTTTCATCTGAATCTGCATTCAATACCGGAGGACGTACTCTCGATGACTACAAAAGTTCCTTAAATCTCAAGGTATGGACCGTTGGTTAGTTGCTTATAAGTAATAATATTTTCTATTTTGTTTTAACTTTTCTTAATTATTATTTTCTTATAATAGACAGTTGAAGGTCTTATTTGTGCACAAGATTGACTACTTGCAAAAATTAGGTCTACCTCTAACATAAATAATGCCACTATTGATGAGGAAAATATAGAGGATGAAGAGGAAGAGATGATGAAGATGTATCATGGTAATACTTAACTTTTAAACATTCATTTTCACTTAGTTATAATATTGTATAAAATGTTATATTACTTATATGACATTATGACAATCTTTGCTTATTGTTTTCATGTGTATAGAGTTGGAAGATTTAAACTTGTTAGTTGGCATTGAAAAGGGACCTATTATTGCTTGAAAAGTCAAGTGAAAATGTATGTTGCCATAACTATTTATCTTTTTGGATTTGCTTGTTGTCTTCATTGATCAATTGTCTTATTTTGCTTGTTGTCTTGTTCAATTTGTTGATAGGTGATGAATCATGGAGTCGGAGTTTTAGTGCATGATGGTGTATGGAAGAATCATGTCTTATTTTGGTCTTTTTGGATGTTGGCATGTTGTCGTTGATCTTTTTGGATGTTTACATGTACTGTATATGACTATGTTTATTATTTTGGAACCAAACAGCAACCAAACAACAACCAAACTGCAACCAAACCGCAAAACCGCAAACCGAACCGCAAAACCGCAATTTGTGGTTCAAACCGAAACCGAACCGCAACCATGCGGTTCGAACCGCAATTTTGCAGTTCGGTTTGCGGTCCACATTTTCTAGGATTGCGGTTTGCAGTTCGGTTCGGTTTGCGGTTTTGAACCGATGCTCAACCCTAATGATAGTGTTTATTATTTTGGAACCAAACAGCAACCAAACAACAACCAAACTGCAACCAAACCGCAAAACCGCAAACCGAACCGCAAAACCGCAATTTGTGGTTCAAACCGAAACCGAACCGCAACCATGCGGTTCGAACTGCAATTTTGCAGTTCGGTTTGCGGTCCACATTTTCTAGGATTGCGGTTTGCAGTTCGGTTCGGTTTGCGATTTTGAACCGATGCTCAGCCCTAATGATAGTGGCGTGTGCTAGATGTTTTATGATTAAGAACATGCTAGGACGACCTCATATGATAATTAGCCCAAGTGTATGATAACCGGGCAGTGACAACTTGTCCAGTTCTACAAGAGACTAGAAGGTTCTTTGCGACTAGTCCAGGAAAATAAACGGTGACATTAAGCATGTCCACGGGTCACGGGTTACCCGTGACCCGACGGGTCCGGGTCCACCGAGTTACGGGTGTGGGTAAGGGTCGAGGTGATCCTTACCAGCCGACCCGGCGGGTCGACCCGTCAACGGTCATATTTTGAAAATAAAAAATTCAAATCAACGTTGGGGTTACCGTTGGGCAACGGCTAATGAGCAAAAAAAAAAAAAAAACTATTAAATTTAACCCCAAAACATTTCTATAATTACCCCAAATCCAATTCATTTCATCTCATACCAACTCTCATACAATCATCTACCCACTCAATCTCTCCATAATTTCCAACTCTTACATTCAATTACTCTCATATTGTCATTCTCTATTCTCTAATTGCCTTTTTAATTATTCATTTTACATTTTACTACATTCAAATATTCAATTATTCTCAAATTCTCAATTCTCATAATCTCATTATTCTCTAATTCTCATTTCATTTTCTTATTCTCATAATTCCCAATTTTCCATTACCACAAAAAAAAAGGCTAGCCGAGGAAGACGTTCTGTTAGCGGTCCTTCATCCGGCGGAGGTGATAGTCGAGGACGTCATTCCGTTAGCTGTCCTCCAACCGGTTCGGATATAAGGCGGGGTTTAAGCTGAGATCATGAGATCCACGAGGAGGAGGAAATCAACATGGATTCACCTCCTTTCCTCAACACCCAAGAATCCGAGACACAAGACCAGGATGAGCCTATCAACAACACTCAACTATCGGCGGCAGTCTTTCGGTTTTTGTTCAAAAAAGGTGCTCCCGATGCTAACGGAATTTATTATGCTAAATGCAATTCTTGCTCTACAAAATACAAGCACAAAAAGGAGAAGGCTACGAGAACTACAAAAGACATATTCTCAAGAAGCATCCCAAGAAAATGGGAATGACACGAGGGCAAACGCAACTAACCGGGTATATAGTGCGTCATACTTGAACCAATTCCATAAGTTGATTTGATTCTAACTATAACATATAAGTATATAGTTTCTATCTTAATTAGGATATAATCACTAAATTAACAAATATAGAAAAAATATATATTTTAAATGTTATATCTATTTTGTTTTTAAGGATATTAATTAAATCTAAGATAATTAAAAAGTATTAAATTAGAAGATACAAAAGATAAATATGATCTAATATATATCTTATCAATATCATAGTTACTAAATATATTTATATTCTCTAATAATCGGCTGGTATAGAGCGACACAAAATCCTTAGAAAACCCTAATGGCCTCAGGAGATCCAACCGCCGTGGAATATCGTTATGATAATGGCGGCGACCTGGATTCTTCCACGTGTGGCAGATTCTACTTATATTTTTGTGTTGCATTCATCGTTGTATCGTTCATACTTTTCATAATAGCCCAAATATATTACTGCGTATCCAACATAAAGGCGTACTGTTTGTACCTAGTACGACAACGTCGTCCACAACAACAACAGAGGACGGAGGAGATTGCGATGGGGTGTATCGAGTGCGCGATTTGTCACGAGGATTATGATAGTGACCAAAACGGCGTCGTTCGTCAGACTTTAGAGCCGTGCGGTCACCGGTTTCACAAGGTTTGCATCGACCGGTGGTTTGTGTGGAATGCGCGGCATGAATGTCCTATTTGTCGTAGTGTATCGTGGGGATCTTCGCTTTCAGTTCATTCTAGTACTTCGATTACGTCGTCTGATTGTCCATTGATAGTTTTGATAGCTAGTTAGGGTTTCACTTTTAGATTTCTTGTCCTATAATGATTATAAATTGTTGTAGGATATACCCTTGCTTACGGCACCGTCAAATGATTTAAGTTCGGATGGTTTCTATTCGAGTTAAATATGAAAATCCGATATATACGGTTGTAGAACAGAAGTTGTGTAGATATGAACGCACATTTGTGTTAGATTCATGCCAATACTTTTATAGTTTTTAGTATATTGATAAATTTAAATATTCAGCACTACACGCTCTGGGAGAATGACTGTAAGTATCAGTTTTGTTGAAAGAAGTAGACGTTGTATGTTGAAATTGACACTTGACATTAATATTAGGTTGATTGATGGGTGGTTAAAACTTCTAGTTTCTTTGTACTATGACTCTATGATAATAAGCATTTTGTGTGTTCAACATTTCTGTTAGATCCAGTCAATATTTTGTTATATTACCTAGTTTAGTTCCCGCACCTTGTGCGGGTTTGTCTAAACAAAAAATATTATATTTTCAATTTTATATATTATTTATTAATATTAATCTATAAAAATAATTATTTTTTATTAATTAATATAACTAACATTTGAGGATTAATTATATTTTTTTAATAAATAAAAGAACATAATTAAAAATTTATTACAAAGATTATTGTTCGAGTATTATATTTACTCAATATATTATCAATTTTACTTATATAAAGTTAGAGGAGAAAATTTTTATTTAGTTTTAAATCTAACAAATGTGTCAATTCTTATTAAAAGATTTGCGTGAGATTTTCTAAAACAAAATCGAATTATAATACATCAGTTTATCAATTTTGATTGGTAAATAAGTATATTTAGTTTTTTTTTAATTTTAATTTTAATATAATTGACGTGGCATGATGATTGTTTATAAATTCTAATAAAAAAATTTCTTATAAAATGATTAATGGCAAATATGTAAATACATTGTGGCAAATCTGTAAATAAATTGAAAAAATGCTGACGTGGACGGCCTTAGAGATTGACACGTGGACAAAATGGGTGCTGTTTTAGTAATATACTAGTTTTAATACCCGTGCTCTGCACGGGTTAGACGATAATTGTGTGTCAAAAAATTATTTGATAATTCATCATGTTGAGAATTGTCTTAACAAAGAGGAATCCGGGGCAATACCTTTTGAGATACTCGAATGTCAAAATTAGTATCAATTCTAGAAAAATTCAAGTTTATTAAATTAAATTTTAGAGTACGTGATTTAGGTTAACAAATAGACGACATTGTCAAAATTGATGAGGTGATTGCACGAAATTAAGCAAAGTATTAGTTCACGGGTTGTTCATTAAAAAATGATTAGCGAAAAAATCATTTAAAAAAATTGTTTAAAAAAATTGTTTAAAAAAATATTGATTAACAAATTAATTGTTTAACAGCCTAACAATTTTCTAATTAAAAAGTTGTTTTAACGAACTATTCGGTGTTTTTTATAAAAAATTGTTTAAAAATAATATTCATAATTTTTTTTAAAAAAAAAATCGTTACTTTCTTGATTTTTTTCTAGTGTTTTTTTCCTGATTTTTTAAATACTTTTGTGTAAATGACAAAAAAACTTTTTATTACGTATATTTGATTTATTTTTTTAAAAATTTAATATTTATTAAAAAATTAAAATTATGTTTTTTTAAGAAAAAATTTTATTGATTTTTTTTTTTCCATATATTCTTAAGTAATATGAAATTTATTAGTTTTTTTTACAAATTGTTTTAAAATATCAGATATTTTTTCAAAA
>BSUD01000007.1:10206142-10354866 GCA_033239045.1 Fagopyrum esculentum
TTTTTTTTTTTTTTTTTTTTAGATTATTATCTGGAAAGTTAGACGAGCTTCTCTCCCTCGTCCATGGTGCGCACTCCACAATCTGGATCGCATCCTCACCCTCAAACAACCACGCAGCCACCGCTCCGTAGTCAGAAAACTCATTTCCGACGCCGAAAAGTCGCCGGAACTCCTTGAAACCACCCTTGTCCACCTCAAATCTATATCTCTCCGATCCTCTGGCGCCGTTCCCTTTTTATGGTCATAACTTATCCTCTCCCAAAACGACGTCGTGGAGAAACTTTCTATCCTTTCCAAAATCAACGCATCGGAAGAGGAACTGAAATCCGTGATGAACACAATCGGAGACGAGTTAGTTAAAAAAAACTCACTCGGGTTCTATCAGAGGGAAATTCACACACCAACCTGTGTTCAATCAAGCTGCTGAGGATATGGTTTCGAAGAGGATTCTGAGGGTTTCGAGCACGTTTACGGATCGGTGCTGCAAGTTGAGTGTAGTTTGAAGAGTAAAGAGAGGGCTAGTTGTGATTCATGGTGGGAATGAAGATATTTTCATAGAGTTTTTTACCCATATGAGATCGATGCAGTAAAATGAAGAATAATTTTAGAGGTGGGTTTGAAAGAGAAGAGTTTGGTCAGCTATGTCAATCCCATTTAATTGCTTTAAGATGGGCAGTAAGGTAGAAGTTACATGTTGCTTTCTGAATTTATTTCCACTGGATCCACGTACAGATCGAATTAGATGAGATTTTGATGGATAGGAATTGATTTTAGGATATGAATGAATTGAAACCTACTCTCATGGGTCCAATTGGCCTATGCATGGAGATGGGCTGAAACAGCCTGTACTCATGCATGGAGATGGGCTGAAATCCTAATGTTTAAGATTTTTTTTTTTTTGAAGGTTTATAAATAGTTTCCGATTTGATTGGCTTTGCCGCTCTACATCTGGAACGGATATAAGTCGTGACTCATTTGGGATACCCTCCGATATCAGTTTTTTTCATACATGTTGCCAAGGAGTCTAGCATCACATCATACATGTTGCCAAGGAGCCTAGCATCACATCCCACTGGACAACTGAGTATTGGTATGTTCAAGAATTATGATAAAAGTGATATGTAAATCTATGGAGTTTTGTATTCTTATAAGCATTGCAATATTGTGTAGATTCGTTGCTATTATAGTAAGCGGCTAAGGCTAGCAATTGCATCTTTAGCTTCAGAGTTATGCTTATTAAATTTCGTTTGATATGACGAATTGTCGGTCATTTGTTTTGAATGACTAGGGCGATATAAACGCTCCTAGGTTTTGCTTTAAGTGTATGTACGAAACTCGCGACTGAATTCGTTCCTTTCTAGCATAAATGGCCAGTGGTTTTGCTTTCTTAAATGTGTTATGACTAGGGACATGGTGTTTCCCTTTGTTGCATGATGATGATGTTCTCAATAGAATGCATAACTGTCACTGGAAATCTAGGAAGAAAGTTACGTCCACAAATCATAGTTATGGTATGAGAATTTCGGGTATGAGAATTTTGTTATGAGAATTTCTAGTGCGAGAATTTCCGATGTGAAAATTTCGGATGTGAGAATTTCTGGTATGAGAAGCTCTAGTGTGAGAAGCTCTAGTACGAGAATTTCATACCAAAAAATTAATTAAAAAAAAAAGGTAAAACAAAAGAAAAAAAAAAAATTTACGTAATTTAGTAACTTAGAAAATTTATATTTATTTCTTTTTTTATATAGAGGTCATTAAATGAAAGTGGGGTCAATTAATTTTATTTTATCATTAAATGGAAGTGGTAAAAAATAATGGGGTTGACTTATTACCATTAAATAAAAGTGGTTTCAATTAATTTTACGTACCATTAAATGAAAGCGGTAAAAAATAATGGAGGTAGACTTATTAAAATAAAACTAAAGGCCTCTTTGGCCAAAATATTTCAATTTTAATTAAGAAATCTAAGGAACCTACAAAAAAAAGGTTTTAGTACTCACTAGTTTAGTGTCCGTGCCTTGCACGGGTATTTGAAAATATATTTTTTGTTATTTTTTTAGTGTGAATAATTTTTATAGATGTCATTTTCTTATTATATTTTTTTGATTTGATTATGAATGTTTATGTAATAAAGTATACGCTTATTAAATAATAACAACATAATTATTTACCTATTTCGTCATATAAATATGACTACATCTGAGAGCATAACAAACCAAAAGTGTTCACTATATCTATATTATAAAAACCGCAATATTAATAACCATAAAAAATAGATATGTAATTTTAATAAATGTCAAATAATAAACGACATCTATGCAATGCAAAAATATATTCAAAATAAATTAATTTGTGCAAATATAATATAATACAAATTCAGAAGAAAACATTTGTCGTGAAACCTCGAAAGCATGCGCGACAGTCTGATTCCGGAAAAGAAGAAGATAAACTTGATACAAGTGTAAACTCAAAAGTTATTATCGCTTGATATTATTGATAAAAAAACGAAATAATTATAAACTCAGAAGATAACATTAATCTTCAAATTTTTTGTGTTTATTTATACAACTTCTCAAAGGGTCATGTTTTCTTGATAATCGATCTGGGATAGCAAATTCCATATTTTACAAAATAATTATGGTTTAATAAAAAAAATTTATTGGCTTAATTTATAATTTGATAAAAGTTTAATCCGGAAAAAACCGTGGAGGCGTCACGTCAACCTTATTCATTTAATTATACTTGAACTTCGCCAAGAAATGTATTATTTGTATACTCTTTAGACTCTCTATTTATACAAGTTCTAAAACCATTAAGCTTAGTAGCTAATCGATGTCGGACAACAAAAACCCTCAAAAAGTTTAACTAAATAGATCATTTTTTAATTCATTTGAAAAAAAAAAAAACATCTTCCCTAAAAATTAAACTTTATGGAAACGGTTACTTATATAAAAGTAATGTGAAAATATTTAAAGTAAATAGAAATCAAACTTAACCAAAAGTCATTATTATTTTAGGGAAAAACATTATTACCCACATAATTGTAAGTTAACGATCCAAAAATAAAATCTTCCCTAAAAATAAAACTTTAGAGGTACGATTACTTTAGAAAAGAACGTTATGCCCACATAATTGTAAGTTAACGATCCCAAAAATAAAATATTATTCCGATATAAATAATAATTATACTTGAATTTAACCAAAAGGGAAAGAAATGTATTATTCGTATAATCCTTAGACTCCCTATTTATACAAGTTCTAAAACCATGAACCTTAGTAGCTAATCGAGGTAGGATAACAAAATCCCTCAAAAAGTTTAATGTAAATAGATTAGCCTAATAACCATTTGAAAAAAAGAAAAAATCTTCCCTAAAAAATAAACTTTAGGGGTACGATTACTTAACCAAAATAACGTGAAAATATTTAACGTAAATAGAAATCGAAAACTAACAGAAAAAAAAATCGGAGTACATTAATTTTTATTTTAAAAATTATCTCAAAAATAGATTGGTTGCAACAATAAAAAGTAACGTGAAATAGTTCCGCTAATTTTTAATTTGTTAACAAAAGATTCTCTGACTTAAAACATATTTTAAAAAATAAAGATTTATTGGCCAAAAATGTATTATTTGTATAGTCAAAATCTTGAAAATATTTAACGTAAATATATAAGGCGACCTAAAAAAACTCGAGGGGCACAATTACGACCCACATAATTGTAGGTTCACGATAAAAAAAAACATTATTCAAACGCCCGAGAATTGTATTATTTTGTATATTCTTTAGACTCTCTATTTATACAAGTTTTAAAATCATCAAGCTTAGTAGCTAATCGAGGTGGGACAACAAAAAGCTTCAAATTTTTTTTAACTAAATAGATCATTTTATTATTCTTTTGAAAAAAAAAATCTTCCCTAAAAATAAAACTTTAGGGGTACGGTTACTTATATAAAAGTAACGTGAAAATATTTAACGTAAATAGAAATCGAACTTAACCAAAAAGCCAAGATTACTTTAGGGAAAAAACATTAAGACCCACATAATTATAGGGTACGATTAATTTAGAAAAAGAACGTTATGCCCACATAAATGTAAGTTAATGATCCAAAAATAAAATATTATTCCGATATGAATAATAATTATACTTGAACTTAACCAAAAGACCAAGAATTGTATTATTTGTATATTCCTTAGGACTTCCTATTTATACAAGTTTTTAAACCATCAAGTTTAGGAGCTAATCGATGTGGGACAACAAAAACCCTCAAAATTTTTTTAACTAAATAGATCATTTTGATATTCATTTGAAAAAGAAAAAAAAATCTTCTCTAAAACGGTTTACTTATATAAAAGTAACATGAAAATATTTAACGTAAAATAAAACTTAGGGGTACGATTACTCTTCCCTAAAAATAAAACTTTAGGGGTACGATTACTTTAGGAAAGAACATTATGACCAACATAATTGTAGGTTAACGATTCAAAAAATAAAATATTATTCCGATATGAATAATAATTATAGTTGAACTTAACCAAAAGGCTAAGAAATGTATTATTTGTATACTCTTTAGACTCCCTATTTATACAAGTTCTAAAACTATGAACTTTAGTATCTAATCGATGTGGAATAACAAAGTCCTTCAAAAAATTTAACGTAAATAGATGATCCTGATAACAAAAGATTCCCTAGCTTACAAAAATAGTTTAAAAATAAATATTTTTTGTCCCAAATAATAGGTTGGTTGGAACAAAAAAAAGTTAGGTACCATCAACAAGCTATTAGTTTAGTAAAAAAGATTTTCTATCTTAATAAAAAAAATTTAGTAAAAAAATTGTGGAAGCTTCATGTGATTATTGATTTCACAACGCGTCACGTCATCCCAATATGTACTCCATGTGCCATGTCATCCCAATATGTACTCTCTTTTAGTATGTATAATAAATCTAAAACCATCAAGCTTAGTAGTTAATCGGTGTGGGACAACAAAATTCTCAAAAAATTTAACTAGATAGATGATTTTGATATTCATTTGAAAAAAAGAAAAAAATCTTCCCTAAAAATAAAACTTTAGGATTACGGTTATTTATATAAAAGTAACGTGAAAATAGTTAACGTAATAAATAAAGACCAAGATTACTTTAGGGAAGAACATTATGACCTACATAATTGTAGGTTAACGTTCCCAAAAATAAAATCTTCCCTAAAAATAAAACTTTAGGGGTACGATTACTTTTCCCTAAAAATAAAACTTTACTTTATGACCCACATAATTGTAGGTTAACGATCCCAAAAATAAAATATTATTCCGATATGAATAATAATTATAGTTGAACTTAACCAAAAGGCTAAGAAATGTATTATTTGTATACTCTTTAGGCTCCCTATTTATACAAGTTCTAAAACCATCAACTTTAGTATCTAATCGATGTGAGATAACAAAATCCTTCAAAAAAT
Organism: Fagopyrum esculentum; assembly: GCA_033239045.1. Classification (NCBI taxonomy): domain Eukaryota; kingdom Viridiplantae; phylum Streptophyta; class Magnoliopsida; order Caryophyllales; family Polygonaceae; genus Fagopyrum; species Fagopyrum esculentum. The sequence goes on from BSUD01000007.1 coordinate 10,211,598, forward strand.
TTAACGTAAATAGATGATCCTGATAACAAAAGATTCCCTAGCTTACAAAAATAGTTTAAAAATGAAGATTTTTTGTCTTTAAAAATAGGTTGGTTGGAACCAAAAAAAAATGGGGCGTGTTATATACACAATTTTAAATTTACTTGGTAGCGAATATGAACATTTTGCGGTGGCGCTCAAATAGATCTGAGCGCTTTGCGACGGCGCTCAAATCTTAAAATAAATAAAAAAAAATGGCAAAAATAAGAAAAAACAGGGTTTTGAGCGCCGGCGCATGACGCTGGCGCCCAAAACTCTGTTTCTTATTTTTGCCCTTTTTATTATTAAAGATTTGAGCGCCTTCCTACTTTTGCCTTTTTTTTATTAAAGATTTGAGCGCCTTCGGAAGGCGCTGGCGCTCAGATTCTTTGTTTTTTTTTTACTTGTTGAGCGTCATCGGAGGCGCCCAAAACTCTGTTTTTTCTTATTTTTGCCCTTTTTATTATTAAAGATTTGAGCGCCTTCCTACTTTTGCCTTTTTTTTTATTAAAGATTTGAGCGCCTTCGGAAGGCGCTGGCGCTCAGATTCTTTGTTTTTTTTTTACTTGTTGAGCGTCATCGGAATGCGTTTGTTTTTTACGCTAGTAAAACAAACCTCGTGCATTTAGCTTTTTCGAAAAAAATTTACGTACAATCTTTCAATAACAGGTAGTTAGTTTAATAAAAAAAGATTTTCTAGCTTTAAAAATAAATATTTATTGGCAAAAAATTGTGGTAACTCCATTTGATTACTACTTCCACAGGGCGCCACGTCAATAGATTCTTCTTAATTAATTGGGTATGCTTTGGGATCCTCCAATAGGATCAAATTCAGAACCAATCTTCGGATCAAACGAGCAATTCGCTCACAGAATCATTGTTGAACTCATCAAAACACAGGTGAGATGAACGTGATGAGTTTGCGTGTTGTTGAAATTGTGGTAAACAAACTCATATTAAAATGTAGCTTTGTAGAGATGTTTGGCTGTTTCAATTAATTGAACATAAGCGGAGTTAGTTTGATTCTGAAGCATAGTTGTATAAACCAGGCTAATTAAAGTTCCTATTCAATTTCTTTCATGTAGTTAAATGAATTTGACAGTGATTTGGTGAGTGAAATGCTGTTTTTTTTTTTTTTTTTTATCTAAAATTGATTTGAAGGATCTGGTTGTCAAGCAATTCAAGATCCTTGTACTTCTTGTGCTAGGGCTTCTAGACATGGGATATCAATTGTTTGGTATGTGTTACTCTTACGATATAATTTAGTTCAGTTATTAAGTTCAGTTTCTTAAGCTAGAATTAAGGAATATTAATATGCCTTTGTAAGCTATTTAAGATGAGGCTTATCATTAGTAAGATACGTTGGTTTTGGCAAAGGTCTCTTAGAGCTAAAGACCAACTATCCATTTCCAAACGCTCAAAAACACAGGTGGGTTTAAAAGAGATTGAGAAGACAGAAGGCTGTGAAAATATCGGACAATATTGGTGGAAGTTTTTCACAGCCGTCAAATCCAAAATATGATAGGATTATGACCATTGAAGTTTGGTCATGGAGAACTTTTTCCGATCCAAGGAGTATTGGGTCATCGTCGAAACGGGGTACCAGTTACCTATTGAAGGAGATATTGGAAGAACTACAAATTAAGGATTTGAAGGCTAAGAATTATTTGTTCTAATCTTTGGTCCAAACAATTCTCAAGACTATTCAACAAAAGGATACATCCAAGTAGTTATGGGACGCGGTGAAAATGAGGTGTCAAAGGGACACTCAAGTGAAGAGGGCCCAACTCAATTGTCTCCGACGAGATTTTGAGGTTCTATTCATGAAGCAAGGGGAATCAATCATTGACTACTTTGGCCTAGTGATGATAATTGCGAATAAGATGCACAATTATGGAGAGGAATTGGCCGATGTCAAGATTGCAAAAAAGATTCTACTAACTCTGACTGATAAATGGAATTATATTGTGTGTTGTATTGAAGAAGCGAAGGATATCAATACACTATCTTTGAATACCCTACAAAGCTCACTTTTGGTTCATGAGAAAAAAATTCAAAAGAGAGATCACTGACGAGCACGCTTTTAGTGTGACTCGACTAGAAGACATCGGTGTGTAACACCCCAAATTCTCGGAACTCGGGGAGCTACTGGTTAGGACCTCACAATGGGTCCCGACCTTGGTTTAACAACAACATTACTTGGATCTTATAACAAGGCACAAATGTATTTAAAACAATTTCCAAAACATAATATTTTTAATGGTATTAACGTACACATGTGACAGCCTTACAAACATATATAAAGATACATAACATGCATGACGTATGGAAGACTCCCCCGTCCCCATCTAATGAGTACGTGGACCCGGCTGACCATCCGTTCCGGATCTCTCTGCAACTGTCTATCTCTACAGGTCTACAACACGGATAAACCGTTAGCTAACTATCCAAATATAAGCAAAAATGATAACAGCACAAACACAAGCAGAAACAAAATAAACAAACATCATGCTGGCACTCAACCGTTTATTATCTATTATTTAAGTGATTCACATTATTCAATTTAAGTTGTGGCACGAGAATTATTATTAGTTCTCGCCTCCGTTCCTTATCCAACTGGTGTAGGTCTAGCTGACTTCCATTGGTAGCATCACTACAAACCACGTATGGACTAGTCCCGAAAGAAACCCCCAGCGCCCCGCGAGCTACTGAGCAGAATGCCACCGCCCGTTACTCTTAGGCCAAAATATAGGTCGGTAATTATATATCACAACCTATCACTCTAACATTTCAATCACATACCACCATCATCATTTATACTCATATTTAGCAGTCAGCTAAGTAAGCCCAAAGGACTTACCTGATATACAGCTCGACTCTTTGTAAACCACTCGTTCTGTAAACTGTAGCAACTCAGTTGCCTGTCAAAGGCGATAAGTGTATTAGCACACTCTCACGTAGTTAGAAGTCTAAAACTTCTAAGATCGAATGATGTATTAAGACATAACTAGTTACAGTGTTAATTTAGGGTAAAATGACCATTTTACCCTTGGTCCCGAAATTCTCGAAAAATCTAGAATTCATGTCTAATCTCCTATTTGAGGTTCTAAATTTATTTTCTAACTCCTAAAATTTTATTTGGTTCCAAACTGACATTTTTTTTCTATGTTTCTATTTTCCGGAAGAATTGTAAAGGTCTAACTTCGGTTCTAAATATAAAATTCTTAACAGCTTATAATAATTCCGAATTAAATCTCTAGATCATCTATGAGGTTCTATCTAACTTTAGCAGAAAGAATTTCTCCAAACTGTTCATTCAACAGTTTTATAAAAATTCCTAAAGTTGACTACTCCCTTTTACAAATTCTATACTTAGCCCAAATCTGAGTAGACTTTGAAAAATCATAACTCCTAAACCACTCACTGGATTTATCCCAAATTTTAATATGTTCTACTATAAAATCTTATCTATAATATATCCAAAATTTAGCTGCAAAGGAGATCAAAATCCTATTTAAAACTATCTCCCAAAACCGAATTTCAGCACAACAGAAAAACTGCTTACGACTCAATCTTGGAAAAATCGTAAATCCCAAACCACTCGCTGGATGCCTCTCAAATTTTTATATGTTCTACAACAGTATGTAAACTATATCATATCCAAAATTCAAGTCCAACGGATATCAAGAGCTTATTCAAAATCATCTCACAAAACAGCATCACTTGCTGTTTTCCCCAACACTCAGCACGTATATAAAAACGTCAACTTTGAAACACAATAACTCTCAAACCGTAACTCCGATTCTTCCCAAATTTTAATATGATCTACAACAAGATGTCAACTATATCATATCAAAAATTCAAGCTTAACAGAGATCAAAACCCTATTCTAAACTATCTCACAAAACAGCATCTCATGCTGTTTTTCTCAACTCAGCACATTTATAAAACTGAACTTTGAAACCTCATATCTCTCAAACCATAACATGGATTCTTCTGAAATTTTAGTATGATCTACTTTGAAATACCATCTATAACATATCCAAAAATCAGCCAAAAAGAAGAAATCTAACTTACCCAAATCTGGACCCGAAGTTGACTGCTTGTCACTTCCGAAAAATTCAGAAAACGCCTCAACTCTTCAAGCTATCTTCCGAGGCTGTTAGGGATGGATTGATGACAGAAAAGGAGCTCTTATCAGCATATATATATATATATATATATATATATATATATATATATATATATATATATATATATATATATATATATATATATATATATATATATATATATATATATATATATATATATATATATATATATATACTCAGGACGTAAGTGTACCCAACTCCGTACAAGATGAGAAATTAAATATGTAGATATATATATGAGTACCGAATAATTACACAATTAAATAAGTGGGTGATAAGAAAGTTAAGAATAAATTTGAGAAGCCTTCAGCTGAGGGTAAAATGGTCTTCTACCGTAAGAACTTGTTCCGTAATTCCTTAGCATGAGGTTGGACATCGGAATGTGATTTTGATACACATGCCTTATTTGACAGGCATCTGAGTTACCACGAGTACGGATTTTTGAGACGTGTTAGAGTATATCTTGACTCAGGTAAGTCCTTGCGACTTACTTAGCCGGTTTCTGAGTGTTAGTCGAGTGATAGTAGTGGTGTGTGCTATTGCTTGATTTAATAATAATAACTTGCTAGGACGACTGTTATTATTTACGTAAGGCCCAAGTGTATGTATAACGGGCCGTGACATCACTGCCCAGCTCTGACAGGAGACTGGGAGGTTCTCTATACCCAGACCATACAGGTACAAGGTGAGGTGCATCGGATCCATTCCTGATGGTTACACGGGGGCGGAGGCGAGGTTTGGGAATCCCTCGTGTCACAAAATAAGTATCATTAGAGTGAATGAGTAAATTAAAGCAAGATAATAAAACGGACTTGTTTGAAAGCATGCTGAGTGTTTATGTTTATCTGAGTGTGTTTGTGCTGCTATTATTCTGCTAATATTTAGATAACTAGCTAACGGTTCTTCTTGTTGTTGTTTTAGATTTACCGCAGGTTAGATCAGCAGCTGAGTGATCCGGAAGTAGTGGTCAGCCGGGTCTCCGTACTCCTTAGAGCGGGGTTGGGGTTGTTTTGTCTTTCCTTTCTGTCGGTTAAGATAGTTGTTCTTTTCTCTTGTTTAAGTACTGTAGGCTGCTAGACAGTGTTGCATTCATTACTCTAAAAACATGGTTTTTATGAATTTCGGTTTCTTTATTTGTGTCTTGTTGCAAGGTCCTAGTAATGTTGTTGTCAAACTGAGGTCGGGACCCATTGTGAGGTCCTAACCAGTAATACTCCGAGTTCTGAGAATTCGGGGTGTTACAGCGGCCATTCCGTTCCGAGAGATCATAGCCGACTCTTACAGCTATCAACTTGGGTCCTTGAACTAACTGAACGGGGCTTACGATCACACAAGCAATTTTTTAATCCGTGGAGCCGATCCAAAAAAACTCGATATTCTAGTACCCGTTTTGATCCGGATCCGATCGAAAATATTTTACCGAATCACGACATCTAATAAGGATCGAGATTTTGGCATCCGGATATTCGCGGATAGTCGAATAGTACCGAATCAATATATATTCCCGGTTATTCGGCTATTAAAAAAACTTTTATTATATGTATTTGTTTACGAAAGGATAAATCAAGATTTTATATTACAATTTTGTACTAATAATTATATTTAAAAATATATTATATTTAAAAATATTTGAGTTAGGCAAAATAATGAATTAATAATGTTAATTTGTTTCATATTTATACCCTTTCTTAATACATTTTGTTAAAGTTTCAATTATAAATTCTTTAAAAAAATTCAAAACTAATTTTAGATAAAAAGAAATAAAATTACTTTTGATTTCTATTTTTTCAATAAAAAATAATTTTTTAAAAAAAACTGATTATGATCATGTTCAATTTTTAGTAAATATGATACTACAATAAAAATCACTAGCAAAACATTGTATAGAAAATAAATTACAATGTAAGTCGGGTACATATAGGACATTGTTAAGAATAAATTTTGATAAAATTTTATTAGATCCCGCTTGATTTTCAATGAAGATTGATCCTGTAACACCCCAAATTCTCGGAACTCGGGGAGCTACTGGTTAGGACCTCACAATGGGTCCCGACCTTGGTTTAACAACAACATTACTTGGATCTTATAACAAGGCACAAATGTATTTAAAACAATTTCCAAAACATAATATTTTTAATGGTATTAACGTACACATGTGACAGCCTTACAAACATATATAAAGATACATAACATGCATGACGTATGGAAGACTCCCCCGTCCCCATCTAATGAGTACGTGGACCCGGCTGACCATCCGTTCCGGATCTCTCTGCAACTGTCTATCTCTACAGATCTACAACACGGATAAACCGTTAGCTAACTATCCAAATATAAGCAAAAATGATAACAGCACAAACACAAGCAGAAACAAAATAAACAAACATCATGCTGGCACTCAACCGTTTATTATCTATTATTTAAGTGATTCACATTATTCAATTTAAGTTGTGGCACGAGAATTATTATTAGTTCTCGCCTCCGTTCCTTATCCAACTGGTGTAGGTCTAGCTGACTTCCATTGGTAGCATCACTACAAACCACGTATGGACTAGTCCCGAAAGAAACCCCCAGCGCCCCGCGAGCTACTGAGCAGAATGCCACCGCCCGTTACTCTTAGGCCAAAATATAGGTCGGTAATTATATATCACAACCTATCACTCTAACATTTCAATCACATACCACCATCATCATTTATACTCATATTTAGCAGTCAGCTAAGTAAGCCCAAAGGACTTACCTGATATACAGCTCGACTCTTTGTAAACCACTCGTTCTGTAAACTGTAGCAACTCAGTTGCCTGTCAAAGGCGATAAGTGTATTAGCACACTCTCACGTAGTTAGAAGTCTAAAACTTCTAAGATCGAATGATGTATTAAGACATAACTAGTTACAGTGTTAATTTAGGGTAAAATGACCATTTTACCCTTGGTCCCGAAATTCTCGAAAAATCTAGAATTCATGTCTAATCTCCTATTTGAGGTTCTAAATTTATTTTCTAACTCCTAAAATTTTATTTGGTTCCAAACTGACATTTTTTTTCTATGTTTCTATTTTCCGGAAGAATTGTAAAGGTCTAACTTCGGTTCTAAATATAAAATTCTTAACAGCTTATAATAATTCCGAATTAAATCTCTAGATCATCTATGAGGTTCTATCTAACTTTAGCAGAAAGAATTTCTCCAAACTGTTCATTCAACAGTTTTATAAAAATTCCTAAAGTTGACTACTCCCTTTTACAAATTCTATACTTAGCCCAAATCTGAGTAGACTTTGAAAAATCATAACTCCTAAACCACTCACTGGATTTATCCCAAATTTTAATATGTTCTACTATAAAATCTTATCTATAATATATCCAAAATTTAGCTGCAAAGGAGATCAAAATCCTATTTAAAACTATCTCCCAAAACCGAATTTCAGCACAACAGAAAAACTGCTTACGACTCAATCTTGGAAAAATCGTAAATCCCAAACCACTCGCTGGATGCCTCTCAAATTTTTATATGTTCTACAACAGTATGTAAACTATATCATATCCAAAATTCAAGTCCAACGGATATCAAGAGCTTATTCAAAATCATCTCACAAAACAGCATCACTTGCTGTTTTCCCCAACACTCAGCACGTATATAAAAACGTCAACTTTGAAACACAATAACTCTCAAACCGTAACTCCGATTCTTCCCAAATTTTAATATGATCTACAACAAGATGTCAACTATATCATATCAAAAATTCAAGCTTAACAGAGATCAAAACCCTATTCTAAACTATCTCACAAAACAGCATCTCATGCTGTTTTTCTCAACTCAGCACATTTATAAAACTGAACTTTGAAACCTCATATCTCTCAAACCATAACATGGATTCTTCTGAAATTTTAGTATGATCTACTATACTATATCAACTATAACTTGTCCGAAATTCAAGTCTAACAGAAGTCAATAATCCCTCCAAATTTATTCTACAAAACTGCATCGCAAGCAAATTTCCTCAAAATCAGCACACTTAGAAAACTGCATGAGAAGCCAACTTGATAAACTCATACCTCCTAAACTATAACTCAGAATTGGCTCAAATTTCAGTATGTTCTACACTGCAATACCGACAATAACATACCCAAAATTCAACGGTGGATCTTTATCCAAACGTTTAATAATTGTCCGACAAGATAGGCAGTTTATAGGTCCAAAGCTGAATGAATAAATGAATTTACAGCAGCCCCCTTATTTCTATCATTTTATGTATACATTCAGCAGCTACCTATCTATGTTAACTATGCTCAAGGCCAACTACAGCAGCTCACATACATATTTATGACAGTGAAATTGAAAAGTGGAGGAGCCAGCTTACGGAACTGCAGTCCGGCGGTAAGGGGTTGGCGTTCCGGCGGCAAAGGGCTGGCGTTCCGGCGGCAAAGGGCTAGCGTTCCGGCGGCAAAGGGGCTGGCTGCGCAGGAAGACAGTTACTGCCTCGGAATCGAACCAGAAAGCGGAAGGAAAGGAGGGAGGCGGAAGGAAGGAGGCACAACCTTACCGGCGTCACTGCGGCGGGCGTCTGAAGCGGCGCGGCTCGGTGGCTCCAGCGGTCGCACGGTGGTCCACGGCGAGGGAAAGACGGCTGCGTCTTCGGTACTGCAGTGGTCGACGGAAGGTAAGAGGCGGAACCGCAAAGAGTGCGGAGAAGAACGGAAAGAGGAGAAGGGCGGTAGACTTACCGGAGCCGGCGGAAGGTGGCGCAGGACCCGGCGGCGATGGCTCCGGCTGAAGGAGGGCGGCGCCGAGGCTGTTGTCGTCCGTATCGCAAGGGAGCCGAAGCGGGGCTGCAGTTCGATTGTTTGCGAGAGGGAAAAGGCAGGAGCGGCAATCGCGTGAGATAGGTTAGAATTAGGGTTAAATTAGATTAGTTTAATTAGGTTAATTTTAATTAGTTTATGGTTAATGATGGGCTTAGGAAGTGGGCTGATGGCTTGGGCCTAGGGTTGGCCCAATTGAGCGGTGATCTCATAAAATCGAAAGCGGAACTCGTAACTCGTTAATTTTTTTTTTTTTGTGCGAGAGTTTAAATAATACGGAATTAAATTCCGTATTTATAAATTATTATTAAAAACGTAATTTATTTCCGGTCATTTAGTTTATCATTTTATGTGAATCTGGGTCACATAAAATGATAGAACTAACTCGTTTTATTTATTTATTTGTTTATTTACGATTATTTCATCGGACTTTGGTTAATTTCAATTTACCGGAACTTAAAATTTTCGGTTATTACATCAGTGCCCCCTTAAAAGAAGTTTCGTCCCGAAACTTAGAATAATTCTCTAAATCGCGCATTTCCTTTGGTATATTTAATTTTCTAGACATTTTCGTTGGCTACAAGCAACTTCTCAATCATCAACAGCAGACATGTGTCACATAAGACGTAATCACTCAATTAGTATAAAAATCTGAAAGGTCAAACAACACAACATCCGAGTACTAACTCGTCAAAACAGGAGTAACCTCTAACCCCGCAAAGAACTCGGGATAGTTACGTCTAATACTCTCCTCAGTCTCCCAAGTGGCCTCATCAGCTCCCCTCCTAGACCATTGGATCCTCAACATAGGTATCTCCTTGGACCGCATACGTCTAGTACTGCGCTCCAAGGCAGCTACGGGGCACTCTACAAATGTATGGTCAGGCTCAACTGTCAGATCCTCATGGCTGATGACGTGTCTCGGATCCGGGATGTACTCTCTCAACTGAGATACATGAAAGACCGGATGAACACCCTCTAATCTCGGCGGTAATGCTAGTCTGTAGGCCACCTCTCCAACTCTCTCCAAGATCTCAAAAGGTCCGACATATCGGGGACTCAGCTTCCCCTTAATGCCGAAATGCCTGACTCCTCTCGTAGGTGACACTCTCAGCCACACCTGAGCACCCATTCTAAACTCCAAAGGTCGACGCCTTTTGTCGGCGTGGGGCTTCTGACGACTCTGAGCTGCTAACATCCGCTCTCGGACTAGGGCAATCCGAGCGATGCAATCCTGTACCTGATCTAGAGCTACTCCATCAACTCTGCTGGGCTCTTCCCAACCTAATGGTGTACGACATCTCCCCTAATTGACGCGTACCAACTGTTATTATATGAAAACTCTACAAGGGAAAGGTGATCAGGTCATACATGTCCCCAATCCAGTACACAGGCTCGCAACATGTCCTCTAATACCTGGATGGTCCTCCCAGACTGACCGTCGGTTTGTGGGTGATACGCAATGGTAAAGTGGAGACCCGTCCCCACTATAGTGTGTACCTGCTGCCAAAATCTCGCGGTGAAACATCCATCCCTGTCGGAGACGATAGTCTTGTATATTCCATGGAGTCTCACAATATGTCTGGTAACTCCCCAGCTAGACGGCTTACCGGCCACGTTTCCTTAATCAAAATGAAGCGTGCGGTCTTCGTGAGACAATCTACTACCACCCCATTTACAGGGTCAAGCCCTAACTCGTCCTTCTTGAGGTTGAGATTATCTTGGCATAGATCTTTAAAAGGTTACGTCTCATACTATACGCCATATCCCATGTAGCCTCGTTGGCTTTTCATAAGCCACCGACTCTCAAATCTTTTCATGTAATCAGGTTACAAGCGTCTGCTACCATGTTCTAGAGTGGTTACCGGATATTTCACCATTATCATTCGGCTCAACAGTCTGATCTTCCAATTTGGTGACCTAAATCGTGTATGGTAGGTACCTCTCCACAGAATCCGTGTAAGAATTGGTTACACTTCTAAACCGCTTTAAAGTCTCACATGGTTGTCCTACCCCATTCACCTCCAAGTTCCATGTACCCGATCTAGGATATCACCCTATACATCTCCCGACACTTTACTAGTGCTTAAAGCTAGTTGTATCACAACTCACTTGGTATTGTCTCTTAATATGACTCAGTCATATGGTTCCTCTAACTTAATAATCAATATCCGGTTGTCTATCTTTGTGTTCTATCGACGTCATCATATTATTTATAAATCTTTATCTTAACCCAAACTGCTTACGCCATATCCAAGATCTTACGTGACATAGAGTGTGTCCGGAATGACAGCGCTCCACACAAGGTGATCTCACCTCACTATCCTTTGATCATAACTACTCGAGAAATGCTAACACACCATCATATTGTACTCCTATATCCCCACGTTTACTGGACCTAGAATATTCCTCGGATGCCAAACGCAACTCGGCTCTATTCCGATACTAAATTCTTCCTTCCAACTAAATGTATTCCCATAACCACTATCATCTTAAACTCGACACATTATTTTTCTATACCAATGAACTTCTTACTTCGTGGGTTAGGACCCACCACGCTTCTGCTGCGCTACTCCGATTTATGTTGTCGCCACCCACTTGTCATACAGGCCTTTCCTACGACTCCAAACTGACTAACCTCAAACTTTTCTCCCAATTACACCATAAGTCCTGACCGGGTGAAGTATCAAATACCTTCCTTACTTGGCTTGAGGGAATAATATAACGGTTGAAAGACGGACTTTTCTGTCTACTTTCTTAATTCTTTTAACCCGGATCCAAACTCCCTGACTCGAGCGGAGTTTGATCTTAACCAGCCAGCAAGAATCTCTAACACGATTCTCTTATTCCTTTAGTTCACGCAAGAAGGTTTCCGGTACCTATTTGAGAAATCCTCTAAGGGGTCGGTAAAGCTACTCCATAGGTCCACAGTCACAATTATCTCTTCTTGGCGTCACACAACTCGTCAATACCAAACGATGCTTGCACGTCCTCGGTTGATGTCGTTTAGTCTATAATGGACTTGTCTCAATTTCCCGGATTACTTTTCACATACCCATGTTGTCATTGATTTTCCTGATGAGCACTACTTACTCGAGCTCATCTCTTTATACTCCTTTGGCTCGTTCTACATTACAAACTTCCAGTTCTCCCGTGAACTAACTCCATTTCTCGAGTCCAACTGTGTCATCCATCTGATATCAATGGTCCTTTCTAGATCTTCTACTATAACGTGTAAGCACGTCTACGCGACTCTCATGACCTTAACTTCCCTCTACTGGCGGTTTATCTAGTAGGGAATGCTACACACACCCTGTCTTGATTGACATAGAACTTTATCAAAATCATATACTCCTTACCCCTCTAGTTCTTCTTTTATAATCCATCTGTACTAACTGTGATTTGCACCCTTTTCCTAGCCAGTAGGTGGTAATCCCGTCAGACGCTTCCCTTGGTCTTCAATGACATAAAGGGGGTCCTTTCTGGCCGTCTAGTCTTTCTTCTTAAGTTCTTAATTAGGGTTCCTTGCTCGAACTCACTCCATGTTATTATTAAGATACTAGCACGCGGATCGATTTAGCTTCACATTTGTCGTTGTTGATCTCTTGAAGGGTCCTCTAGACGTCTATAAAATTCTTTCATCATCCTATGGTTATCCTCCTTATCTGATAACCAGTTACCATTGGTTGACCCGCACGTGTTATGTCTCCGATTTTACCAACCAGTCTGTAGTTGACCTTCTATAAGATGCCGAACTTACTGTTCTTCGATCTCTTTGAAGTTTGATACCCTTGGTGAAATCTATCTCCTCCAATTTCTTGGTTAACACTCCTCCAACTCCTTCCAAGTCTGCACTTCTCTTGTTCTCTTATGGAATTCCTATACTCTTCTGAGTCTAGTCCTAACATTCATATGTCTTCAAAGGGTTTATTAAGTCTTCCACGATAACTTGTAAGCGTCTCTTCACAATTCTTCTTACTTTGTTCATCGTTTGTTCGTGTTTTCCTGATATGACCGTTAATGTTGGTAACTTAGATCTTTATGTGAATGAGAAGTTATTATGGACTCTCTAGTCCACCAAAATAACTTTCCCACATTCTTCCATTAGTTTGGTGTTGTGTTGTAATGCCACATTTATAGAATTCCGTTGTCTTAATTTCAGACCTCTACTGTATTTGATACTTACGTCATGATTTTTTGCAAACTCTTGCATCTCTGAGTAGGTCAAACCGTCTCTATGATGATGAAATTTATTTCACGTCTTTAAACTGTTTTGTCAATGGTTGTCTTGTACTCCGTTCTGTATGATTCTTGTTCCCTTATCGTTATCTCTAATCCGATCTCTCGTCGTCTCTTACATGATTCTTCTAATTCATCTCTCAGCCTCATACGACCAAGTCCCTTGTATTACTTCCTGTTCCTTCTGCCTGTGTTGACTCGGGGATTCTTTTCCCCTCGGACGGTACTTGTGGTGAAAATTGTCTCCACATCTGTACTTCTTTGCCCACTCGTTCTTCGGATGATTTATATGGTCACAAGGACGCCCACCAGAGTATAACACTCGATCCTCGGTCTGAATCCATTATCTCGTGTTGAAAACTCTTCAAGTCCGTTACCGATTTATCATGAGGCGATAATCGATTCATGATATCATAACTAAAGGATACTAACATGCTAAACATACACATTTATATAATTAAAACATATCGATATAACTCTATATACTAACACCTATCATTCCAAGTTGCAGAGATCCACGGAGAACGATGGTGGTCCGACGTACTACTAACCCAACAACCCGACTATGCACGTGTGTAAAAATCAAAATCCGTTTTTGAAAATCTTAGACCCCTTTCGGGTTCTGATTATTTTATACATTCGGTCTTTTAGAAGATTTCAAGTGCCATTGTTGCCAACCCAGAGCTCTGATACCATGTTGTAACACCCCAAATTCTCGGAACTCGGGGAGCTACTGGTTAGGACCTCACAATGGGTCCCGACCTTGGTTTAACAACAACATTACTTGGATCTTATAACAAGGCACAAATGTATTTAAAACAATTTCCAAAACATAATATTTTTAATGGTATTAACGTACACATGTGACAGCCTTACAAACATATATAAAGATACATAACATGCATGACGTATGGAAGACTCCCCCGTCCCCATCTAATGAGTACGTGGACCCGGCTGACCATCCGTTCCGGATCTCTCTGCAACTGTCTATCTCTACAGGTCTACAACACGGATAAACCGTTAGCTAACTATCCAAATATAAGCAAAAATGATAACAGCACAAACACAAGCAGAAACAAAATAAACAAACATCATGCTGGCACTCAACCGTTTATTATCTATTATTTAAGTGATTCACATTATTCAATTTAAGTTGTGGCACGAGAATTATTATTAGTTCTCGCCTCCGTCCCTTATCCAACTGGTGTAGGTCTAGCTGACTTCCATTGGTAGCATCACTACAAACCACGTATGGACTAGTCCCGAAAGAAACCCCCAGCGCCCCGCGAGCTACTGAGCAGAATGCCACCGCCCGTTACTCTTAGGCCAAAATATAGGTCGGTAATTATATATCACAACCTATCACTCTAACATTTCAATCACATACCACCATCATCATTTATACTCATATTTAGCAGTCAGCTAAGTAAGCCCAAAGGACTTACCTGATATACAGCTCGACTCTTTGTAAACCACTCGTTCTGTAAACTGTAGCAACTCAGTTGCCTGTCAAAGGCGATAAGTGTATTAGCACACTCTCACGTAGTTAGAAGTCTAAAACTTCTAAGATCGAATGATGTATTAAGACATAACTAGTTACAGTGTTAATTTAGGGTAAAATGACCATTTTACCCTTGGTCCCGAAATTCTCGAAAAATCTAGAATTCATGTCTAATCTCCTATTTGAGGTTCTAAATTTATTTTCTAACTCCTAAAATTTTATTTGGTTCCAAACTGACATTTTTTTTCTATGTTTCTATTTTCCGGAAGAATTGTAAAGGTCTAACTTCGGTTCTAAATATAAAATTCTTAACAGCTTATAATAATTCCGAATTAAATCTCTAGATCATCTATGAGGTTCTATCTAACTTTAGCAGAAAGAATTTCTCCAAACTGTTCATTCAACAGTTTTATAAAAATTCCTAAAGTTGACTACTCCCTATTACAAATTCTATACTTAGCCCAAATCTGAGTAGACTTTGAAAAATCATAACTCCTAAACCACTCACTGGATTTATCCCAAATTTTAATATGTTCTACTATAAAATCTTATCTATAATATATCCAAAATTTAGCTGCAAAGGAGATCAAAATCCTATTTAAAACTATCTCCCAAAACCGAATTTCAGCACAACAGAAAAACTGCTTACGACTCAATCTTGGAAAAATCGTAAATCCCAAACCACTCGCTGGATGCCTCTCAAATTTTTATATGTTCTACAAAAGTATGTAAACTATATCATATCCAAAATTCAAGTCCAAAGGATATCAAGAGCTTATTCAAAATCATCTCACAAAACAGCATCACTTGCTGTTTTCCCCAACACTCAGCACGTATATAAAAACGTCAACTTTGAAACACAATAACTCTCAAACCGTAACTCCGATTCTTCCCAAATTTTAATATGATCTACAACAAGATGTCAACTATATCATATCAAAAATTCAAGCTTAACAGAGATCAAAACCCTATTCTAAACTATCTCACAAAACAGCATCTCATGCTGTTTTTCTCAACTCAGCACATTTATAAAACTGAACTTTGAAACCTCATATCTCTCAAACCATAACATGGATTCTTCTGAAATTTTAGTATGATCTACTATACTATATCAACTATAACTTGTCCGAAATTCAAGTCTAACAGAAGTCAATAACCCCTCCAAATTTATTCTACAAAACTGCATCGCAAGCAAATTTCCTCAAAATCAGCACACTTAGAAAACTGCATGAGAAGCCAACTTGATAAACTCATACCTCCTAAACTATAACTCAGAATTGGCTCAAATTTCAGTATGTTCTACACTGCAATACCGACAATAACATACCCAAAATTCAACGGTGGATCTTTATCCAAACGTTTAATAATTGTCCGACAAGATAGGCAGTTTATAGGTCCAAAGCTGAATGAATAAATGAATTTACAGCAGCCCCCTTATTTCTATCATTTTATGTATACATTCAGCAGCTACCTATCTATGTTAACTATGCTCAAGGCCAACTACAGCAGCTCACATACATATTTATGACAGTGAAATTGAAAAGTGGAGGAGCCAGCTTACGGAACTGCAGTCCGGCGGTAAGGGGTTGGCGTTCCGGCGGCAAAGGGCTGGCGTTCCGGCGGCAAAGGGCTAGCGTTCCGGCGGCAAAGGGGCTGGCTGCGCAGGAAGACAGTTACTGCCTCGGAATCGAACCAGAAAGCGGAAGGAAAGGAGGGAGGCGGAAGGAAGGAGGCACAACCTTACCGGCGTCACTGCGGCGGGCGTCTGAAGCGGCGCGGCTCGGTGGCTCCAGCGGTCGCACGGTGGTCCACGGCGAGGGAAAGACGGCTGCGTCTTCGGTACTGCAGTGGTCGACGGAAGGTAAGAGGCGGAACCGCAAAGAGTGCGGAGAAGAACGGAAAGAGGAGAAGGGCGGTAGACTTACCGGAGCCGGCGGAAGGTGGCGCAGGACCCGGCGGCGATGGCTCCGGCTGAAGGAGGGCGGCGCCGAGGCTGTTGTCGTCCGTATCGCAAGGGAGCCGAAGCGGGGCTGCAGTTCGATTGTTTGCGAGAGGGAAAAGGCAGGAGCGGCAATCGCGTGAGATAGGTTAGAATTAGGGTTAAATTAGATTAGTTTAATTAGGTTAATTTTAATTAGTTTATGGTTAATGATGGGCTTAGGAAGTGGGCTGATGGCTTGGGCCTAGGGTTGGCCCAATTGAGCGGTGATCTCATAAAATCGAAAGCGGAACTCGTAACTCGTTAATTTTTTTTTTTTTGTGCGAGAGTTTAAATAATACGGAATTAAATTCCGTATTTATAAATTATTATTAAAAACGTAATTTATTTCCGGTCATTTAGTTTATCATTTTATGTGAATCTGGGTCACATAAAATGATAGAACTAACTCGTTTTATTTATTTATTTGTTTATTTACGATTATTTCATCGGACTTTGGTTAATTTCAATTTACCGGAACTTAAAATTTTCGGTTATTACACGGTGGTCGAGAACGAAGTATCCGAGGAGGGTGAGGTAGAGGAAGAACTCGCTCCAGCTTTAACAAAGCCACAATTGAGTGCTACCGTTGTAACGACCCATTTATTGGGTGCATTTTCCATATTTATTTTCCGTATTTTGTTAAATATTTTAATGGCCTCAATATATTTTCCGAGTATTTTCACTCCGTAATTTGTATTTTACGAGTTTTGATATATATATATATATATATATATATATATATATATATATATATATATATATATATATATATATATATATATATATATATATATATATATATATATATATATATATATATATATATATATATTTATATCATTATATTATTATCAATAATATTTCTTTTTCGGGAGAAATTTATAGAGAAAATTGGTGTAGGAAAACTCTTTTTGTATCCATGATACATTCTATGCCCCTCCAATTTCTCCCTAAAAATAAAACTAAATTAAATTATAAATAGGCTATTAATTATGGGGACCACTCTCATTAACAAGATTTTCTCCCTTAATTAAGGAGGATAAATAACTATTAAAAAATAAATAGATAAACTAAATAAAAAAGATAAGTGAATATTAATTGTGGGGACCACTCTCATTAAAAAAATTATCTCCCTTAATTAATATGGTTGTTTTTTTAATTAAATAAGGAAAATGAGAGTGGTCCCCAACAAATTCTGTAAATAATTTTATGTATATAATTTCGCACGCAGTTTATGTACATAATTTCGCACGCAGATTGTGTACATAATTTCGCACGCAGATTGTGTACATAATTTCGCACGCAGATTATGTACATAATTTCGCACGCAGATTATGTACATAAAATTATGTAATTAATTTTAATGCCAACAAATAAGCGACTCTTTGAAAAAAATTAAGCAATATTAATTAAGGAGAGAATCTTTTTAATGTTAAAACTAATTACTTAATTGTAGGGGACCACTCTCTTTTTCCTTTTTTATTTTAAAAAATTAAGGGAGAAAATCTTTTTAATTTTGAATAATTGTAGGGCACCACTCTCAATTTCCTTTTTAATTTTGAAAATATCTTAAATTATTTTAAATTTTATCTTTTTTCAAAATTACAAGGGGCCTCGTTAATACAAATTAAAACATAAAAGCATAATTAATCAACATTTATACAATAAAAACCTACTTACCCCTTTTACTCAAATTTATATATCGAAAACTAAATATTTACGAGTGTATATTTTGTTTATATTTTCAGTATATTTATTTTGTGGTTGACTTTCGAAAAGGTTCGAATAATCTTTTCGACTCGAAAATTCGGTTAGGAATGTTTTTAATGGAGCCCATCCTTTATTATTTTTCTTTCCTTCTTCCTTTGCCTTTTCCTTTATTTTCTTTTTCTTTTCTTTTCTCTATCCTCTGGTTTTCTGGCTGGAGAGAGCTGCTACACGCATTCCCGCTGTGGACCTTTGCAAACCGACCCCTCGATCTCCAGGACGGCCGACCCCTCGCTTCTCCCCTCGGACTGCAGTGACCATCGCCCTCACTCACCATCTCTCTCTGATTTCTCCAATCTCTACCCCCTTCTCTCTCCCTCTGCATTCAAACTCTCTTCTGCAGCTGTGAAATGTCAACCTTGCTTCACCACCACCTTCGCCGGAGATCCCCTGCCACGCCTTTGCCCTGGAATCCGCCGGAGATCTCGACCCCTCTGCACTATCTTTCCCTCTGTGGCGAGCCCTAGCCACACAACTCAGCTCGCTATTTGGAGAGGGCGAGCCAGAAATCGAAACCACAGACCCGACCTTGTCAACCGATTGTCGCCTCTTTGTTCCCATGACCACCAGTCGGAAACGCCACTCGTCACCACCATTGGGACCACCGGAATTGCAGCGACTACCGACCCTACTCTCGCAGCTCTGCAACTCCTCTTTCCCTTCGTCTCTGTCGGTTTCGAAACTACCCCAACAACCACAACTTCTCGATCTGTCGAGCCTGTGGGCGCAGCCAAGGAGTCGCCAACACCGTTGTGCCACCAGGGGACCGGAAGCACGACCCCTGCCGCCGTCGTAAAGGTGAGCCCTTGCTGGAGCCGCCGCCACTGCTTTCCTCCTTCACTGCCGTTTGCATCCATCGGGTCTGACTGTGTGAGAAGAAACCCTTCCCATAATTGCAAGCGGGCCCCTTTCTTTTAGAAGTAATTGCAAATATTAACCCATATTATTGCTTTGCAGTTTTGACCCAACTTTCTGATTTTGTCAATTATACCCTACTGGAATTAATTACAGAAAACGTCTCAAGGACTTAATTAAGAATAATGTCCCATGTTTATAGAATTGTATTAATTGCCGGAAAATGTATTACGAGTTTTAAACTTGGATTTTACTTCGAGTTTGACTCTTATATTTATATATACTATATATTATACCCTTTGTTGAATTAAAATTGGTTTATGGCTCAAAGTTCAATCACGGTTTTATGACCAAGTTTCTTATATTGTACTTTTGCCCCGGAAGGGTAATTACGGGATTTTAACGTTGGATTTTGAAAACGAGTTTTGCCTTAAGATTTTATATATTATATTTTACGATCAAATTTAGCGTATAAGCTAAATTTTCCTAGCTTTGGTTTTAGGTTCGGAAGCGCCCCGATAGAGGCCATCGACCCATACTCGGCATCCGTAGACCGTCTTCCGACTTTGACGTCGCGTGAGTACCCTCTTCCTCGATCTTATGATCTTATCTCGATCTAGTGATGTTAGTAGTAGTATCATGCTAGGTTGGATTTAGCATAACTTAGAGTTATTGCCAAGTAGTGGCTTTGAACTTTAGGTGAGGATTTGATGATGATTTGAACGTTATAAGGATTGAGGTGTGCATGTTATCATGTGAGCTTTGTTGAGGTTGTGAGTATGTGTTTGTGGAGTTAGGATGAAAGTATCCCAGCATGTGGTTATAGTTGAGATCTCGTGAGTTTATGAGGGTTAGGAGTGTATCATAGATTATGAAAGTGTATGACCTAATAAGATCATATAGGACTAAAAGTCTAAGGACTTCTAGCTTGTGTGAGTGGTTGTTGATTATCGTGCCTTGTCTTGAACAGACTTTGGTTATATTCCTTCGGAGAGTGATATCGGTTTCAGTTAGCTTTGAGACGAGGTAAGTCCTTGGACTTAGCCGCTTTTATGCATTATTTGGATACATTATGGTGGTGTGTGTTTTATCGCTTTTGATCATGAAACCGGATTAAGATTACTTGACTATATATATTATTTTCCCATTGTTACTATTATTATCGGGCGGTGACATCACCGCTCAGTTTTCCGAGGGAGACTGGGGGGATCTCTGCGACCAGACCATACACGGTATACGGGCGGACTTCTTCATCACTCCCTCAGGGTATACGGGTTGGGCGCCGCCACACTCCTGTTGGTTACACGGGGACAGAGGCGAGAGTTATAAGACTCTCGTGTCACACTTGAACGAATGGATTAGATATGGAATAACCTAAAAAGATAATGAGTAACGGATGTGTATGTTTATGAGCATGTTGTGTGTTTGTATTCATATGTGTGTTTGTGCCATTTTATTCTTATAATGCATAGAATGTGAGCTAACGGTTTTATACCGATTGTTGTAGTTGATGTGCAGGATAGGATGTGGCCGAGTGATCCGGAGGAGTGCGCAGGCGGGGTTTCGTACATCTTAGGTTGAGTTGGGTTTTGGAGTCCTTGTTTTGTTGTTATTATATATTATGTTGATGTTGCTGTAAGGACGGTTGAAGTCTTTTCTTTCTTTTATTGTCGGGTTTCATAACATTGCATAAAAATGTATTTCGGTTTTGGCCTTTATTTGTGTCTTGTTGCAAGATCCGGTGAAATTGTTGTCAAGCTAAGGGTCGGAACCCATTGTGAGGTCTCGCCCCGTAGCATCCCGATATCCCGCGGATTTGGGGTGTTACAACCGTTGGTATCAACTTCGTCATTACTAATACAAATGCTCAAGTATACTCAAGCAATCCAATTTTGTAGAATTGGATGAAACCAAAAAGATGTTGCTTTTGGGACAAGTTGGGCTCTGGGACTGCACATAAAAGAGGTTTGGTTCCTTGATTTCGGGTGCATCAATCATATGCGCTGATATCCTTCTTTGTTTTGTGAATTGTAAAATGTCGGAGAACAATCTCCTTAGTATTGGACAACTCCAAGAACGAGAAATTCTTGGGCTAAATTGGTGAATTGAGCCTTTTAGGTCAATGAGTTGATATTTAGGGCACTCCCTTTTCTAATTGAAAAATTGGGCCCCTAGAAAATAGATTGGAAGAAATATAGTATAAAAGCTATCAACTTTTGCAACCCAACTGATAACATATCTGACATTTGATATTTATCTTCACCTACTACACAAATGCACAATTTCCAACATGTACACTTTTCCACCTTCTACCCAAAAATTCGTTTACCTAGAAACGTCATTGTCATACCCAAAATAATTTTGCCAAACTACACAAACATACTCGAAAACACACATACCTAAAACCCAAAAAACTAAAATATCAAAAAACATCATACCCATAAATTGGGCAGTATTTTGTTTTATAAAATATTCATACCTAATTTATTCATACTCAATCCATTTTTTTCTCTTCAATTTAAGTCACACTTAATACTAAAAGCATATCCAATTTGAATTTGTCATACCCAAATTTTACACAAATTGATATTGTACACAAATATCAATACCAAATGACATTTTATTATTATAACACAGTTTGGGTAACCATAAAACATACCCAACATTTCACTTTAAACATGCTCAACAATAAGAAACATACCACAAAAACAATAAACATATACCCAATAAAATAATCATACCCATAAATTGGGTAACATTTTACAAAACTTATATAATGCTCTAAGATTAAATCCACATGTCCAACTGTACCAATAATTTGGGTAATATTTTATAACATAAAATAATCATACCCATAAATTTGGTAATCATACCCCTAAATAGTATACTCAATTCATCAAACACATACCCAATACTACTTAATAAAACGAATCAAAAGCATACCCAAATCTAGTAGAAATATCTACTTGAAAAATACATATCTGGTTCAAATTACCAAGCCTAGTCGGAATCTTCGTTAGACTCGGCTTTCTCGTCGACCTCCACAACAATAGCCTCATCTTCGTCGGAATCTTTGTCTCGAAACTTCGGCAGTTGAAAACCAAGCCTCGTCGGACTCCTCTTTCTCGTCAGCCTCCGAAATAATAGTCTCATCTTCGTCGGAATCTTTGTCTTGAAACTACGGCGGATTTTCGTTTCACCATATCCCCTCTATTTCTATTTTTCACTCTCTCCTTCCCCTCTCTCTCTCTCTCTCTCTCGTTCCTTTCTATTTTTATTTTTCTCTCTCTTTACAAAGCAAATTATGCTTCTCTCTCTCTATTTACAAAACCAAAAAGTCCAAAAAGTAAACATCTAATCAATATTTGAATTTTGTACAACCACCATCATTTCTATTAGCGCTCCAATAGTGCCCCTATTTTTCTAATTTGCAGGCCTAGTTTCTCTTATTTTATGTAGGGGCCTATATATTTTACAAAAGTAGAATTTAAAGAGCCTCATTTTTCTAATTTATTCAATTTTTTGTCTTAATGAAAGACAACCGGTGTCACATCTACCATGTCACGAAGGGTTTGATCATTTAGAGCACAATGACAGCTAATCAGATGTTTATCCTACTTGTTGGAACAAGTTTGAGGCAAGACTCTCCGGTGGACTGTTTGCAAGCTAACATTGAAGATCAAGCAAATTTATGGCACATCAGATTCGAACATCTGGGTGGTACAAGCACTAGTACAATTCTTAAGTTTCTCGGGACAATTTTCTCGGGTGTTAGGTAAAGTCCCGTAAAAAATACAAACTCTCGGGACTTACTAAAAAACTCATTTAAAAACAGTATTTTTTTTATAAATAAATTAAATTCTCGGGAGTTTTTTTTTATATAAATCACTAGAATTTGTAAATACTCACGGGACTTTTTTTAAAAGTACTAAGTAAATGTTGGGGACGTTCACATTCATTTACGCTCACCTTCGTTGCCCTCTTTTCGTCCCGAGATGATGCCCTAATTTCAATGGTTCTCATGACAAAGAAGGTCCCATCGGAGAAGAAGCCAAAGACCATTAAGCAGATGGAGGCAAGAAGAAGAAGAGAACAAAGAAGAGAAAATGGGCAAATAACATCGAGAAATCATTCCTAAGCAAATAACACCGAGATTCCAACAATATGTGATGTGTGCTTAAAAGGCAAATAACATCGAGAAATCATTCCTACGCATGCTACGTGGAGAGCATATGGGAAGCGTCAACCCATCCATACTTACATTTGTGGACCCATAAATCCTCAATCAAATGGGAAGAAGAGGTATCTATAATGCTTTATAGGCGCCTTTAGTACGAAAACATGGGTATATTTTTTAGTTTGCAAGTTAGACGCATTTGTTGTTTTCAAGCAATTTAAAAGAACGGTAGAAGAGGAGTTTGGTAGGTGTATAAAATGCTTGAGAACATATAGAGGAGGTGAATTTACATCCAGTGAGTTCAATGATTTTTGTGGAGATAATGGCATTGAGAGGCAATTGACGACAACCTTCACTCCTCAACAAAATGGGGTCGTAGAGTGAAAAAATAGAACTGTGATGAATATGGTGCAGAGCTTGTTGATTGAGAACAACATGTCAATTTATGGCCATAAGTAGTGAGTTGGGCAATTTTTGTGCTCAATAGAAGCCCACTTTATCTCTCAAAGACAAAACTCTAGTAGAAGCATGGTGTGAGATCAGGCTCTTTGTTGATAATTTCAAGGTATTCGGTTGTTTAGCCCATGTGCACATTCCAGATGCTAGGAGAACAAAAATCAAAAGACAAGAGCAAGTTGTGTGTTCTTTTTTGTATGAGATTAGAATCAAATGGATACAAATTATACGACCTACTGAGCCAAAATATCATCGTTAATAAAGATGTAGGTCTTTGAAAAGGACAAGTAATGAGATTGGGACAATGATTATGTTGAATTGCTTGAGCTTGATTTAGAGTGGGATGAGAGTCTGACTGCGCATCAAGATGTTGAGAATGCATAGAAATCACAAGCAAAGGTCTATCAAGTACATGTCCACAATGTTTCAACAACAAGAGATGAAATTGAGTCCATTCTTGCTTCACCACTATTTGTACCATCTCTAATTGTGACTTCATCATCGGTTGTCTCGCTTGAGGATGTAGATCTTTTGTTTGACGATGTAAGGGATAAGATTGCAATTAGATGCACGGAGGGTACCAGACCTCCTAGCAAAATAAATCCATATCTCTCAATGACACGATGAAAGTCATACTAGTTTCATTTTTTATTAAAAAAATGTGCATAAAGTGTACAAGGGAATCTAATTTCCAAAAATATAAAGTTCTAATAAAATGATTTCCAAGAATATTTATTTTTTGGATAAAAGGAAAATCATTAAAAAAAAAATTCCTTTCCTCTCTCAAGCTTTTGAGGTTAGTGACTCTTGTATTTTTTCCAAAGACATCTCTTTAGTCTCGGGCACCAACTTCACAATAAACATAACGGCGAGAGCATTAATCCAAGCAAGTACGAAGAATGCACCTACAAGAGATATCAAATCTCGATAAGTGGGAGTTCTCGACGTGTCGTAAGCAAGTTAGACGCGCAATAAGGTAGAGATAAAGAACCTGAATAGCTCCATTCCGTCATAAAGTTGAATGTGTACGATAGAAGTCCGATGGCCATGCCTGCAACTACAACCGCAAGGCTTCCAGCCGATCCTTTTACATTCATCGGAAAGATCTGTCACAAATTCATGTGCATACGAGCATAAATGTGTTAGGAACTCAACACGTTATCGGATTAGATTCAGAAGTGTACCTCAGACATGATGACGTATGGTATTGGTCCCATGCCAAAACTGTATGCACTACAATACCCCTGAAGATCAAATTTTAGCACACTATATCACCAATCCACTAACAAAGAAATATTCTAAGGGTCCGTTTGGTTTCAACTCCGAAAATGAAAACGGAATGGAAACGAATTTAGTTTATATGTATATCATTATTCATGAAATTTTATGGAATCATTCTTTGTGGTTTAATGCAAAATGCACTTGTTTCCCCACATTTTGTTTTCCTATAGGGTATCAAAAGTAATCAAACTCTACTCCAATTACTTCAAACCACAAGGAATGATTCCAAAAAGTTTCATGAAAAAAGATATACATATAGATTAGATTCATTTCCATTCCGTTTTTTTATTCCGGAGTTAAAACCAAACGGGCCCTAAATCGAGTATTTTAGGCATTAAATGGAATTACCCATAAGCCCAATACTATAAAGTATGGACTTAGATTCTCCAAGCAGTCATGTTCTTGAAGCAAGAACATAAACCCCACAAGAAAGCAACAAAACACTGCTGCAACCGCAGATATCTGTGAAAGGTACAATTTGTTGTGAGTATGACATTCGTCACAAATTGATCAAAGAGAGTATTTTCATCTAATTACCATTAGAAGGGGTCGTCTTCCGCATTTGTCAATCAAGTACACACCGATTGCAGCCGATGGAACCTGTAGATAAAACTCTAGTCTTAGAAGAAGGTCAAGATCCTAGAGTAATTTTCCTTTATTCGAAAAGCGATAACCATAACTATTAGGTGTTTAATTTTAACATGGACCGTAGACCGAAATTCGCGGTCTCAACTAGACATCGGTCCGGTTTGAACCAAACCGCCCCAAACCGGCGGTTTAGGTTTGCCGGTTTAGGTTGAGCCAAACCTAAACCGGTGGTTTACCCAAACCGGCGGTTTAACCGCCGGTTTGGTTATTTTTTTTATTCTTTTTTTAAAAAAAAGGACCAAACCGGCGGTTTGGAGATCAAACCGTTGGTTAACCGCCGGTTTGGTCCTCAAAACCGGCGGTTAACCGCCGGTTTGGTCCAATTTTTCAATTTTTTTTTATTAATAAACCGGCGGTTTAGGTTTAACCTAAACCGCCGGTTTGGATTTTGAGGGTTTAGGTTTAGGTTTGGCCAACCGGCGGTTCGCAAACCTAAACCGGCGGTTTAGGTTTGTGACCCACCACTAGTCTCAAGTTTACATGTGAAATATGAAAATTTTATTATTTCAACGACAACAACATTATACCTGAATAACAGCAACTCCTATTGATCCAATAGAATTAGAAAATCCTGTCAAAGACATAAAAGTTGTACCCCAATCATAATTTTTACAAAATTTGCATACAAGTGATGATCAATAGAGTACTAACCAAAGTCATATCAAAGGGAGTTCATTTTTTTGTTCAGACAGTATTTTTGAACCAACAAGGACCCGAAATAGTAGGTTCGATATTTGTCTTTTTATTAAAAAACAATTAAGGTTTGGTACCCTTGCAAGAAAAATCCATTACTAGCTATAAAAAAAACCTCCCAAAAACTCAAAGGTTAAAACCTATTACTAGTGGGCAGTAGTATATCTGATCGGGCTCGAGTTGAGCTTTCGTAAACAAGTATTGTGTATTGAATAAATTTTAAAATATGAAATAAAAATCTGTGAAAGTAGAC
The DNA here is from genome assembly GCA_033239045.1 of Fagopyrum esculentum. Taxonomy (NCBI): domain Eukaryota; kingdom Viridiplantae; phylum Streptophyta; class Magnoliopsida; order Caryophyllales; family Polygonaceae; genus Fagopyrum; species Fagopyrum esculentum. The sequence continues at coordinate 10,238,417 of BSUD01000007.1, forward strand.
ATGTTTACAAGTTAGTTCAGTTGTGTAAATCAGGTAGGGCTGTAATATGAGACAAGCTACTCGGGCTCGGCTCGGGTTCGCCTCGTCAAAAGCTCGGCTCGAGCTCGTTCATTTTCTGAACGAGCCAAGCTTGAGCACATTTGAAAGCTCGTATAATTTTTAGGTTCGGCTCGGGCTCAGCTCGTTTATAAACAAGCCGAGCTTGAGCATGTCAAAGCTCGGCTCGTTCGGGCAAAACTCGGCTCGTTCGGCTAAAATAACACTATAGGAGCATTATTTTAGCCGAGCTACTCGGGCTCGGCTCGTCAAAAGCTCGGCTCGAGCTCGTTCACTTTCTAAACGAGCCAAGCTTGAGCACGTTTTAAAGCTCGTATAAATTTTAGGTTCGCCTCGGGCTCGGGCTCGGCTCGTTTATAAACGAGCCGAGCTTGAGCATGCCGATGCTCGGCTCGTTCGGCTCGTATTACACCCCTAAAATCAGGGATATTATAATAAGGTCTTAAGTTCAAAACTCAAAGACTAATTCTGTTAACGCGTGTTTTTTTTCGGTTGAGGTCCAAATCTATGTCGATGAGCCGTCATACTTATAGTTAGAAAGGGTTGATACCAGCAGATTCTAAGATCGACGATGCATAAAACGTGACCCCTCCGGTGGGTCCTCCAAGTCCGGAAAGTAGCATAAGTCCAAGTACAACCTTCAAAACAATCGAATGACTTTATGATGAGAAGTATAAGTACTTCTACCTACTACGTATTAATGTTGGATGACTTACCACTAAAGAACGTGCGTATTTTTTCTGAAATAACCCCAAAAAATTAACTTGGGGTATTTGCTGAAGTTGTTCAATCAATTCCTGAAATATAACGAATTTGTGTGTAGCATAACTACATTAGAAGTTGCCATTAATTTACTATTTCATATTATAGAGATAGTCAAAGTAATACTTCTATTTCGGTCATTTCCTGAGATATATCAATGTTATCTCCCCTAAGACGTTGTAACACATTCCCATACGCCCTACCTCGACCGAATTTTGCCTGCACAAATAATCAAAGCAAACTATGAAACCAATTAAAATCACGTATAGAACAAAAGTAAGAACATTTACCAGGAATCTAGGTGAATCGGGGATCACGAATAAGCCCAAAAGTTGTACCGTGCAAGGAATGATGCCTATCAAAACTAGGATGCGCCAAGGGATCAAAGATCCAACGAAAAACATCACTACAACTCCACAAGATTGCATCAACTGGATCAAGGAAGATATTTGTCATCATAATTAACGGAATAATATTATATTCGACTTATAAATTTGTATGTGCAACTTGAAATACGTATGTACCTGTGCTAACGTTACTAATCCTCCTCGGAGATTCTTGGGTGTTATCTCCGCTATATAAACAGGAATCTAGATTGCAGGCTAGTGTAAGAATTAATATGATAAGCAGATTATGATTCATTCTTGATCAAATGAACATGAGATTTACAGTCATTACCACGTAAAGGGAAAGCCCTACTGAAGCTCCTACGAAGAATCTACCCACGTCAAGAGACCATGCTTCCTAACATCACAAAATTTGACACAAGATTAAATGTTAGTATAACTGTAGTAAACATACATGCAACAGTCTAAAACAGTACACTGGTGTCATAAACTCATAACCTTGGAGATTGAGATTGTTATCCAACCAACGACGCTTAAGGTATCTGAGAGACCTATTGCCTGCATGTGTAAATTTCAGTTATATATATATATATAGATCATACGAGAACATACCTTATTGTTTAATATATTATTCGTAGTTATTATTAGTTTTGTTACGAATGTGTCATATCGTTTAATTGATTATTCGTAGTTATTGTTGATTGGATGGATTATTCGTAATTATTATTATTCGTAATTATTATTAAATATGATATAAACCCTAAATCTCGACCTTTAATACTCACCATCTGACGGTCTGAGATTGTTGTCATGATACACAATAAGACTTGTTCTCGTAGGAACCACACCCTCTATAATATATATTAAAAATATAAAGTTCAAACTAATATGCATTAGAATAACTTTTAATAATTTCTTTTCGGGTACATACCACATATATGTACCCGAAAATTACACCAAATCTTAGAATACCTACGCTTCGGGATTCTTGACTTTCTGTAACCATTTAAGAAACAATAAATAAAACTAAGGGTTCGTTCCACACTCTTTTAATATTTAATCCATGTTGGAGGATGAAAATTTTTAGTCAAGTAATCTTAAAAAGAATAACCCGTTTAATAACTATATAAAATGGACTTGTCGAGCGCACCCTAAATATGTCACAGTGATAACCAGATGCTATAAGAAGAAAACATAGTTTTTGGTTTTATTAAAAACTTAGTACATGGAACGAAGAAAGTTTGAAACAAATTGGTTTACTATCTTTTTTCCAGTTTTGTGTTTAGTAAATGTATCCCTTTGATAGAAGAGTAGATAGAGTTTGAGAATAAATACAAAATGTTAGTGTATATTTATTTAATTGAAACATTAAAAAGTCGAGTATAATTTTTCAAAAAGGCCGGGTTACCAAAATTGCCCAGAAAGTTTTTACCCCTCTTCGTCCAATAATGTCGGTAATCCTTCCGCTAACAATGGAGCCGAAAAATCCTCCGACTGTTAACATCGATCCAAAGATTGAGAACTGCAAGAGGCATAAAAAAGGAGCAGTAAACTACATAATTTAACCTTCTTTTTTTTTTTACTGCAATGGAAAATGTGTTAGAATTAAGTTACCTCTGCTGTAGAAAGACCAAGCTCCTCCATAACAGCGGATTCCACTGGCGATGAATAACCCACCTTCAAAACCCACTCGTGTAATCAATTGAAAATGAATCCGATCGATCTATGAGATCGAATTAAGAGTAGAGCATAATTACAGCAGTGCCACAGGCGAAGCAACCGCAGGCTGCAATGAAGACGCTGAAGAGGAGAAGTGGAGTGACAGCTGAATCGCCATTGTCAGTGGAAGAGCCTTCTTCGGCTATCAATGGCTCTCTCTCCATTTCGATCTTTTGACTTTGCTTTAGTTATTGAAGAGTCAGAATTAACGTACAAACTGTCCATGTTTTATATAACAAGCTAGCATTCTTGTTTTATTATGGATTTTTTTATATCATTGTGTAAGGCATTCTCTAATTTTAAATTCCATGTGAAATTCCATTTTATCTTATCGTAATGAAGAAACCCAGATTCAGTTTAAATTATTCTTTGTTATCAAATTATTTTATTAATAATTTATATGTATACTTTGCTGGAATTATGCTTCTAGCACGTTCGTAAAAGACTAAACCCTGTTTGACCTAAAATTTAGGTTGATTGAAAGCAAAGTTTATATTAACATTAACATATAAATTAGTGACGTGAATGAAAGTCTACGTTGGAAACAATTTTATCAGCTGCGATGAATAAAAGTTACATATTTTAATTTTATGTATTTCAAACAAAAAAATCATCCTATTAAAATAATTTTCCTTATCTCTTCTTTTTTTATCTAAAAGACAATGGTTTCGAGTTTCGACTCTCGACTCTCGAGACTTCTTTGGTATGTCCGCGTTCTCTCTCGGTTCCTTCGCTGTGAACTCAGATCACATTCAGAACCAAATACTTGGAGTTGAAACCTAATCAAGGTTTGGATTTGAATCCAAATTAGAAGCCAGATCTGATTGAAGCTTTCTTCGATCTAGTCTGCGGTACGTTTCGGTTTCACGTTCATCGTACCGGTGTTTATATGAGTTCAACAACGGTCGATTCTGTGAGCGAATTGCTCTTTTGATCGAAAATTGGTTCCTTTTTGGTACTGTTGCGTACATCTCGATTCTAGCTCAAGTGATGTGAGTGCGATACAAAAATTATAGTTTTTTTGGTGAATTGATTCATGATTTCGCGTGTTGTTTCAATGAATTGAACCTAAGCTGATTCCGATTTGATTCTGAAGCATAGCTGCATAAGTCAGGCTTCTACTTAAAGTTCCTGCAATGTAGGTTAAGTTAGTTTCCTATTCATTGTCTTTCCTGTAATCAGATGAATTTGACAGTGATTTGGTGAATGAAATGTTTTTTTGATCCGAAGTTGATTTTGAAGCAATTGGTTGTCAAGCGATTCTTCTGCTATGGCGTCTTGGCATGGGATATGAGTTCAACAATGGTCGATTTAAAGCAACTGCCATGTAGGTTTTTTAATCTTCTGAGTTCTGAATCTAATGATTATCCTTCCAAAATTCCTCTCGATCTCAATCAAGGAATTCTGATTTCCTATCCATTGATCCTAAAGATCCGAACTATGTGCTAGCCAGTCAATTGCTCAATGACACCAATTACCATCGTTGGAGGTGCTCAGTTGAGAAGGATAAAACCGACTTCAAATGCTGTTCTGGTTAATCAATGGTGACGATGCAGCAACCTGGTGATACCGTAGCTCACTCACTCTATTAGGTACAAAAAGCTCTTTTCACAGTTTTGGCTTCAACCAAAGGACCAATCCTCAGTCCAATGCTTCATCATCAAGCACATCAGGTCCAAGCTACAATGACAAAGGATCCTCTCAAGCTCCCCTATGGAATATTTTCCCAGTGAATTTTTTTTTTATAATATTTACGAGAGGTGTGAGGTAAAACTTATTCCGAAAACAGGTAATTTGAAACCAAAGCCGCGGTTTCACTTTTTTTTTTTTTTCATCTACACCCTTCAACGCTAAATAGTAAAAACAAAAAAGTTGAAAGCCGCGATTTCAAATCGCGGTTGTTATCATCGTTTTGGTTTTAGTCAAAGCCTTGGTTTGAAACCACGGCTTACAATTTTTTTTTTTTTTTTGTTATTTAGAGTTGAAGATTATTAAAAAAAATATTAAAAAAAAATGAAAGCCGCGGTTTCTATTTTCGAAATAAGTTTTACATCAAACTTTGGTAAATTTTTTTTAAAAAAACTGACTCGGGGAAAAAAAATTCTCCACTATGGCACTATCAACAGCACCGCGGCTCTTTTCAACGTATCATCTAAAATGAATATAACCAAAAAAAACTAAAATATTATAAAATCAAAATATATTCCAAAATAATCAAGTCCGAAGATAATAAAAATGGCCCAGAACACCAATCAATTTGACACAAATATAAAGGTTAGTCACTTTATTAACAACTCGAGACAATGGGATGTAACCAAAATTGATAACGAGCTACAAAACATCATCAACCCGGAGATTAGGAAAAATAAAGGAAACAATTATACCAAAAATGATATTCATGATAGATTATATTGGAGATGTAGAAACAATGGTTGGTTTACTATTAAATCCGCGTCAGGAATGATTGAGAAGAGTTCATGCATGTCCCCGAGCTACACGTGCGATTGCATTTAGAATCTCGATACCCAACCTAAAATTAGAAACTTCCATTGTAAAATTTTACAAAACGGTATCTCAACAAAGGCTAAGCTTGATGAAAGAAAAATCGTCGTTACAAGGCACTATGAACTATGCAACCATCATCTAAAGGACTGGTCCCACTTGCCTTTGAATGTCCCTTTAGCAAACAAATTATTGGCAAAATCGACAAGTCATTATTAACCGAAATAAACAGCATTAGCCTTGTTAATAAAAAAAACATTGCGGCCTACTACAAGAATTAAAGAATAAAATTGGACTTAACAAGTTCGCATGTCTCGCAACTATATGGTGGAGCGTTTGGTTCTTCATAAAAGAAAAAAAATTTTATTTTTGGGAATGAACCTATAGTCCTTGCAGTAAGGTTATCAACTTTATTAAAAAACAAATCAAAAAATGAAAAACTAACATCATTGATGAGGATGATTAAGATATAAAATAACAATAAAAGTACATTTACTCTGCCATAAGGAAGAAACACAATATTAAATGGGATAAACCAAAACATGATTTCTATAAACTTAATTTTAATGGATCTAAACTCGATTCGGGAATAACATCCATTGACTTTGTGATTCGAAATCACAAGTTTAGCCTCGATGCGGTAAAAACAATTTTAACTCGGTAATAAAAGCCGAAGCTTATGCTCTAAAATTGGGCCTACAAGAGGCTATCACATTAAAGATCAAAAAGATCGAAATTGGGGTTATAATCTCTGCGTTATCAAGGCACTCCAAGGCTTGTGGAGTTGCACGTGGGAGGTCGAGATGATTATTTTCGACTCCATATTGGATGTCCGCTTCTTTGACGAAGTCCAGATCAGACATGTTTTCCGAGAAACCGTGTTGCTGACCGACTGGCCCATCTAGGAATATTGAACCCCAAACCTTTTTTTCCTAAAGATTCCGAACTTCGTGTTCTAATCCGCAAAGATGCTTTAGGGGGACTACCTCTAGAAGATAGTCTAACCTCAACCACTTTCCGTTTATCAAAAATAAAAAATAAAAAATCAAGTCCGAAAATAAATGAGAGACGAGATCAGGAAACCGGGCTTGTTGGTGTGGAGCAGGCTGGGGTGATAGATCAGTGGGCCTGGGTTGGAGTAGTTTGGGCCGAAGTGAAGGCGGACAATATATGGGCCGAAGGATCACTGGGCCGGACAATAACTTGGCCCAAAGTTAAATAATGAAAGTTGTTGGGCCTGTTGCCGCAAGACAAGTGTTTACTTTTCGTTGTGATCCGATCTCTTTTTTATCTCACTTTTTGTTGTGATCCGATCTCTTTTTTAAAATTATAAAATAAAACTTCTACTTTAAATTAGATTTAACTTATATTACCATTACAATATTCTTTTATTTTGAATGGAAATCATTAATAAATTTATTTAAATTATATCATGCATATACTTATGTTAATATGTGTACATCAAAATAAACAACTTTAGTTCCGATAGTTTAAGGAAACAAATAAATTATCACACTAAGATGGTAATCCCACCGAACATCTTTTACAATAAAGTAAATATAAAATAAATTTTATTTGAATTAGATATCAATCCGATTCAAATTACATATTACTTTGGCTAAAATTACAACTATACATACACGTTCGGATATTTATAGAAATCCAAACAAAATATATAATTCAAAAACTTTTTAAAATTACAATAATTCATCAAATATTTATAGTTGGTCAACAAAACTATACATTATGATATATTTTATTTTCTTCTCTCTCCATCTAAACTATCCCTTTCAATTTTCTATCCATACTTGGAAAACCCCAAACACAATAGAATCCTTCCAATTCTATCAAAAAAAATATTTATGAATAATAATAATAATAATAATAATAATAATACTAAAATAACAAATAACCCTAATACTTACCCTTCTTCTATTCTCTTCCCCTCCCTCAAGCCATCGTCCACCTCTACTCCACAAACTCAACTACTCTAACCCGTTTATTCATCACAAAAAACCCGTTTGATCATAGAGAACCCGTTTTATAATACCAAATACAAACTTTTCCAAACGGGTCAAGGCAGCCGTGGTAGGTAAACACTAGAAAACGATCCAAAGCAAACCTAACCCATCAATAAACCTATAATCTTTCCTTTTTCCCTCAAGAAAGCTCAAGTTAGTTGGTGAAAGCAACAACAAAAACCGGTAACGATGAACTCCAAAGACCGGTTAACCGCCTTGCCAGACGAACTCCTCCACCACATCTTCTCTTTCCTCGACTCCCTCTACATCGTTCAAGCCTCCGTCTTGTCCCGGCGCTTTCGGCGCCTCCACGCTTCAGCGCCGGATTTTTCCTTCAGCTTCTCACGCTATGTCAACTCGGTCAATGGAGCCGGTTCGGATTACCGGTTTTCTTTTCTTGTTGACGGGTGCTTACGTCTCCGTGATAAGAAACTTCCGGTTCATAAACTGGTTTATGATGCTTCTGATCAGATTGTCAAACCGGAAGTAATTGAGGATTTACTGTCTAAAGCGGTTCAGCAGGGAGTTCAGGAGCTTCATTTGACGATCGGCTTGATTAAATTTGGCCTTCCGGCTTGCTTGTACTCTAGTCTCTCCCTCAAGGTACGATCTTTGTTTCAATTTCAATCTTTTTATCTTCATTAAGATAAATAAATAATAGTGTTTATTAATCCCTCCTAATGCTCGAGTAGCAATGCCACTTAGGGGTGTATTCAATTAAGAGTTTATAGGAATTTTTTGGACTTTAAAAGTCTATGGGTAAAATTTTCCATAAAATTCCTATGATATTTAAAAGTTTGTAGATTTTAAAATAATCTATTATTTCATTGATTTTGTAGGATTCTTCATTACTTTTATACATACCTAAAATCCATAGAAATCTTCCCTCAACCCCTAAGATTTGCACAAAATCTGTATTGACTCTATATAGAATTAAAATTTCCCACGGAATTTGCAAATCCTATGATTATTAAGAATCCGTCAATATCTTTAAAGGTCCGGTTAGGCCAAACTTTCCTCTAACTATTTTTTTTAAATTTCAAAATTGGACCTTCAAAATTTGTGCAAAGGTGAAAGCTTGATCTATTCAAATGATCACTTTGTATTAATGAACAATATGTTTTGCCTCTATCGTGTATTGAGGATTTAGTTTCTCAATTATGACTTTGATACCACTTAATTATGACATTGTTGATTGGTATTACTTAGTATTAAATTACTAAGGGTCCGTTTGGTTCCAACTCCGATAACGGAAACGGAATGAAAACGAATTTAGTCCATATTCAAATTTTATGGAATCATTCCTTGTGATTTAGTGCAAAGTATACTTACTTTCCCACATTTTGTTACCTATAGGGTATCAAAAGTAATCAAACTCTATTTCAATTGCTTCAAACCACAAGGAATGATTCCAAAAATTTTCATCAATAAGGGCATATGTATGGACTAGATTCGTTTTTATTTCATTTCCGATTCCGGAGTTAAAACCAAACGGGTCCTAATAGTTTTTGATACATTATACATAAATATATTAAAAAGGAGGGAATAATTATACAATTGCCTGAATTGATAGAAATTTCTTCACAAACTAGTCGAAATTGACTAGAAAAAGGTTCTATTAACATATATTCCAAAATTGCCCCTTAATGATTAGCTTTATTATTATTTTTAGGCAAATTGACCATTTTACTTAATTTATTATATTATGCGGGGCTGGGTCGGCGCTGACCAATATAATAAACTTGTATAAAGTTTTCAGCCGCCTATGGCCCAAGTTGCATTGGAAAATGAGAATGGCCCAAGATCAAGAAGTCGAATAAGCCCAAACCAATATCTATAGACTCGGTGATTATTTTAGACCGGGTTTAAGGTATATAGCTTTTTTTTTGGGTAGTGAGGTTTAAGGTATCTTCTCTTATATATAGTATAGGAGTAGAATCTAAATCGGCGTGTCTCACTACGAGAACTCTAATGCCACGTGTCATTTTAACAATTAATAGCAACCTAAAATTTTTTAATTAAATTTCTTAAATTTTAAATTTTAAATCTTATCTTATCATAAATTTTAAATATTTAAATTCAGTAATTTCAATAAGATTGTTAAAATTCAAATTACTAAAAATTTGACTCATATTTCTCCTCAAACCACAAACTTTTTTTAAATCTTTTCATGTAATTTAAATGTATATTTTTTAATTGAAGATATAAATTGGCTAATTTTAAAAAAAATGTACCTAAAATCTTTTGTCAACCTTATTCAAAGAGTACATTATAAGTTTTATACATTGATTTTATCACATTATGTGTATTAAAATATTTTGTTAAATTTATATTGCATAAATTATATTAAATTCTAATAAAATTTTATATTTATATATCTATAATAGATATTAAATCATATCGCGTGTAAGACACGGGTAATACAGTAGCACAGTAATCTAGTACATTGTACACTTGTATATATGGTACCGTGCTTTTTACTGTATTGTTGTATTAAAGACCCCTTTGAAATTTGTTAAGAATGATTAATAATAACATATTAGGATCTTACCCATAAAAAAAACATAATAATTTATATTTCATCTTTTTATCCATATACTAATGGTTATGATGGTAATGTTGCAGGAGCTTACACTGCGATCACGCTTCGTTAGCCTATCAAACGAGCTAGGCTTCCCGGTATTAACAAAGCTGCACCTCGAACTCCACCAATTTTCCGACAGCAAGGTGAACGGCGATATCATTTCCCGGTGCCCTAAGTTGGAGACTTTGATTCTGAGGGACTGCAACATAGACGATCGAATGAAGAGATTCAACATAACAGCTCCCAAGTTGAAGAAACTCGAGATTTCGTATTCATATGATTTGTGGTACATTCCGATGGACTGTGAGTTTGTGATAACGGCGCCGGATTTGGCTTTCTTTAGCTACAGAGGTACGAGGGCTGTGAATTGCAGCCTCTCATCTCCGTGCTCGTTGGATGCGGTTGAGATTGATGTGTTCGAAGGTAAAGATGAGTTGTATCATGGTGGGTTGAATATCGATTTGACGATTGAGAAGGTCTCTGGTTTGATTAGTATGATTAAGGTTTTCAACTCAGCTGGAATTATCAAGATCTCGCAGACAACAAAGAAGGTTAGTTCCTTTCCACTGTATCTCTTAAATTGTTTGTTATTCGAGTCAAATGAACATAGTTTTATAAACGAGTCGAGTTTAAACCGAGCGTTTTTCATTTTCAAGCCTAACATGATAGTTAACCCCGAACTTCAAACCTTTTTGGGTTATGATAAAGGGTTTTTCAGTTTTTATACGGTGTTCTTAAATTTTTATAATTTTTCGGAACATGTCCTTCTGACATGCATATTGCCTCAAAATTTTAGTAATTGTTGACTTACGAATGGTAGAAATGTATGATTTAAAAAAGTCTAAAACTCAGGGATATCGTCCGAAATCTGAAAAAAAACTTTATAATATAAGCCGAAAAATTATAAAATTAAGGCGCACAATCGGAAATTTCCTTTAATAAGTAAACGAGTCCGAGTAGTTCGAAAAACGGCTTTTCCTCTCATTTGCTTTCTGACTCAAAAGTTTTTCAGATTTAAGTCATGTTTGTTGTATATCTGACATTTTAGTATGTTGTAATTCATGTATTGATCACAACAGTGTCTGAGCCAAGCTGCTGAATTGGGATTGAAGAGCATGGAAGATTGCTTAGAGGGAAAGATAACAATATAACCTTCAAGCGCCTCGCCGATTTTTCAAATTATGGACTATTTTGCCCCTCAAAAGCTAACATATTTACATGAAGCTGATACAAGTCTGGGAGAGACACTTTTTTTAGGTGGTTATGGAAACCCAGACTCCTAAGTTAGAGTTTCGAGTTTCGTATATAATACACGTATTCCGAATAGTTGTTGAATAAGATCGTCAGCAAAGTAAACATATAATTGCATTTCAAGTTCTAAATCATCAATACCATCTTTTGTGTTTGAGGGGAAATCATTGTTCTTTTGCGTGATGAAAATGATGCATAGTGAACACCTTTAAAATGTGATGAAAATGAAGCATAGTGAACACCTTTCAAATAGTAAGGTGTCGTTTGGCATCCATATACTAGGCTCATATTTGAAGTTTGGTAGTTGACCGTATTTCAAGGAATCGGTATCAAATAATACCCTTACACCTGAATATCCAATTTTGATATACTTATTTTTTGACGGTATTAGTTTCCTTCTATCGACATTCCTCTCTCGATATTTCTTCAACGTTCCTCTCTCGATATTTCTTCTCTCCTTCTCTCAACATTCCTTCTCCTTCCTCCTTGCCGCCACCAACCCTGATACTACTCTCGACCGGAGCAAGGAGCCGCCGAGCCTGCCGCTACTCTCGACCACAGCAAGGAACCCTACCACCATCCTGCTGTTTACCAAAGGAATGTTTCCTATGGGGAGAGAATTGAAATCGATTGTTTCATTTGCACTTTGGGGTTGTTTGAATTGATCCGTCATGTCTTGACTTAATTTGACATGCGTTGATCGATGGTCTTTGTCTTTCTTCATGTACTGATCTAATGTGGCAATTAGGATTGTTTGATACTCATATCTTGATACCAAATTAGGATTTCTGATATCAATCTGATACCCATATCGATACCGATATCTGATGCTCATACATGATGCTATGATAGGGAGGAGTGATTGGCCCACATAGGTCTGCATGAACAACTTGTAGCTTGGTCGTTGCTTGCCACAAACTCTTCTTGGGAAAAGGTCTTCTGTGCTGCTTTCCAACTACACAAACAGTACACACCTCTCCAACATTTTATGCCTTCATTGGTGGCAAAGCCCTGGACCATGTTGAACTTCAGAAAATTCTTCAATACTTGATGATTCAAATTACCAAAACGCCTACGCCACAACTCCTGATCTTCTTGTCTTATGTTTAAACATTGAATTTCATGATTGTTATGAGCACTTTGAGCAGTGGCATGAAGGACAAACATTTGTTTATCATCTAACTCTGAAAGAGAAAACCTCTTGCATCATGAAAAATCTTTCACATTCCATTTTTGATGAGAAATATCAAACCTTTCTCTTGCATTTGTCTTATGCTCAATAAATTACTGGTCAATCTTGGGACATAAAAGACTTTTTGGATCATCAAAGGGAATTAATCTACCTTCATACGAATAATGCCTTTGCCTGGAACTTGCAATTTCATGTCATTTCCAAGCTTGACAATACATGAGAATGAGCTGTCAAGACCAGAGAACCATTTCTTATTCCCACTCATGTGATTGCTGCACCCGGAGTCTAAGAACCATCAGGTATCATCTTTCACCTTCGATTCGCGAACATCCATCATTCCATGGTAGTGATCCACGGTTGATTCCCTATCACAAACTTGATCAACACAATCCATAAGAAGCATCTTTTCATGCTCTGTGTAGTTAGCTTGATTTGTCCATTCTAGACATTCATTTCTAAAGTGACCAAGCTTGTGACATTTGTAGCATTCCACTGCGTCTTTAGACCAATATCGACCTCGGCCTCATCCTCTTCCCGGGGAGAAATCATGTCCCCTTCCACTTCCTCTTATTAGCATCAACTCCTACCTTGAGAACTTGATATTCAACACTGATTTATTGATGAACTTCTGTTCATGGACAAGGAGTAAACTTTTCGGTTGATCTACAGACAAAGTATCGATGCCCTTGGATTCTTCAATTGAGCACACAATGTAGTTGAATCTATTGGTTAGAGTACACAAGATTTTTTCCACTATCTTGACATCAGTAATCAATTCTCCAAAAAATCGGAGAGAGAATTGAGTAAGCTTGCAGCTTCTACTCAGCAATAGAGCATACTCACATAAAGATCTTCTTGTGTGGCTCTTTAGGAGAAGAACTGAAGCAACATTGAATAAACGGGACTCGCAAAATCGGAGAGAGAGAATTGGTTTAGTGCGGATGAAAAGAGTGTGTTGTGATTCAAATAGGAAGGTGATGGGGTTTGGAAGAGGAGTAATTCAGTTGGAGGTCCATTCATTCTTCGACGGAATTCTACTCTATTTCATTAGTGTCTCTTCTCCATCTTCACCGACAAACAATATTTGATATTCTCCGAGAAAGAACTTCGATGAACAGCACATACAACTCAGTCATTTTGGATCGGGTTATCGGACCGTGTTACTTCGGCTGTCGGGTCATTCGGGTCGAATTACTTTATTATATGGACAATCGGGCCGTTCGGATCATTTATTATCTCGGCTTAATTCGGTTTTCAAGTGGGTCAGATTCGGATATACTTTCTTAGAATCTTCCGGGTCATGTCGATTTCACGGGTTTTTCGTAAGTTTTCTTGTTAAAATTTTTATTTATATTTCATATGAGTTAAATATAGGAACTCAATTGTATAAATAATATATTTAACATAGAATCAAACTATCGATGTGGCACAAATTACTCCACAATTAAATCTCCCAAAGTCATACCCAAAACCACGAACCGCGCCACGGCTCACACGGGTGGTCTAGCAAGCGCTAGAGATTCTCGCCATTGATTAAGTTAACCATAATATGTTTATTCTCGTACATACGATGTCTAACCAATCTCCACATTGTCAATGTGAGACAAATTCCTCCATAGTTAAATGTCCTAAGATGTATTTAATACACTCATCTTTGGGCATTACTTTTTCGTTTATTTGGACATCATTCTTCTCTTATAATTATGAGTATACCAAATAATAGTACTCGGAACCACGAAGTTAACGCTTCCATTTTCTTGCGTTGATATTGGTCGGAGCCCACCGAATAATTGTCCGGAAAATCCTACCGACTCAAATTCATAAAATTGATTCTAACACGCGTTTGGTACGTTTGTGAAATTGCATTTGATACCATTGATGATGTATATTGTGCTTCTTTAAGAAGTCAATATCTCTATTACAATTGAAATGAGGTGTGAACTACCGCCGCACATTTTTCTCCTTAACCACAACTACACATCTCACATACGTAGTTGTTGACTTTATTATTTTATTTTTTTTTCGAAAAAAATACAAATTTCATATACGCAGTTGTGAGATTTTTTTTTATTTTTGTAGAAAACTACAACTTTGGCAATATTGTGCATAGTTATTCGGCTCCATCCTAGACCCTAATGTAAACGCTGAAACTACACATGCAAACTTAACAATAATTTCTAAATATAATGTGGTGTCAAAACAATAAATTAATGAACCATAAAATTTTCCGGTCTCGGACTGTTCTTTACACTATTCATAATTTTATTTACAAAAACCTACTTACGGGCATTTGGACTGGGCCATAATCAATCCGTGCAATATTTTTTTTATATAAAACTAAAACGTTCAAATATGGTCCGGACCGCAATGGTCCAATTCATGGTCCGATGGTTTGTTCACATGATACATGTGACACCTATTTCATTTCTAGTTGATTACCAGTTAATTAACCCTATTTAAAGCAATAAGCGGAAAAGCGGAAAACGTAAAATTTTAAAACTTTATCTTGCAGTCATCATAACATATATACATACTAACATACGTTATAAAACTCTGTTTAACAAAACACAACGGTTTAAAACCACACAAAACATCCTAGGCGGTAGCATTCCATAACAGCCCACCTGATATGATCTCAAACCAGGTGTTGGGTCCAACGTCCTTGCCTTGATCAGGCCGAGTCTGAGTAGCTGAAAAAAATGTGGATATAACAACAATGAGCCACACGCTCAGTAAGGGTATACAAATCGCACTCTCCCAATATATATAAGTATCTAATATCCCGTCCCCAAAGGACACTCTATACCCTTCCTCACATTTCAAAGCACAAATACATATCCACATTCACATATAATTCCACAACCATTCATATCACATTTCACATAAACATTCAAGCATGTTATCACACATCACATATAAATATATCATCTCATCACATAAAAATAATCATAACATAACATATAACATGCTAGACTCGATCGCATCGATGCATAGGTGATAATTAACTAACTAGCCCCAACTGATCGTACGATAAATTTTCTCACGTGCTTTCGTATTTCTTTTCTTTCTTTTTTTCTTTCTTTTTCTTTCGGTTGGCCAACCTGATAGCGTCCTAGGCCCCCTGTAGATCAGGTAGCGACCTCGGCCATCTTGTCCTAAGACCCCCTGTAGATCAGGTTGCGATCTTGAACTATTTTTCTTATCTTAAGGCCCCTTGTAGATCAGGTAGCGACCTTTGGCTATTTTTCTTATCTTGAGCCCCCCAGTAGATCAGGTAGCGACCTCTGAGGCCCTTGTAGATCAGGTAGCGACCTCGTCCCCCAGAAACCGTGCGGGACCCAATTGGGCTAATTAATCAATTAGCATCCTATATTATCACTTTCATATCATAACTCAATTTCATGCTTTTATCATATTCTTTCATCACATTCTTTCCACTTTCATCTCATGTACCTCATGCATGCTTTCATAAGGAATATTAAGTCATCATCATCGTCTCACTCATATACATATAAGCATGCATACAATCATAACAAACATATATATACACTCAGGCATGCATAAAATCATAGCATATTAAATACATAACATATATTAAGCAAGTGTAATTCATATACACTTACCTCGCAGGTAAGAACAATAAAACCCCGCAAACCAACTATTGGTCGTTTCCCACTCGGACTATCCTCTTTTTTCGTGCTTGGATACGCTCACAAAGAACTAAGCTCTAGTTAAACAAAACCTTCAACAACATCTGCGGAGAATATCATATTCCTCGTATTAAACTTCTCGGTTCAAACACCAGTTAAATTCATTCCTTTGAATTTAATTAGCTTATAGCATTTTCTAGAATCCCAATTTAATTAATTAACCTTTAATTAATTAATTAAATTTCGCCAGAACAACGTTTTGCCCGCACGCAATTTCTGAACCCACTTGTCATCAAATCTCATCAAACAAGCAGCCCATAATCACCAGAATAAAATAATGAGCATAATGGAATTTCCAATTATCCATTTTGACAAGCCTAAGGTCAATTTAGGCTAAATCGCAATACGGAAAACGAATAAATTCATAACTTATTCGTTAGTAACCCGATAAACTGTTGATTGTTTATGCAGTATATAATACATAATTCCCTTAGATCGGGGCAAGATCGTTTAAGTGACGAAGTGGTTGTGTGTGGGCTCATTATTTGGGCCCAAAGCACAGGAAAGTCCCCGGGCCTATATGCAGAGATGCAAGCCTCGAAACAGGTTACTCTTTGGGCTGGATTGGGCCTCCCATTTGAGGAGGGCATAAGATGTGTTGGAGCCCAATTCCGGCCCATTCTGTCAAGAGCTTATGGCCAACTGTCACAGTTATCCACTTAGGCAATTTAGCCTAACAGAACGGGGCTTACGATCACCTAACCACCCATTTTTAGGGGCTCGTCCGTCTATCAGCCCGATAAAAAATAAAAGTTCGATATATTATATTATTATAAATATTAACTATATCTAGTATAATTATAATAAATTTGATATATTTCACATAAAAATCTTAAATATAATTTATTTTTAAAAAAATAAAATTTAATACATTTGATATAATATTTTTTTAAAAACAATTGAAAAACGGGTACCGTGAGCCCGGCCGGGTCCGGCTAAACGGGCTCAATATTTTACAAAGCCCGGCCCGAACCCCGGGCCCGGATGTAAACAAGTCTATATTTATACACGATGCGCAATATCCGGATTCAGTAGATTGCGCTGACGTGTTTTATTTTGAATCGTGTGCGGATGTCCGTGGATTCACTGACGTCTTTTATTTTGGACCGGATGCCGGCGCCGATTTCTTTTCTTCTTTATTTTTTTAAATTGGGAGGGAGCAACACGAGCTTCAGGCCAGGAGAGGGAGGGAGCATGCGAGGGGTGTCAACGAGACAGATTCGGTTTGAAAAGTGGCATACCCATCCGATGATTAAAGGGTATACTCATCCCTAGAGGTGTCAAACGGGACTAACGGGTCGGGTCACAACACACTTTGAAACGGGTCGGATAACCCGCTAAAAGAGAGCTTGTTTTGAACCGGCTATTTGAAGTGAGCTCTCTTTTAGCGGTTTGTTTTAGCATGGTCGGTTTGAGTCAGATATCAATTGATTGCGCTGACGTCTTTTATTTTGAATCGTGTGCGGATGTCCGTGGATTCACTGACGTCTTTTATTTTGGACCGGATGCCGGGGCCGATTTCTTTTCTTCTTTATTTTTTTAAATTGGGAGGGAGCAACACGAGCTTCAGGCCAGGAGAGGGAGGGAGCATGCGAGGGGTGTCAACGAGACAGATTCAGTTTGGAAAGTGGCATACCCATCCGATGATTAAAGGGTATACTCATTCCTAGAGGTGTAAAACGGGACTAACGGGTCGGGTCACAACACACTTGGGTTGAAACGGGTCGGATAACCCGCTAAAAGAGAGCTTGTTTTGAACCGGCTATTTGAAGTGAGCTCTCTTTTAGCGGTTTGTTTTAGCATGGTCGGTTTGAGTCAGATATCAATTGTTCGGGTTAATATGGATTATTAAATAACCAATATTATTGGATCATAACAAGTCGGTTTAGTTCGGTTCCCGGGTCATTCGGGTTGTTTTACTTTGATTTTTAATGGTTTCGGGTAGAGGTGACATTTAGGACGGGTCAGTCGAGTTTGAGTCAGGTCAAATTATGTTGTGGTTGGGTCAAAACCGGGTCGTTTTGCGTAATGTCATTATTCGGGTCAGATTTTTGGGTCTGGATTTCTTGACTTGAATCTGGGTTACTAGGTTTGGATGGATCTTAGATATACATTTTTCATTAAAGCTCATATAAATTACATAAAATTGCTTTTTATTTTATTTTTTTTCACTTAACCAGTTAGCCCCCTCTTACAACATTACTTGATGTCTTATAACAGTAGTTGATGAAGTAGCACAACGAACACGGACACAAATCATATGCAAAGCATTAAAACAGTCTGGATTTCAGTTTAATCCTCCGCTATGTTGGTTATAATCAAATCACCCAAATATTAAGTTTCACGGTTAAATTCATCTAGCCAAACAATCAAACCTTGATAAGCAGCTATCCACTAAATTATGGTCATCATAACAAGAATTACAGCATCACAATTCACAACCAATGAGTTCAGTGAGATAAGCAAAGATCAAGATCAACAACAAATTTTATTGGCAGTACTCAATCATCAACAAAAAAGGCAACAATTTGAAATTTCTTGAGATGTGATTACAAAACCTACAAAGAACAACTGAAAGAACTCCACTATACACATCAAGATGATCAAAGTATTTCAGATTTATCTATATCAAGAGGTGAGTCAAAATATACCTTCATGTATCTGATGATCCTGGAACTTCAGAGCAGGCAGTATTTTTTTTACCAACTCTTATTTTGCAGCAGCAATGTCGCAGAAAAAATCAGTCAAAACAGTCTCATAGGAAGGCATTTTAGCATAGCCAGGGAAGTAATTGATATCAATAACAAGATAGCGATTTCCTAATGTGGAATCCCTTATCACGTCGAAGTTGAAAAGGTTCAATTTCAAGGCCTCCCTCAGCCCCTTCGCAATCCCATTGATGAACATCTGTGGTGGCATTTCACAATCATCTAACCGCATCTTCTTGTAATACCTCTCATCAGCCCTCTCGTTGGCAGCCAAATTAGAGATCTGTGAGAATGTCAACTGACCACCCAAACTCTCCAGTGTGTCCTCTGCTACATCCGGCAATGACTTTCTCTTGACACATTTCACGTAATCACCAACCACATACACTTTAAAGATCACTCCGCCATGGTTGACAAATTCCTGCAGCACAATCGGGGGTTTCAGGTTCGTCAGTCCCTCGTGGTTGTAAACCAGAGACATTTTGTGTGACTTAGCACTCCCGTCGGCAACAAGAGGCTTTGCAATCACCGGAAACTTCAAACGCTCCCAGGATCGACGATCGCTAAGCGTTTCCGCATCGTAAATCACAATCTGTTTTGGAATACCAAAGGTCTCGCTACTGTTATGCGTTTTCTTCAGTTCCGATACGACCTGAAGCATTGAAATACGGTCGTGAAGCCTCTCGATCGCATCTGGAGGGTCAATTATAACGACATTAGGATTTTTGTACTTGTAATCGGCCAGCTGACGCTTCCAATCGTCACCGTACAGCTTGTGTAGTACGCAATCGAACGGACCTTGCTGGATCAATGGTTTTTCCGTATCGATTTTGATCAAATCAATCCCTCGCTCCTTTGCAAGATAGATGAGCGATTCTTGGATAAAGCTCTGACGCTTCTTGGGAGCAAGAGCATAACCGATCAAGAATCTCCGGCTTTGTTCCGCCATCAACGATCACTTCTCACTAATACAACGAATTTGTAATCGAACGCAAATCTCACGAATATTTTTTCAAGAAAATCGAGGATTTTCTCAGGAAGCTTGAGATCTGAAGAAATCGAGAGGGAAGGGATTAGAGAGACGAGAATCTAAACTAGGGCTAAGCGAAGGGGGCAGGATCACATGCGGGTGACGGAGGGTAAATGCGGCCAGAAAGGACACGTAGGAGAGTGATGGTGAAACCTGGCGTTTGACGATTGACGTCTGGAAGGTTATGAATTTTGATCCTTCATTAACAAAGAACGACCGACTGCGAGGGAGAGAGTAGCAGTGTTGAGAGGAGATGGTTTCACATACATAGACCTGGCAAATTCGACCCGGTTTTCCTGCCCGACCCGGATTAATGGCGGATTTGACGGTTAAAGAAAATCAACTCAGTTTTGTTTCACAGGTTTGTAGGCGAATGAATTTGCTCCACATGCTGAATTGCAGATCCGACTACTAGGGATTCGCCGTCAAAAGGTAAGAATGTATAAAGAATAAAGATTAATAACTAAAAACAAATTCTATGTCCAAAATTTTCCAAAAATATTATCCCATTTTTTGAATAAAGTTAGTTATTATTTAATTTTAAAAAATATAGTTAGATAAATAAACCCTTACTACATCTCACTATTATTAAAAGTTCTCTACAAACAAGTAAAATTGACAAATTTTACCAAATACAGGCCAATAATTTAAGGGCAATTTTAGTAATTTTTAAAAGATTAGTCTAGTAACTAGGCTTTTTAATGTTTTAATTAATTAAATATATGCTAACCTTTTTTATTTATTTTCAAACTCTACAAACTCTTCTATTAAGGAGTACATTTACTAAACACAAAATTAGAAAAAGCCTAATAAATCAAATTGTTTTATAATTAAATACTTATATCTTCATTTTTAGTTACATATACTAACATTTCATCATATTGAAACTAAATATAGTTTAAAATAAAAGTATTGGACTAAAATAAGTTGACATAACTTAGTGGTAAAATAAAATAATAACATTACTAATTCATATGCCTATGTGAAACTACCGAAAGGTCTAAACTTGGCCCCGACTCCCGAGTGATATGAGATCGAATGGATTTGTGTTTGTAATTTGCTTTTCAAAACTTTTGACCTTTTGGTAGCTTCTTTTAGCTTTTCAAGAATAAACTTTATTGGTGCTTTAAAAATAGGTTACTATCAAACAAAAAAACAAAACATAACTTATTAAAAAGTCCGATACTCTATACGAGTTGTTTTTTTTTTTAGCAAAAATAATAAATAAAATTTGTTGTGTTAAACCTATATAAAAAAGACCCGATATATTATAGAGATAAAATGTTATACTACAAAATATAACAACGATTTTATAATAATCACTATAAAATTCCGACACTTCAATATAACGTGAAAAGTTTTTCATCTAACTATATGTGTTGGATTGATCCAACATAAAATTCAATGAAATTTCATCCTAAAATCAATTTATAATACGAGCAATAGTTCATCAATCTTTATATATATATATAAAGAAAGGCCATTATTATTTTTAATTTTTTATCCTTTGCATGTCTTCTAATGGCAACTGTTTAACTCATTTGACACTTGACGACATGTCCTAAGATTGGATAGCCCGATCGGACGTAACACTTATAATATTGAGTATGTTATCGAAAGCACCAAGATTGACAAATCTAACAAGTTCAGAATCTGATATTAAAATGTTCAAATATCATTAGAAATTTCGACGGATCAAATAAAAAGTAAAAAGCAATTTATTATACATCGAACATATGGGTTGGGAATGAGTCGAACAAACAAACTGAGTTATGTTTATCCAAAACCAGTACAACCAATTTGCAAAGTCATAAGAATTGATCACCTATCTTATGTACTAAGCTCATGGTTCATTTAACTTTCCTCTTCCATAATCTCCTAAACAAACTAAACGACCCTTAATCAAATAAACAGTATTGTGTCTAATCGCTCGATGGTTATTCAACTTCCAACATGCAGATTACATTAATAATAAATAATAAATTAATAATAGTGGCTGTCTGCCGAAATCCGAAGCCAACGCTGCCAAACTTCGATTGAAATAGTGATTATTGATTAATGACACAAAATTACAAACCACATATGCACAATAACTCTATAAGACAGTACTTGGGGCTTCTACTAAAACCACAAACCAAAAAAAAGAAGAAAAAGAAAACCAGATTAATGATACAAAATTAGCACTTACTAGAATGCGACAGTACAAATTCCAGCTTCACCTACCATCGCCGGACCCAGGCGACGCGCCACCATCTCCATCACCACGCGTCGCCGCAACCGCAACCGACGCCAGCTTCTGCAGATTCAGTTTCACAACCGTATCTGCAAAAAGGCGTGTATCCTCCTCAGTATTGCCCTCCGGCACGTCTACAACATAAGATTCCAACACCACCGACCAGGCCCCGTCGTCTCGGCCATCAGAATCGCCGATCTCATGTACAGAAGTCACCGCACGGTAATTCCGAAGGCGGTGATCTCCTCCGATAATTGTAAATCCAGTGACATACCGTTCATCGTCGAGAATATCGAGTCGCTCTGTGCTTGTCGCCGCCGGTAAGCCGGATATCACGTTGACGTCTCGTGTACAGCCGACGGCGACCGTGAATCCTTCCTTGACTATACAGCTTTTGATGAAGTGTTTGTAGATCTGAGGCTTGTCAAATCTCCGAACAATCTTCCAGACTACATCGCGAGGAGCGTGGACCTTCTGCGCGAGTAGCGATGAGCACTGTTTCCCTTCTTCGACTCGGTAGGTGTGGAATTCGGCGACGTATGACCGGAGAGAGTCGAATTCAGCTTCGGTTAGCCCCGCTGGTACCGTGAGATGATGTTCCGTCATCGATCCGGCTTCGGATTGTCCGGTTTCATTTACTGGCTCTGTTGCCGCCATTGAAGAATGCTTGTGCGTTCTTTGCAATCTCTTCGGCTTTTTACCTGTTGAGTGAGGAGGCGGAATAAAGTTAGTTAGGAATAAATTCGTTTTTTCTCGAGTGGTCTTTTTAATTTTAATTTAATTTTCTTTTACGATTGGGTTTGGGATAATATTTAGTAATGGTTTATTCAAGTTAGGTTTAAAGGTAGATAGAGCTATTGAGTATTCTATTTTTCAACGAATACACGTAGCATACAAAATGAAGCTACGTTTTTTGCACCAAAGGGTAAATAACACGTGTCCTAAACCCGGTTTTTGTTTACGGCGAGCGTTGATTGCTTGCACCGGCCTATAGTATGCCACGTGTTGGTCAATAAGTAGTGAATCTAGATATTTGTCAAAATCTAAACCGGAAACCCGACCGAATCCAAATATACTCTAAATAAAAGAATTCGAGACCTTACCCGAGTTAGCCCGTTTCAATCCGAAGTTGTAACATGCCCGAACCTGAAGCACGTAAAATTGGCAAAGGCAACTCGGGAATCGGGACGTTTCAATCCGAAATCGTAACATACCCTAACCTGAAGCACATATGTGTAGTCTTAGGATCAAGACATCTTATACAAGCGAGTACTTATGATGTTGACCCACTTAAACGATTTTCCATCTATGTATCAATTTGGTCAATAACCTACAAATGTAGCTTAACATTAACTTGATATAAATACTAGTTTAATAGTTAATTGAGGAATAACAAACTGCTTGACAAAAAATCGCAACTTTGAAGTGGTTGTAGTTTGTTGTACCATTTCCACTATGTCTAGAGCGAAGATTTGTAGCAAGACGGTCCATGTCGAGAATCAAAACATTGTGTTTAGTACGAAACCATTGACTTCTCCAATCAACTCATTCATCCATTATTCCTCAAATCTTAAAATTTCAATTTAGTGCTTTGAACGAGTCCAACAACGGCAATGATAGTTTGTTCCTTTTGTTGTTGTGACAACATATTTGTCAACCCCAACACTTGATTCATCAAGTGAGCAATAAAAATAAAATGATACATCTCCATCTTTTCTGTCAAACTACCGGTAGTTCCCCGAGTTTTTTCATCAGTGCCCTCAACAAGTATATTGTCTATCACTTTGAGAGTTGAGTTCCACAAAGAAAGAGCACGAATAATGATTGTATAGTGAGAACCTCATCATGTAGACCCCGTCCGAGCTAAAGCAATTTCTTAATTCCCCTCCATTTTGTGATTTCAACATTTTCCAACCTCTTCACCATTCTTCCATGTTTTCTTTGCTGAAACTCATCTTTTCTCTTGCAAGAAACTTCAAACATGTTAGTAATTGCAAACAACTATTCAAAGAAATGACTCACAAACTGATTTTTTTTTGTGTGAAACAATCACAATCGCTAGTTGAAGTTGGCGAGCAAGACAATGAACATACCTTGCACAAGGAAATCCCTTTAAGATAAGAGCCTTCAATCTATTAAATTCACCTCACATATTAGAAGTTTCATCATATCCTTGGCATCTTACCTTAGAGATTGTTAATTCATGTTTAGGAAAAAACTCACCAATGCCACATTTCAAAGATAAAGCGATTATATGAACAACATGAACAACTCCAATCACTACTCCAAGACTATCCACATGCCTTACAACAATCGTCATTTACTCTTTGACAAAATTGTCACGAGCTTCATCAAACAACAGAGAAAAGAACTTGTCTCCAATATCACTAATTATGGCTAGAAAGAATTAGGGAAATGAGGCTCTTAAAAGTTCTACTATGTAAAATGGGCTCCTACATAATATAGGAAAAAGTAGGCCTGCAAATCAAAAAAATAGGAAAGAATGCAAATGATGGTGGTGGGTCCCTTCCTTTTACTTTTTTCTTTTATTTCTTATTCCTTCACTTTTATCTATCCTCACTTTATCTCAACCGTAACTCTCCCCCTCTTGTAAATGATAGTGGTGGGCCCTAATTTCTCTATTCCTCCACTTTTCTCTCTCTTCATTAACTTCTAATTTTTCCCTCTATTTCTCATTCCTTCATTTTTCTCTCTCCTCACTTTATCCCACCCGGAACTCTCTCCCTCATGTATTTTTTGGGTAGTTGGAACCAAATCTATATTTTTGGGTAGGCTATTTCCACTAGATTTTGGGTATGCTTTTGACTCGTTTTATTAAATAGTATTAGTATGTGTTTGATGAATTGAGTATACTGTTTAGGGGTATGATTACCCAATTTATGGGTATTAGTATTTTATGTTGTAAAATGTTACCCAAATTATTGGTACGGTTGGACATTATATGTTTATTGTTGGGTATGTTTTATGATATGTTTCTTATTATTGAGTATGTTTAAAGTGAAATGTTGGGTATGTTTTATGGTTACCCAAACTGTGTTATAATGACCAAATGTCATTTGGTATTGATGTTTGTGTAGAATATCGATTTATGTAAAATTTGGGTATGATAAATTCTACCCAATTTATGAGTGCATTGGGTATGAATATTTTATAACACAAAATTCTACCCAATTTATGGGTATGATATTTTTTGATATTTTAGTTTTTTTGGGTATGCTTGGGTTTTGGGTATGTATGTTTTCGAGTATGTTTGTGTAGTTTGACAAAATTATTTTGGGTATGAATAGTAACGTTTTTGGGTAAACGAATTTTGGGTAGAAGGTGGGAAAGTATGCATGTTGAGAATTGTTCATTTTTGTAGTAGGTGGAGATAAATATCAAATGTCAAATATGTCAAATCAAATGAGATGGACAAGTTGATAGCTTTTGTACTATATTTATTCCAACCTATATTTTAGGGACCCAAATTTTCAATTGAAAAAGAGAGGAGTTTTAAATATCAACTCATTGGCCTAAAAGGCCCAATTCATCAATTTATCCTTATGGCTATTGAAATTTTTTATGCACACGCACTAACAATTTCTTTTTGAATGGGAGGGCTAGTAAGTTGATGATTTAATGATGCATTCTCTAAAACCACTTTTTCAACCTTGACATTGCGAAAACTATACCACATAAGAATTTTCAAAAAAAATTCCTCTATGTGGAGATCCATCGCCTCGACATGTCCACGAAAAGTCAATCCTTGTACAAGTAATAATCTGACAACATTCACACTTGCGGCATCAAAATGCGATTTACAGCATTCAATACTTCTTTTCCAACTGACAAACATCTTGACACACGTGTTCTTTTAACTTTTCCGGACCCTTCTTCCAATTGCGGTCAACCGTATACGATATGCGAGATTCAATTCTTCTTTTCCAACCAACAAACATCTTGACACACTTTGTCTTTGATCTTTGTAAGCAAAAAAAATATTTTCTAGCATTGTTGTGTGTACTATCCGTACATCCCACATGTTCTTTTAACTTTTCCGGACCATTCTTCCAATTGCGAAACCCCATCATCACAAACACATCATCGCCAAATCTTTTGCCAACACCTCTTTGAAAAGGATAACACCAAAAGCAAAATGCGACATCTTTAAAAAACACTATATTCCAAGTTTCCAACCGTTCAAACTCTTTGAACCACTTAGCAAGGAAAGCCCTTTGTTTATTTCTTTGCATACTTCGCGGAAAATCATGTAACAATGGTTGACAAGCACCTTGAACGACATAATCCCTTTTCACAACATCTCTAACTCGGGGCTCATACCATTTGATGGATTTTCGGAATGTTGGATAACTAATAATAGAAAATTCACAAGTTGAATCACAAAAACTTTCCATTTGAGTTCTTTTTTTGCCAACAACATCATCTCTAACATCATTTTCATTTGATGCACCAACATTCACATTCCCTTCATTATGTTTAGATTGATTAGGAATTGAACTTGAATCTTCAATACTTGAAATCGATATCTTCTTCCGAATAAGATACTTGTCCATGTTACTAAATTCTATCATACAATTAACAAATTTAGTTCAAACACAATTAAAATTCCCTAAAATATCCAACTTAATAAATTTAATTTAATCAACTACTAACTTTTCACTGACTCTCCTTCACAAAAAAAAAACTACTAACTTTTCAATTCAATCAACAAAGTGAACAAATATAACATTTTAACCGGCCAAATCAACTTCTAATTTATAATTTAGAAGCTGTAATTTACGGATTTACACATTAGTAACCTAGGTGAGCTCGATTTACAAACTTAAATGAGTGAGGGGCCGAGGGCCAGACTGGCAAAGGCAACTAGGCAATCAAGATGGATGGACGACTTCCGGCTGACAGTGACAGAGTCGGCGACGGGAGTCACGAGACCAGTCGGCGACGAAGTGAGGCACTGACTACTGAGGAGACTAGCCAGTGACGGCCGACGGGAGTCACGATTTTTTTTGAAGAAGCGTAACGGGTTTTTTTTTTCAATAGCAACGTTTTAAGGGCTTTTTAATCAAAACGACGTCATTTAGAATGAGGTTAACAAGCGGAACGACGTTGTTGGAGGGGCACTTCCCCTACCCCTTGTCTCCGCCCTGAGTGAACATGAACAATGTAGGAGGCTCTGTCATGTTAAAAAGGACAATGTAATCATATTTTTTAAATTAGACTAACCAAACTTGACCTAAACCCGTATTTATACAGATATAATATATGTGAACTTTATCCCAAAACTAAACTCAATATCTCCCTAGTCAATTTATAATAGATACATTTGACATTTTTCATTTTTTCGGCTTGCGACGTGTTATACAAGGAGATGAAAATGTGAAATACACTATCGGCTAAATGAAGAAGTATCTAAAGACACGTACCTCGCATTAATATAAATAAATTTATAATCTATCATATAAGATTAAGAGGCTAATTTATTCGATTAATTTTAAGATATGTACCGTAGAGCCGACGTTATTTTTATACAAGCGTATAACACATGAATATTAGATCAAAATCTAATAGATAGGCCCGGTGTGTTCTTATCCTAACGCTACATATATCGATTTAGATATGACTTGGTCGGTTTTCTACGTACATTGACTTCAATGGGTGCAAAGATTTGTAGGTGCATTGGTTTCTAAATATTATGAGAAGTGAGAACCAAAGTGACCCCCACCCACTGCTCATCTTTCTGACATTCATGCACCAACCCTTCTATTTTGCTCCATTGCATGTGCTTGGCAAAGCCTACGTAAGTACGTAACCACTTTCCATTTGGATAACCATAAAACTCGAAAATTGTGAAACTCCAACGGCTAAACATTAATTATGATAAAAAATAATATATATACACGTGTGAAAACTCCGACAGTTCAGAAATACAAGTATGTTCTAGTCCAACACATAAACTCAATGGGTTCTATCTAGGATAACAATTTCACTCGCAACCGATAATCATATGATAATCCGAACCAAACGAAATGTTAAAAATCCGATAAAATGAGGTTAAAATCCGAGTGTTGGTTGATCAGCTGGTGGTCTTGTTGTAGTTTCGGGTAAAAAGAGTAAAGTCCGTGACCCACCAACCGACCCGAGCTTCCACCAAGGTTTGCCCGAAACTATACTAAATATAGCAATATTTTACTGTTCTTAAATCTAATACCCCTGGGATGTTTTGTGACTTTTGATGATTTGGATTTCAAAGAGACACGTAATTTTGAATTTTCAGTTTTCCACTTGTGAAATCGAGTTATCGTATATGTTATATTTGGTTGTCTAATTTGAAAGTCGCATACTTTATACTTTGTAGGATGAACTTGGAAAAAATCGACCTACCCAATCATCAACTGTTATTGTTTAAGATGAAGGGATACTCGGATGGGTGATGGTTAGACGAATGGTTTGTGATAGCCCAGTTTATGGATTTTTTCGGGATTTTCCTTTAACCATTTAATTGAGTTGTTTAAATTATCGAGATGTTAAATACTATTTAGATTTTGAGGTATAATGATATTGAGTTAATTGACGTAATATATGGAATTAGACTATTCCGTTAAGAGTACCCTACAAATACCGGATACTATCCGGAAAATTACTATTATCATCTTACCCATGTTTACTCTCTTTTCCTCTCTTCTTTCTGCTATCACCGTAAACACTATTCACTGCCAGCTTGAGCACGAACACTGTTGACCACCGGCGTCACCTCTGTTCCCCTACGCCGAAGATGTATGAATCCCAGCGAGATCAATTCCGACCGAGCAACCCTCTTGCAACCATCGTAGTCGCACCACCTCCTACGGGGAGCAACCGTGTTTGGTGAAAGAGGGTGGAAATTAAATTGATGTCCAAGATTTTTTTTAAAAAAATCAAAGATTAAAATTAATTTATTTATTTAACATTTCTTATCAATTATGTGAGGATTACAATCTTTCCAAATTTTCCAAACTAAACCAAATGGACCCAATATCATTCTTACCGGTAAGAATCGATAGAATCAGTACTCTTGCTGAAACTAATTTGTCCAACATAATGTAAAGTGTAATGAATATGGATAAGACCGAATTTAATTGGGTAAACGGGCCAAAGTCTCATATTAATTGACTAGCTTTGAATTTAAGGTTACGTGTCACACAAACATTTAAACCACTACAGAATAGTCAAAAATAGAGTGAGAGCGCACTCAGGTCATCTTACAGCATCAACAACGGAGAAACTTCAAGTTTCTCATATAAAAATTAAATAAAGATAAAATAAAAAGTAAAATAGCATGGTACAATAATTGTCAGATAAAATTTGTTATTTTTTGGGCCTTCATATATACGCCCTATAATTGTCTAATGAAACACTTAAGTAAAATCAAATCAGCTATCACAAATTCACAATGATTAGGACTCTAATTAGATAGAATTTTATTTTCCTTTATATGTATGTGTATATACATTATTTTATTTATCAGAATTTAATGGTCGATCAAACACTTAAGTATAATACATATTTTTTTATCAAAATTTAACTCCAATGTCTCTGATTGATATGGTATAAAAGGAATCGATTATATAAATTTATTACAATAGTCGTGCTTATTTTTATTTTTTTTGAAAAAGGTGGGTACAACCTAGAAATATATAGATATGTATGAGGGAAAGTTACACACAGTGCAAACACAATTCTTAATACAATTTGTAGGTTCCAAAAATCACTAAAAAACTCATTACTTCCAAGGGTAGTCGGAAATTAATCGGAAGAACATTAGGGTTAGACAAAACGTATAAGGCAGAGTTAACTTGCTCATAAGTCAAACAAGAAAATTAAAGGATAGAGCGGTTGTGGGAGATGCCTTTTTGGGATGGTCGTTATTTTATTGAGGATTAGGCTTTTGTGGCCCGGCCCACATGTAGGCTTCTTCCGAACTTGATTCCGAGACTGAGACGACATTGGCTCCTTAGTCGGGGTTTGGTCCGTTAGGGATCGAATCACAATATGGCTAGCTGTACCTACGATGGACGAGACTAGGTTGTAACGTAGACACTACAATCAGGGGTTACCCGGTGGGTGGAGTTCCAATCGGGTTGTTCGATGATAGCTTGGTTCTAGTCTCGCAATGGTTGATTGACCTGAGTTGATAGACACTTCACTCGAAGAGGCTGCACGTTGCACGATGGAAGGTTTCGGTGCAACTTCTATACTAGAATCTGGTTCATTAATTAGAAGTTGGAACCGTGAACCGTTATCAAAGTGCGGTCTCACAAAGCTTGTGATTCGAGGTTGCCTAGTAGACAATACGACATTTCTCTCTCCATATAGAGACGTCGTCGTACGATCTAAATAACACGATACGCTAATTGATTGTGTGCGAGTAATCATCTATATGCTCTTTATCGTTTAAGTGTATGTAAATGATTAAACATTATCAATTTACACGTTTTGGTTCATTTTATCCACTCCAATTGTGCGTCAAAGTAACGATTCTCGCTTTGCACATTTTTATCTCATTGCTCACTCCTATTAACTTTTATTGTATTGTAAGTTTTTTACTCAACCGTGTCGTTTGAACATAAACCATGCACATATACGCGTATTGACTTTGTGCATGTCTATACTAAAAATATAGTAGTGTAAAAATAATTCCTAATGTATAAGTAAACTATGTTCGTATTGGATTTGTGTACGATTATATTCATTCCGTTACTCCGTATCATGTGTCATCGTAGTTGTGAATTTTATGTGTTTAAGTTATATATATATATTGCCCTATACAGCAGTAAAATTAGTAATATCATGAATGTAGTAATATCAAAAATATAAAAATTATCAAAACTTTCACCTGATGCATAAACATTGCGTCAACTTAAAAAATTAACATTTTTCCCTGCAACTTCTCTGATGTAACAATCACTTCTCTGATTTAACAGTGAAAATATTGAGATGAATGGATATTAATGGGCGCAAATAAGCTGGCCCTATTTTTTTACCAATACACTCTACTGCAGGACTAAATACCTGACATTAATAAACTATCTCTCTGCAAAAGTACAAAGTTAGCAGATTTAATTTGTTTAATTTTTATTTTTATAAAACTTAAGAAACTTAGTGTATATCCTTACAATACTAAAAGCATGAATCCCTCTTATGAATAGTTCATATCCTAATTTACCCCTGCTCTAAATTAATATATTCCCTTTATACCCTTAGTTGATGAGTCATTCTTTTACCTAACGTGTCTTCTTCTCTTTCACTTCTGGGTCGGCGTATCTCTCCTTCCACCGCTCGATGATACTCATCCTCCCATAGCCTCTTTCATCTTCGCATTTGGCTTCTCCCGAGTCTCACAACCCGTCGTCTTCTCTCTGAGTTCCTTTGTCGGCGTGATAGGGATTCACCACCAACATCCGTCGTCTTCTCCTTTAGGTATTGTTCTACTGTCTCATTTCTTCTTCGATTAGCTTCTTCCTTATTTCTCCTTTCTTATCGTGATCTCATCTACGGTTTCCGGTCTACAGTCATGGAAGAACTAACGAGTGTATCCTTCGCTTCTAGGATTTTCGGTGGCCTGCTTTTGGTTTCATGGCTGGGATTTTCGATACAGGTACAAGTTTCACTTTCTCTGTTGCTGTGGCGACTTCTCCTTCTTCAAATTGAATAGCCTCTTTGGATGGATCAACTTCCTTACCGACTACGGCATATCAGGTATGCTCTTGAACCTCATCTCTCATTTCCTTCTCCCTCTTCTTCTCTTTCGCTGCTGCTTTATGCCTGTTCTTCCATCAAATCTGACCGGAGTCGAACTTTCAATCTCTGGCAGCGGAGAACTTCAGGCTGCTCCGCTTATTAACGCCACCTTTATGGGCTTTCCGGGTTGATTTTATTTATTTATACCTATCATTGCTTTTCATAATGAAGTTGATTCTGGAATTGAAGAGGCTAAGGAAAATGCATCTGGTAATGATGCTTCAAAGCATTTGTTTGATTTTCCCCCTTGTTTGTGCTTGTGGATCATATGGATTTTGATGTCAACTTTGATTTGAATTCTGATTAGATGAGAATAACAATTTGTTATTTCCCTTATTTTACATTATCCGTGTTAGCGTACTCAACGTGCTCGATTAGATGTCTCTGAGAACGGCTATGGTTTGCTATTAAGTCTTGGTACTCCTCAAACGTAGGTCTTGATGTTGCTCTGTACCTAGCTCCTCTTAATAGTTTTGATAAAGACGTGTTAACACCATTTTGTTAATCCTTTGCAGCTTACCAATTCAACTTGTGAAGGCTTTTGAAGTTGTATATTTATTTTGCTTATCTGATTGTGAATTGATGTTGTCATTGGATTACTAGAACGCTTTTGATGATTGGAATTTATATATGCTTTCTTTAATGGTAGGCAAATCAATTACTTCCCAAATATTTTTTTTTTTGAATTTGATTGCTTTATTAGTACCTACAACAATTCAACTTGTGATTCATATGCTTTCACATGATGTGAGCTTGTGAGTCAATTTCTTGTCATTGGAAAGGTTCTTGGTGTGTGCTTAATCTTGTTTAATAACTCTCGCTCGCCCTCTCCATGGAGAAGAGTATAGTGTTACTTGATCAGGATCTTAAATCACATTTGGTTGGTGAAGAACAACCTGAGCATCTAATTTTATTTTTGCTATGCTATCTGATGTATAAATGTTTGGACATTTTTGCATGTAGCAGGGCATTCTTAGCATTCTTTTTATGGAGTTATATTGTTCACTTTTATGACAGAGCATGATATTTTGTTTGCTGATGGATCTTTTGGGTTTTGTATGCAGTTATTACAAGTTCGAAGATGAATATCTCCAAGCTAGACGATACTCCTATGCTCCGTTCTCAGGTAGTCCTTCCTGTATTGGTTTAATCATGTCTTCATCTTCTTCTTTTTGTCGAACACAAGTTTATATGTCAACTTCATGCATGTATGAGCATCAGTTTGTTCCCTCCTTATATACTAAAGGAATATGATACATCTAATGCCTGCACATCTTGCTTGATCCGCTTACAATAAGCGAGGTTGATGGTTCATTTCTTCCTTATACACAATATACATTCATATATACTGAATAATGGACGTCATTACTCAGACTTCGTGCCCCATGTTCGGTAATACAATCCTTATACATAACTAAATGCTACAGTTTTCGCAAAATTAATTGAGCTTACATGGGTCATTGATGTGCACTAAAAATCTTGTAAATGTCTTTTAGTTTTTCTGCCACAGTTTCTTTTGTATGCCAACTCTTCAGACCCGTTAAATGGAGAAGTTTCAACTCTAATGATGCGTGATCGAGCTACATATGAATGATTTGGAGCCCTAATCATCCTTCTCAAGCACTTCATTGTGAATGAATTTCTTTTTGGTGAGCAGTCTAAAAATTTCATCTTATTTGAAGGATTGTATGAAAACTTAGTATACGAATTAATTCTCCCATGTTCTTACCTTATTTAATCATCCCTATTGTCTCTGTAATGAAAATTTTGTGCCTCATATTCGTTGTCTCTCATTTGCAGGGTTTATGTGTAGGCGTTTTTTCAAGTTTTTAGGAGATAGAGTAATGTATAGTACGTATGTGTATACGTTTTTTGCGTTCGCGCCTGTAACATATAGCTACCAATGTAATACCACTGTAGTTTCATTTTATCGTTTCTGTACAAGTATTTATCCACTTGATATCTGTGACATCAATTTTGCTCGACCGTACTATAACTTATGTTCACCGCATATATGCATCGGAAATAAATCGCGCGGCTCTACTAGTGCTTTGTGGATGCTCTTACTATCGGTGACATCGTTATCGTAACCACAAGTAAAAATTAAAAAAATTACCGAAGTCGTATTCGCACGGTTCAAGGTTTCGTTACCGTCATAAGGTCACGGTTACGGATTTCGTAACCGTCATGATTACGGGTTCCAGATCCGTGATAATTTTTTTTACATGTATTCTAACCCGGAAAAAAAAAATTATTCTGACACCATCACGGTTACGGGTTCCGTAACCGTGATGTCAGAATTTTTTATTTTTTTTTACGGTTACGCAATGCGTGACTGTGACGATCACGCATTGCGTATGAGTGGTGCGTTTACGAAATCTTGAACCGTGCTAATAATACCCCTCAAAAATATTATAAATCTCCTAACCTATCATTAGTAAAATGCCCATACCCTTGACATGACTACTGCAAGACTTGGATAGTGCAATTATACGCCACCTTGACTTTGCTAGTGCACACATCTCGTGCGCTACTTTTTGACTTTGTAGCAAAAAGTCAAGGTCGTGCGCTACCTTGACTTTTTTTGCTAGCGTACGATCCGGTTGTTACTTTGACTTGGCTAGCGCACACATGAACCCAAGCACGACCTCATAGTTCAATAGGCGCACACACAATCGTGCGTAGCATCCGCACATGCACAAGCGCCAACACAGTGGAACATGTGCACTGGCACTTCAAGCGTGACACAAGCGAGTCATGAGTCATGTGTCCGCGTCAGGGTTGCCTTCATCAAGACGAAACTCATCCGCGTGTAATACTCCTCGTCACAATAAAGAAAAGCTTCATAGCTATGCCAATTGCCTCCAAAATAAAAACAAGAAGATGCAGAAAAGCGTATATACAATCAGGAATCTTAACAAGACTCATAGATTCCATGTACTGTCCTTAACTATTCTAATAGATTGCAGTTCTCAAGTCCATAAACAAGTCGATATAGTATACCCTAAACATGTCTCATCAGAAACTATTTACCATCTCGAAACCATTATATACCATCTTCTGTAGTAAACTTTATTTCAAAGTTAAAAAAAACATTACCCTATGTACATAATACCTTCCCTTTGTATGCCCCACGCCATTTTAACGCCGGAAAAACATGAACATTGAGGTATCTACATTGCTCGTCTCAGGAACTGGAGCGGGATTATCGTCTTTTGAAGGCAGCGCGAGAGATAGATCAAGTGAGACGGAGACATCAGTATGTTCTCTTTCGGGCCATAAAGATAGGTTCAGGTTCAATGTGGCTTTCTCAGATGTCTCAGCTCCTCCAGAATCAGATGGACCTGAATTCAAAGAAAATGAACCAGCATCTGTTATAATATCATACTCTGGAAGCTCCTTGCCGTCTAGGGGCTCGGATATTGGAGATGAAAGCTCGTTGTGAGGATAGTTCAAGTCAATGTTGGGTTCAAGCTTTCGTTGGGCCATATTCGAGGTGTCTTTTCCAGCTCCACTTGTCGGTTGTGTTGGAATTTCAGAAGCTGAAATAGATGGAGAATTTGTGTCCACAGTTTTCACCTCAAGATCTTGATTTTGAAATTTATTTTCTTCCTGTATGAATAAGCAAGAAAAATCAACATTCACTAGCACATCCGAGATTAGCAGAACACATTACATCAACATGACTTGCAATACAAATAAATTAATTAGGTGAACAATTCAACATCTAGTAGGCTATGAATCCCTATGATATCAGTTTGACCATAATATATATGTTCGAATTAGGATGGCTGAAATTGGCATTAAAATTTACTTTAAGTTGAGAAACTCTTAACCATTATAAATCAGTGGTAATATTTCATCTATTCTCTCTCTTTATCTTTGTTATTTGTAACCTCCATTCCACCGGATCAAACTCGATATGCTTCTAATCAATTTTTGACTAGTGGCATTATCGTTTTTATAAAAAGCTAAACCGTAAATCTGCACGTATAATTTCACATGATAAAATAATATGAGGCTAGAGCATATAAAAGTAGGAATTGGCATGTCATGCATACCCAAGAAGTCTCCAAAATGTTTGTTAATGCAAGACTGATCAAACCTCCAGGATGAATAATATTCTCTTAGGCAATGTATATTAGGTGCACAACTCATTGAATTCAACATCTAAGAAAAAATAAACGTTTATGACATACGATTGGAACAAAGGATACATTTGAATGCTTGCAAAACAATTATAACTGCAAATTTTGTCAATTTAACCACTAGACAATGGAAGTACACCTGCTAGTAGGCTATTGATATCATTCTACACATGATACACTATCGCTTCTAATGAACTTTTGGTTAATGGTAGATAAACATAAGCCTGTCCACATAAGTTCAGATGGTAAATCAATACGAGGCTAAAACATATACAGCAACAATCCGAATTAGCAACTACTGTTCACCAAACATGCACATCCAAGAGGTCCCCAAAACTAATGCTAATGTAAGAAGACTGACCTTGGCTTTATTTTTAGTTTGCGATCCTCCAGAATGCTGCTCCTTCAACATAATAAGAGCCCTTGCCATCATTTCATCATCTACTTCGCTAAACGAGCTACCTTCCAGACATTTAGATTTAGGCGAATCTAGAGACGGAGGAGAATTTGGAAAAATATCTGCCTGACAGATCCGAGTTGCCTCAAGATGACTTGGAACACAAGCATCATCATGAAAGCGTAACTTCTTGGCTCTAAACACACCCCATAAGAAAAAGAGATTATTCCAACCTGCCAGAATCATCTCCCCAAATCAGCTCATATATATTAATAACAAGGGACAAGCAATTATGATGCACTATTTAACAAGCGCAGAGTACGCAGATTTTCTTACGCTGTGATCTTGCCGGAAGGATCTGGGATGGAAAGATTAGGAGTTCAACATCATCAAGATTTGACTTTAGCGCCAATTTATTTAACATCATGCAGTTCAAAAACCTTTTGTAACTCTGGTAGCTGCACAAAATGCAAATACAAACATAAACTTTTTCACGGATCAGAAAAAAGGGTCAGTTCTGTGATGATTGCTTCACCAACCTTTGAAGGTCTTCAGGAAAGAAATAGAGAGCAATGTTGTCTTCGGTTGCAAAATTCTCCATGAATTGAGCTGGCAAAATATCCCGCTGCAGTACTTCCTCCACTTTCATTTCACGCGGAAACTTGCTGACCACTTGATAAGCTTTAGGAGAAGCACAGCTAGACATATGTGCTTGCAATAGAGTACAGCTAACCGGAAGTTTATTAAAACCCTTGACATTGAATATGCCTCTGCAAGAAATCAGAAGTCCATTGTCAAAAGCATGGTGATCGAACATAAATATCATGAATTAAGCATATAATATAAACAATGATAGTTTACCTGTTAACCATCACAAACACACAAGAGCAGATGCCAATTCAAACAATTATGCTTATTATGGACACAGAACGGGATTAACGCTAATGTGCAAAGGCTTTTGTATGAAAAACTTTTTACAAAAGAATAGGCGTGAACTTTGGAGTCATGAATCTTCTAAATATTGAGAGTCAAGTGTCCACTTATTGGACACAACACATGAAAAGACATTTGGTTGTAAATTTCTTATTGGACACAACACATGAAAAGACATTTGGTTGTAAATTTCTAAATATGACCTTTATCTATCAAAACTAATTCCTTCAAAGTTAATTAAAATTAAGGAATTATACCTCCATACACAATCCACACTGGGATGAACAAAATCAGCCAAATGAGCAGTTGCCCATGAAGATGACCTTTTCAGCTGAATGGTGTCATACAACTGAAGCTTTGAATATTTTGAAACGGGCTCTGGTTTCATATTAGCAGTCTCCTTATCTGCTTTCTGACTGAGACACCCATTGATGGTTCTGACGAAATTTTGCGGACTTCTTTCCTTTTCAGCAGTAGAGCGTGTCATTGTTTCAGGGAGTCCTGCTAGGAAACAGAAGAGGAAGAGTCAGTATACGACTGCATGTAAAGTCACAAATAACCCATTGATATCGTCAATCCTACCATATGCATTTTTATCACACTGGCGCTTAGCTACACGATGGAAATAATCTTTTTCCATGTCTTTATGAACTTCAGCAATCTTTCTATCGGGATGTCTTTGTGGAACTTGTTTTTTAACTTCGGCCTGTGCCAGAGCTGCCTTGGCAGGCTTTATTCTTGAAATACTGGAGCTACCAAGTGGGGGAACAGATTGAAGAATCTTACTATTAAATGAATAACTTCTTTGAGATAAGCTGAGTTTGCTTCCAACTTTTGGAATCCTGGAATCATTGCGCAAATTTTTCCCTGAACCAGAAGTATCTAAACTGGCGACCTTAGAAGCAGCAAATGATTGAGATTTTCTCAGTTTTGCATTGCGCAGTTCAGGTCTAATAGTTGGACTTCCCTTGGGAGTTTTCTGCTCTTTGTAAACATCTTCAAATTTCTGCCCAGTTCTGAGACCAGCTCCAGTACTACACGTTTGCTTAAAAAGAGAACCTGCAAAATGATATCCCATAAGTAGCAGCAACTCTACCACCAATAGCAAACACTAATTCTTCCACAGGAAATCTATATTTTGGGGGGAGAAAGTAAACGTGATCAAAATATGTGGGGAAAGAAGTGGCCAAAATAGATATTTGACAGTTAATGAATCTTCCGAGATGGACATATATGTTTACATCTGGACGTGAACATCTATGCACTTTCAAGGAAGTATATAATGAAATAAGTTGATCTTCATATGTATTTAGGCCTTCAGTTGAGATTTCTTTTCCACGTTTTGATTTTTGCTTGAAAGTAGAAAGCATTGGATTAGTATTTCCCTAAACCAAATGGGAAATGGGAGAGAAAAGATTTTTCTCATGAAAGTATTCCAAGACAAGACACCTTTGAAAGACAACATGCGTCAGAAAAGTACTGACCTTTATGAAACTGTGATTCACTATTTGACGATTTGCCGGCCAAAGGTTGGCAAGCCTTCTGTAGAATGTTTCCAAGGGAGTCACCGCTCAAGGAAGATACAGCCTTGCCCTTTGGCATAATTTTCAAATTAGCATGCTTCAGCAATGCTCCTTTTGCCCCAGAACCAGGTGGACTCCACAACTTTACACCTTTGTCAAGCTTTCTCTTTTTAGTTGATGAAGAGCTATTTTGTAAATTTTCCCCAGGTCGCTTTCCAGAAGAAGCTAAGGAAGCATGGCCAACTCCTACCCTTCCATTGTCACTACGGTCTAATTGTCTTAAACTTTGCGGGACCATAGGAGATGTGTTTTGCAAAGCTTCATCAATTTTTTGTTTATCAGCCTTCTGATTATGTGCTTCTGCCACAATCATGCACTCTTCACAGATCCAATCATCCTCAGGCACCTTATCCATCTTTACACGCATGCAATAACTGATATAAATAGAATAAATAATTTTCCCATCCATGATAATAAAAGCAAGAGATTCTGAATTCACAATTTGAGGTACTTACACATGCTCAGCTCCGTCACTGCACTTGCTGCAAATCGCAAGCATAGCTTCACGACCAGCATCACCACATATATCACATACACGTACCTGGGGCCAGATATCACTCTTATGTTATCCAATTTAGCCTCAAACCTACATAATTGCAGCATACAACAATACAGAAACTGTATGCTAAATAAACAACACAAGTGCCTCGGCTTGTATAAATAGCCAATGCAAGGAGTGAAGAAAGAAATGGGCAGAAACCTAAAGAAAAAACAATACAGGATACCTGCACACACACACATAGAGACAGACAGATCCAGAACAAAATTGTAAAGCTCCGAATACAATGCCACTACATTACCATCACCAAATTGATTTTTTCTGAGCAATACAGAAATACGCGACTTCTCGCAGACCTACACACAATTTCTTGCAATTTACAAGTTTGAGGCTGATACCATAGCTAGCTAGTCATTATTTCAAAAACCAAGAATCTACACATGATCATTTTTTATATTTAAGGGTAATGAAACATTTTCCTAAGAGCAAAGTCGTGTGTGGCTACATCTAGGTTATAATGTTGTGATAATTCCGTACAATTCAATGACATAAGTGGAAGATAACCTTAAGAATTTGTTCAATTTTGAGAATACCTTCATGGCATTAGCTAAAAGTGTTAACACCTTTTGGCACTTCATTTTACTTCAATTCTTATCCAACGAAATAAAGCAAAGTATAGTCCAATATGAAATTCACATTGAGTTATACGCATTGTCTAACTTATAATACTTCTTTCTATTCCACTTACTATAAAGAAACTTAAAGCTCAAATAATAGTGCCCAAGTAAAAGTGACAACAGAGTAACACTTACATCCACCAGCTCATCTAAATTTTCATTGCTCGCCATGGCACAATATTGCAAGGGTGGCTCCTGTAGAGCATATGCCATCCCCATCCCTATATGCTCCTTTTGATCCATACTGGTTAATGCAACAGAGCTTGTTCGATTTTCATCAACTTCAGTGTCGCTTTTCATGATGTCAATGGGGTCATGACTGCATTGTTTACTATCAGCAGCAGACTCCGGAGCTTCTCTTGAATATTCAGGAGAACCCTTGGGCTTATTGCCTTCTTCAGCAATATATTCACTTCTGATAGAACCATGTTTGGCAGATTGTATATCAACAAGTTTGTCTGAACATGTCTGGCATAAGCTATTAACAGAAGATGAACTGCCAGTCATGCTCTTCTGGTCAGTTTCACCATTATAATCAACTTTGTAGTTTTTCTCATCAGCTTTGCTCATACAGCATATACTCTTGCCTTCGCATCCCAAATCGCTGATCTTAACGATGTCATCACTGATCTTAACGGTGTCTGTTGTCTGACCCACATTTGCCTTGAGCATCTCAAGGTGTTGAGAGGTACCTTCAGCCGAAGCAGGAAGTTTCTCATTCATATTTTCAGAAAGAAGACTGTAACTTGAATTAGAACCATTGTGACTGTGACATTGATTGATTTCCATACTCTTTATAGACACTTCAGATGAAAAGTCAAGCCCCTGTGCATTTATCTCAGATGTGGTGCCTTTGGGATGCTTACATGGTGGGCTATTATGACACTAGCTACTTTGAAAATCCTAGCCAAAGCTATTTTCAGTTATAGAAATTAGAAGACACCTGCAATGCAATAGGGAGAAAGAAAAGGTTTGTTAAATTATAATATTTCATACAGAACCGTGGAACTGACACAAATTGCCAAATCTAGGCGATCCATGTAGGACACACGAAAAGAGTTAAGGAAACCAATCATTAGGACAATAGGAGAAGGCCTTGTTTTTGCAATAAACTGATAAGCAGTCTCCTTAATCGACTACAATACAGTATTCCTGCCCCAAAACACTATTACTTGATAGTGCTCCTCACTCATCATTCCTTCATACCAGGGGAAGCTAATCATCAAATGGAGGAAAACCATAGAATAATATACACAACTACTACATATGATAGGTCAACTGCTTATTTCCTAACAATACAGAGCATTATGTACATACACTTGATCTAATGTTTCGTAGTTGTTGAGAAAAATCATTCCAAAGTGAGGTAGACACAAGTCATTCACAAAAATCAAAATAGTGTCTATTATATGTCATAGCTTCAGTCAACATCACAAAAGATGATGATATTACAAAGCGGTCACAACATATATGTTACTACGGTAAAATAAGGACATATCTATCCACAATATCTGAACAGAATTTTATTTCGCTTACTATTGTATCTATTCAAAACAGTTATGAGCACATAATACAAAGTATTCACTGAAAATAAGTAATGACCAAGTTTAAGAGTTTTATGATATCAATAAATAAAATGTAGTAATTGTTCACTACGAGGAAACCAATTATTTAAAAACCACTACTTTTTATACAATGACTGCCCAAGATAACATTCACCGTACCACAGCCTCACCCTGAAGGAGAGAAAATTATCAGTTGCAACCTATAGTTCAAACAAGGAATAAGACTTAACTTTTTGGACTGCAGTGACTATGTTTTTTTATAAAAAGTAAAGCGGTAATACTAAGAAGACTAACTCTTTTTTTTATGTATGTGTATATATACATTTCTCTAAACTAATGAGCCAAGAATTTAATAAGCACCTGAAAAGAACTGATCAGACACAAGAAATCACTACACTATCTTGTTAAACTTCACACCAGTGTCATGTAAGTCTTCATCGAGAAGATATTGCTTGATAATGTTACTCCAGTCAATTCTTATTTCCCACTTAAAACAAGGCCAGAGGAATTGGTTTACACTACACCAATCACTACAACAGACAACCATTTTCTGCACAAATTAGCAGAAACAATTCATTATAACCCTAAATGGCCAAATTCATTTACTTACACAACAAACTCAGTAAAGCGTCACCCCAACATGACAAAAGCAAACCCTAAAAATTGCAGCTGGCAATATGCAGCCCGATTCTTACCTAAATTTCGCAACAGTATCAAATAGAAAAAGCCAAACTAGAACGAATCAAACAGCCAGCAGTGCAGAAACTGACGCCGATGCACATGATCACGAAACTTAAACTTCACTCGAAAAGCAACCAAATCAATCGAAACAGCTAGCAACACGAACTAAGCTTAAACTTTATTCCAATTCATTCCAACCTCATCGCATTTTCGTACTCCCAATTGATCCTCCACGATTATCGACTAACTATTAATATTAATCACCATGAACACACAGAGAGAAGACTGACCTTGAAGAGGTTGGTTTGCACCTTCCGCAATGCTGCAAATACAGAGTTTTGCCGTGCTGGGAAAAACGTGTTCTTTACTTCTCTGCTTCTCCCTCTCCCCTACCCCTCATCCTACGCCCGATGGTTTCTGCAAATGTAGAAAATTTAGGTATTTATAGATTTTTTTTTCTCGTTTCTCACAATCCAGAATTAAATATTCGAAATATTGATATTTTCTTTTTTATTTATTGCCTTGTCTCCAAAATATCTTTCTAGACTAATCGAGAACGTTAAGAAATGAAGCTTGTTGAAAAATACAAACGACTAGATAAGTATTTATTTGTTTAATGCATACAAATTACTACGGAGTAATATTCTTTCGTGTTTATAAAAAAAAAAAATCTATTTCCATAATTTTTTCAAAAATCCAAGTCCATCATTGCAATATAATCAATTAGTTTAATACTACAAAATTTTAAATAAAAGATATTTATAGGTTATTGATATTCATACCACATTGAACATACTATTCATACCGCTTATACGACTACGCGTTACATAGCCGTAGTAGGCATTTTTAAAAAAAATTATATATATATATATATATATATATATATATATATATATAAAAGAGCACCGGCGGAAGGCGCTAGTTTTTTTTCAACGCGATTTACATGCTTTACATCGAAAAACACCAGAATTTTAACCAGATTTATGATTTGAGCGCAGGCGCCAGGAGCCGGCGCACAAATAAATAACTTTTTTTTTAAAAAAAAAAGTGCTTACGCCTACGCATGCTAGACGCGTAGCTCAGATTGGTCTTAACGCTACGCGTACGCGATGAATAGGTGTAAAGGTGGTACGCATAGCATGGAACGTGTGATACGAATAGCAATCTGGATCATATAGGGTTATTGTACGAGCCGAACGAGCTTACTATTGGCATGTTCAAGCTCATTAATAAACGAGTTAATCTTAAATTTTAACGGGTTTTAAATGTGTTTATATTCGGCTCGTTTAAAACGTAAACGAGTTTGAGCCGAACTTTTTCAAAA
The DNA here is from genome assembly GCA_033239045.1 of Fagopyrum esculentum. Taxonomy (NCBI): domain Eukaryota; kingdom Viridiplantae; phylum Streptophyta; class Magnoliopsida; order Caryophyllales; family Polygonaceae; genus Fagopyrum; species Fagopyrum esculentum. The sequence goes on from BSUD01000007.1 coordinate 10,282,138, forward strand.
CCAAGTAGATCGGCTATTATAATGCTCATATAGCGTTTAGCCGAACGAGTCGAGTATCGGCATGCTCAATTTAGGTTGTTTATAAACGAGCTGAATAGCTCAATAATATAATAATAATGTAGTTTAGCCGAACGAACAAAATTTTGCCCGGACCAACCAAGCATCGGCATTCTCAAATTCGACTTAACAGTATCAAGTAGTCCATATTAATTTTCTAAATGTGAAGGAAAAAACTATCAACAGACAAAAACATAGATCTCATTAAATAGACAAGAAAAAACAAATAACAATAATTGTAAATTATAATCGTAATATACCTATCGACGTGGCAAAACTGTATTTTGCCAAATTAATTTGTTCATAATAGCATGAAATGTTCATTGATGTAATTAGAAGGGGGTGATTATCGAGGTTTTTATTAAAATAAAGTCAATATGATTTTCATAATTATAATATTTGACTAAAAAAACAACTATATTTGTGGTAATTTGAAACCAAATTATGTACGTATTTGACCAAATATCTTGGTGATATTTCTATTGGTTAACCGGTTATACATCGAATTAAGTAATAGGCTTAGTTACGTTTCAATAATTCCAAATTTAGATAACTTAAGGCTTTGGATAATCCCATGAAGTATGAATTCTTTTTAATTGGTTAAAGGCTAGTATGAACTCGATTATACGGTTTCAGATTATGAAATCAAATATATTTATTCTAAAACTAGATAACTTCTGGCTTTCGATTATCCCACGGTTAGCTTTTGATTGAACTATCATCAAATAAAATATGTTTATTGTAAATTTTTGGGTGTTTAGTTGAAAAAAAAAAAAAAGATTGGATAATCAATCTAAGGGCCTGTTTGGTATCAGCTGGATGGAGATTCATTTAGATTCTTTTCCAGTGTATTCTTCGGGATAGAAAAATTGTAAGCGTTTGGTATCGGTTTGAGCTTTTGTATTGTATTCTTTTATGAGATTCTTTTGCTAAAAGAATCCCGAAAAAAGAAGCTTGGCCCCCCAAGCTTCTTCGAGATTCTTTGAGTTAGATTGTTATTATTTCCCCTCATACCCTCATTCACCTCTCCTTTTACAGTCCCGATCTCTTCTTCCAGTCTCGTTCTTCTTCCGGTCTCATCTCTCGTTCTTCTTCCAGTCTCATCTCTCTCCTCCTTCTCTTTAGATCTTCTCCCTCCGCCGTGCCATGCCGCAATGGACGACCGCCGATTGCCCTGCCAGCCCCTCCTTCGCCTCGCCCCTTCGTCTCTTCTCTGTAGCAACCAAGTGGGAGCAGCCCTGGGATGTCGCCCTAGCCTGCCGAAGATCCAACGCAGCCCCCACTGGATGAGCCCCTCCGCTGCAGAACCGAAACCACCGCCTTGCCCTGCTTCTTCCGGCCGGATTCATGCCTGCAGGCCGCCGCCCTGCTTCATCCCCCCTCGCCATCGCCATCGTTGCTCCCACCGGTGTTGCTGTCAAATGTCAATTAGGGATTGTGAAAGACAAAAATTTGGGGTTAAATTTTGAGGGTATTTTGGTAATCTTATCTAAATGAATCTCTAACAATAATCTGATACCAAACAGAAAAATTTTACGTAAAAAACAATCTCTAACAATACCCATCTCCAACAATTTCCAAGAATCTCAAGAATCTCCATCCCGAAGAATCTAAAAAAAGAATACGCATACGATACCAAACAGGCCCTAAATCATCTAATAAGAAAATTAAATTTTAAATTTTTATGTTTGAATTCTAACTATTTAATTTAAAAGTTTTTTTAAAAAAATAAATCCAATTATTTTTCGGATTGGCAACCCTTGTTATAGAATGGATTGTTTATAACTAACTTCCCAAACTTTTAGAAAAAAAACTAATGGATATATATTAAATTTAGCGGCCTTATAGTTAATGCTCGAATTTTATTTTTTGTTCGATCGTTATTTTGTCATTTATGATTGTTAATTGGTTACATTTTACGTTAAAAATAGTTTAATTTACATGTTCTTAATCAACAAATAATTTAGTTTATTTACTTAGTTATTACTTTAATCAATAAATTGTTTATTAAGATATCTTGTAACTTTTAATAGTTTTGTATACCACAATCTCTTAATAAAAAAATATACTAAATTTTGTGATATTATAATTAAGTGATTTTGTATATGTGCATCTCATTATAATAATATTCTTATATTATAATATAGGGCCTCAATAGTTCATTGACTTTGCACATATGCACACCTTTTAAGACATACACCGTGAATAAAAACTAATGGATATAGATTAATTACAATCAATAATCAAAATAGGCGAGTCAATCTTGGTCCATTCGTTCCAAAATTAACACCATCAAAACTCCCTTGGTCCCCCGCTTTTCTAAGCATTTCCGAGAAGACATTTGCATAGAGTATAAAAAGGAAAGGAGATAATAGGAGTCATTGTCGGATTCTTCTAGTTGGTTTGACAGTATCCACCACATTACCATTGATATTGAAGGAGAAATTCACTGAAGATATACACTCCATCACCATGGTAACCCATCTAGGATCGAAACCGAACTAAATTACAAAATATTTTGGTCATATACTAGTATGTTGTAAAAGCTATAATAACCATAAATATATAGTGATATATAAGTATATAACGATTTTTTTTAAAAAAAAATATACAGAGAGATCCCCATAAAAATTTAGAAGTGTTAATTCCGTGAGTGGTGAACATGAATGTTCATATCCGAACATCTCGTAGGCGAGGAGATCTGTGTATACCGCAAATTGGATCATATATGTGACATTCAAGTTTAATATCAAAATGCATTTAAATAGATATTTGAATAGTTGTTCCCCAACTTTTGTTAACCGGTTTATCGGAAATCCGAATTTGCACACTGTACAACTAAGGGTCCAAAAAAATGTGTATTTCCAATCTATTATCTATTACAAATAGTAAAGTTAAAATAATTCATATTAGAGGTAAGCTATATTTTATGTATCCATAATTATTAATTTCACATAATCACTTTTTATTAAATTATTTATAATCCAAACTAAAACTACAAAATCATTAAACTAAATCAAGTTATATTAATTTTTAACTAAAATATTAATATTGTTTTACCAAAATTATCAGTGAGTTAATAATTTTATTATTTGTTAAAATATAAAATTATTTTATTCATAAATTTGAAAACTATTGAACTAACTTTCCCATAGAATACCGTTGATATTCAAACTGAAACACATTCCGACCCGAGGTGTGACATTTAACCCAAGAAGTATATGATTTGTTTAATTTTCAAACCCTCTGTTTATACAAGTTATCAAACTATCAGCCTTACTTGATAGTCGATGTGATATTGAAAATATTTAGCAGCCCACAAAACATTAGATCAACGACCCATAAGGTAGTAGGCAATTCATGAGAAGATTAAGCTAATAGGGTAACTTATTTTTCTAAAATACAAACAAGACTCCTAATATTTACCATTTTTCAGAAAAATATAAATTAAGCTATTTAGGCCGTTATTATTTAAATGGAAGTTATCTTTTACGGTAAAATATATTTATTAAGCACAAAATTAGCACAAAAATATGAGCCGGTTAAAGATGGTAGCCGGCAAAAGATTTCATTAATAAATATTCCAAAATTCTCGCTTTTTAATTGGAACCAAAATTTAAAAATTAAAAAGCCCTCTTTCAGACTGAAGCTTCTCCTGCCATAGCCAGAGTGTTAAGAGTGTTCGAATTCTCGGCGACAAAAGCTTCTCTCAACAATCTCATTCAATCGTCTATTAATTGTTCGTCTTCCACATGTAATAGGTACCAATTGCTTTCAAGGATATTCTCAATATCAAATATCCTCATTTTCGCCATTCAAGTAATTCTTCATCCTCAACAATCAATCAAGAACTCTAATCACCATCGACCTCAATCAAAAACCAAGACCGGTCTGTAAATTGCCCAAACAATTGTTGCAATAGTGGCGATATATCGAGCGTGTACAAGAGCGTGCTCGATACGCTCTCAATGATGACGTACACACTTACATCATCGTCTTCAACCCCGGACTTCGAGGTTGTAATCTGTGCAATCTGCAAGATTCAGTTGAGAGTGATGAAGTTCAATTGAGTATCAACGGTCTTCTTCAACAAGTATAAGTTAAAGACTGATTATGTACATACGTTGGTGATTATATACATTTGTTGCTACGAAAATATTACTAACTAACTATATATGTACCAAATATGTAGTTTGTGTACATTTGGATAGGGATTTGATGATACACAAATATATTTTGTCTGTACATATAACATGATGTCGATTAGATTATGTACAATTTTGTGTTTGCATGTACATATGTTTGCAGCCTCTGATGATTATGTACATATTTTGCTACGAAAATGTTACTGACTAACTATATATGTACATATGTTTACAGTCTTTGCGATTATGTACATATGTTGCTGCGGAAATCTTACCAAGATTGATTTAATATCGTCGCCATGGATGAACGTAAGTTGGAAAGGACGAACATTCATAAAAAATATTTTGATTTCCTTAATAAATGGAGATATTTTGATTTTCTTAATAAATGGAGAGAGAAACATATTTACTTTCCCGTTTGGTAACATTTAGTTGCTTAATAAATGGAGAGAAAAAATATTCTAATTTCCTTAATATCCTCTTTTTATTTTAATAAATTTTTTATATAATCTAGAGGGACCTATTTTGTACACATTTTTTTAACTTGGGGCCCTTTCGTGGTTACAAAACATACTTAATTCCCATTTTGCCCGCAATTCATTATGGAAAAAAAATTATATTTTAACTTAGCCAGAAGGCCAAAAAATATTTGATTTGTTTAATCTTCAAACTCTCTATTTATACAAGTTATCAAACTATCCGTCTTACTTGATAATCGATGGGATTCAAAATATTTAGTAGCTCACAAAAATTAGGTCAATAACCCACAAAATAGTAGATCGACGACCCACATAACAGATATTGATCTGGTATGAATAAAAATTATACTTCAATTTAGCCAAGGGGCCAAGAAAATTTTGATTTTTAATATTCAAATCCTCTATTTATACAAGTTATCAAACTATCAGTTTTACTTGATAATCGATGTGGTATTGAAAATATTTAGCAATCCACAAGACATTGTGTCAACAGTCCACAAAGTAGTAGACAATTCATTATTAATAAAAATTATACTTCAACTTAGCCAGAAGGCAAATAAATATTTAGTTTGTTTAATCTTCAAACTCTCTATTTTTACAAGGTATCAAACTATTAGCATTACTTGATAATCGATGAGATTGAAAATATTTAGTAACTCACAAAATATTAGGTCAATAACCCACAAAATAGTAAGTCAACGATCCACAAAACATATATATCTGTTATGAATAAAAATTATACTTCAATATAGACAAGAGTCACAAGAGGCCAAGAAATGTTTGATTTGTGTAATCTTCAAATCCTCTATTTATACAAATTATCAAACTATGAGCTTATATTTAACTAAATAGATTGATCTTATAATCCTTCAAAAATAAATTAAAAAAATAAATATCTTTCTAAAAAAAATTGTTAAAAAAACATTATTTTAATTTTGTATGAGAATCTTCTTAACAAATATTGATTGTGATTGATTTATTAGTTATAAAAATCCTGACTTTAATTGAGAAAACTCGATTTTATATTTATATTGATGATATTGATATATTGACGATTTTTCTTATTTGTCCATTGGTCCAGTATTCAATTTCTCCCAACAACATTTTTACTTATTGGGACCCTTTTCTTTTCTCATTTTTATTTTAACATTTTCCTATCAATTTTAAATTTAAATTCAAATAAATTATTGTAAATTTTTTCATACGACAATATCATGCATTTTATTCTCTTTCAATAATAATTTTAAATATTGGTCTAATTATCCTTAAAAAAATATCATATTTACTTAATAAAATTTATATTTTTATCGTTTATTTATTTACATATAAAATTAATATTAATACTAATTTTAACTTCTAAAATTGATTGGACAGGCTCTAAAATTGATTGAAAATCAGCAGCATCTACCTATTAAGAAGCATAAGCTCACGCAGTAGAATTTCAAATCTCTACAACAGATTCAGAGAAGAAAAGATAAAAAGAAAAAAAGTAGACCTTACAGCCTCCATAGACACCCAATGCTACCTAGCTTAAACATTTATGTAAGGACATAAACACATAATCCTACCTAGCTTAGAAAACCCAGATACAACAACCTACTAAAGAAAACCAGAACTAGCCAAATCGGGTTCAGGTGATTTCTTTCCAGGCTTCGGAACCGAAAATACGAAACTTAATCAACTCGAGTTCCCTCAGCCGAACTAGGGACTACTATGCAACTATCAATGGTGTAGCACTTTTGGATTACTGGGATTTGGCCAACCCATCGGGGAGTACATCTGTTGCATATTGTGCATCTGTTGAGTAGAATGGTTGTTGAAGGACCCGGGATCACGGTCAGCGTGACCATTGGCATTGTCTTCGGATGTGTCGGTTGAAGGTTCTTCTTGGGAGGGAGGGCTCACGACAGATGTAGGAGCACTGAAGTGCAACATTCGGGATTCCGGTACTGATGGCATGTACTTTGGCTTTTTTCCGTTTGCTATGAAACTGCCCACAATGATCTGGCATCATGCACAAACAATTTATGAATGAAAATCGAAGGGGGAGATCAAGAGTAGTATCACCAATGAACATGAACAATGAACATGAACAATGAACATGAACAGAGACGAATAGCATGAACGTAGACAGTATTGAGAATTAAAAAGTTAGGTTCATAGAGGCGAAAAAGAAACTGCAGTTTGATCTTGTAATATATTCCAGAGGCTATGCATTCAATGTTTCAAGAATTTGACAGCAAAAGGCAAATTGGGAAACCTAAAGAAAGAAAGCAGGGTTCGGGTTTCGGGAGGCTGAACCTGAACTGAACCCAAAATCCGAACAAGGGTCCAAATATGAATGTTCATTGGTCCGAACCTGACCTGGCTCGAATCAAAGACTAGCCCTAGTTTTAAGGGTTAGGGTCTGTCCAAATGTGGTTGGGTTTCTACTGGACCTAACTAACTGTGTTTTCTTTCTTTTTTCTCTTCGAAAATATACTCTAATGATGAAATATAAAATCGAAAATCCAAGTCTCAGATCTCTCATACTAATAAGCAAATGTTCCTGATCCAAATTACAATCAACTAATAATAGTTCCTCGTCCGATGCCGAACCGACCTGGGCCGGACCCTAAATGCAAACTTCAAGCAGTCAGGGTCGGTCCAAAATTTCGGTCCAGACCTAACTTTAAACAACCCGATGCCCAAAGGTGCATCCATATATGCACCAGGTTGTGGAAAGGGTAGATAGATATCCGAGCGAGCTCATAGGGAATCAACACAAAAGGGAAGGAGCAAATGCAAACCTGCACTGGAGTTGCTGCCACTAACACTCCTGCAACTCCACCCCCGACTACACGTCCATCTGGCCCTGCCAGAGAGATACTCAAGCCGCCTGTTCTGACATGGGTACCACCATTTTCCGAGAGCAAGAAAGAACCCGTTAATGAAATAATCTCGAATCTTCCCTGTAAAATACATGTCATGTTAACAAAATCTAACATTATGTAACGACCATATTTTCATCACTTGAAATAACCATTCAAACATAATTTGTCTGTGATATTAACATAATAAGAATAGACAAATGAGGTGTACAAAGCAGAAACATCTATGAATCTTAACATACCTCATATGCCACACTGCCCCCACCGCTATTTGACTGACGAAGCGTCACATTGCAGATTGATCCATTTGCAGAGAGTACACAAACTGTCCGCTGTCCTTGTTGAGAGAAGGCCACAATTTTTGATGCAATATCCTGCAAAAAAAGAAGAAGTTTAACTTGAGATATGCTGGCATCTGAGCCAAAAAAACTCAATTACATAGTCAAAATGACAATTATTATTGCCTTAGTGAATTTTAGTCGAAGCAAGTAAACTTAGCTATAACTATCCGGATTTCTTTCCCGAAAGCTTATGCAGAAGAAAAAAAAATTGATGTGAAAATAGAAGCTTGTTGCAGTTAAACAGACCATAACAGTAAACCTAGCAAAAAGAAAACGATGCAAATCCAAACCCGCAACAAAAATTCAATCCTTTTTTTCACCTAGCTCATTAGCGCCTGAGCCTGAATACATATATTCCATAGATCAATGGTTATCTGATGTTGCATGATGCAATTCCAACCACAATGCAAGTTTGTATGCAAACCGCATTCCATTCTAAAAACAGTCCTGAATGCGGACCATGTTTTCTACTGTCATTCAAATGCATTAATTTTTCAAAGTCCACTTCGGTAAAACCCTTCACACGACCAACTAGACACAGAAAGGGAGAGGCCAGTGAGTAGTAAGAACGGAAGGACAGTCTAAGCAGGAAAAAAGTAAGACGTGACATGAGGCACTCAAACCACAAGAAAAAGAGGGAGAATAAGAGGATAGATAGACAGAGAAAGTGATGAGGGACCATCCGGCTTCAACCCCGCATCAGAAAGTTGGGTCCAGATTTGAGAAATGATCTTGGATAGAAAAAAGTACTGGAAAACGAAGAGGAAGGAAGACAACGTAAGCATATTCCGCAAAATATCTACCAGATCAAGTGTGAAGCATATTCCCCGTACTTTTACAATATACAAGACCTTCATAGGTGCAAAGTTGGTTTAGTCATTAGCGGATACCATTACGGACGGCTTCATTGAACTCGAACGACAGCCTCGTGTACTCCCCTCCCTCCCAAAACAAAAGGGGAGTACAAAGCATATTGGCAAATGAAATCTGCAAAATGTTTTATCATCTCTTAACTAGCATCAATCCAGAAAGGGGCATACCCAGGAAAGAAAATGAGATCCTATTAGAAGGAAGAATTGAACATATATAGATGCAACATCCCCACAGTTCATCTATCGACAACAGTCTCTATACTTCAATTGGGATAAATTCTTCATTTAATCAAGAATATAAGACTATAAGTTCTTGAAGCTCCAGTTGATATCCCATTTCAAATCAATACCATTATGATTTCTAGACCTAAATCAAAATTAAAGCAAAGGAGGAAAGCACAAAGGAATTGCATAGCAGTTCAAGCACAATCACAAATCATTGTCCTTTCACAATAAGTAGCAAAACTGAGAGACATATTATTAAATTCTAGTAAGTATTCAACTAAAATTAAAATATTAAAATACTATTGATGTCATCCAAACTAAGTCAAACGGGGAAATAAACATTCCTGAGTTTTATATATCAAAATTTTATCAATAACATGCAATCCAACCAAAGAAATACTTCAAGACATGAAAGTTTATTCATCATCTTACCTCCCCAGCTTTTACAAAAATAACGTGAGGTGTAAAACCAACTCCGCAATTGCCTGCACAAGTAGGAGACAATCATCATCAGCGAGTAAAGATGCAGAAGAACATCAAAACAAACAGAGAAAAAGTTTAAAATTTTGAAGTACCCAACGCATCCAATTGCCTTTTTCCAGAACCAGGAGGCCGTCCACGATGCTTCTTTGAAGAAGGAGTCTCGGAAGGTGGAGGCTCATCATGATCTCCATGGACAACAATGGCGTTAGAAACCGGCGCAGTAGCCAACCCTAAAGCAATGTTATTACCAGCATCAGGAGAATACTTCCTTGGTCTTCCTCTCTTCTTCTTAGAAGGATCAATGCTGAATCCACTTCCGCCACTAGAAGGCATCAAACTGGAAGATCCGTCACCGGAAAAAGCGGAATTCAGAGATTCAAGGGGCTTGGAAACTGGCGGTGTGGCCACTGAGTTGAACGGAAAAGGGCTTAACATTTGAGGTGATGTGTTAGACAAAGAGGTACCTATTTGATGGTGATGAAGGTGGTGATATGTGTTGCCGGAGGGAAGCATCATTCCGCCGGCGTGAGATGGCGGTTGGTGGTGGAGCGGTGACGCTTGTGAATTGGGGTGGTCCATTGAACAGGAAAAAGAGGAGAGTGTGATTGTGAAAAAGGGCAAAGCAACAAAAATTGGTGGGGTTGCTTTTTGAAGGCTCTGTTGAACCTACTCTAATGGAGGTGAGAGAGAAAGGTTGAAAATCCAACAAGGAACCTAAACAATATATACTTTGAAATGCAAACTTCAATTCTATAAGGTTTAGGTCAATGATCCAAATAAAAAAAACCCGACCCGTTTGAAAAAGCGGTGTTATTTCGATAGTGTTTTTCTTGACTTTGCTGACGTATTTAAAAATATTTAATAAATAATATTTCGGTAGTGTGTTTTTGACCGGTGTTATTTTGGTAGTGTTTTTATGTTTGTCAACTAATCTAACTCGGTTGAAAGGAAGATATTTAAATTTACTTATTTACCAAGTTACCATTTACACTCATCAACATACCTAGTATTATATAGTCCAATGAGTAATTTGGAAGTGCCACTTTACTAGTATAATGTAAGGGCATTTCCGGTAAATAAATCACATAAAGGGTTCATTTGGCGAAGTGGAATATTGTTATTTGAGGGTGAATATCAAATATGAGGTTAAGAGATTAAATTTAGTTGGATTATGGATTATTAATGATTATAACAGTATAACTTACCAAATGAAGGCAATATCTACATTATTGTTATCATAATATTTTTGTTTGTTAATATTTTGAGAAAATATATTTTCTACCCTAGACAACGTGGCGAGAGTTGATAACAAAAACAATAAAAGAACTACAAATAAGTGGCATGAGTGACACACAACCCTTGAAAAATAGGATTTTGAGTACAACACTAGAGGAAGACAACGTAGTCGTAACAAAAATAATAATCATTAAAGACTCTCTTAGAGATGAAGTTGTTGGGTGAGCAAACCAAACACTATTGTATAACCTTTTGGTTGGTTCATTTTTATAAGAAAATAGATTCGAGATCTGACAAATTTATTGGCCGAGAGATCAAATATTTTAACAAGAAAAAAATGCCGTGAGAAGGGGGAAAAAATTACAAACAACATAATAACACATAAAGCTTTTCGGAAACAAGGTTTGCTAAGCAAGTCACTGGAAAAACAACATCAATAGTTCCTTAAACTTACTCGATGGTGTACAACTTTTGAATTGCTAATGTGAATAAACTAGTCACTAAAAACTATTTCTTCACTTCCATAGCAACACAATTCATGAGCCCATGTCATGTTTGTAGTTTGTACACTTTATATCTTGATAATTGGTTCTTCCCATTTAAAGAAGTTGGACAAAGAAACAAAGAGATGTGTAATGGGTGGGCGAAAGCGAGGCCCTCCTAACATGACTTCACATGCACCCAACACCCTATGCTCAAACAAGACCAACCAACACACCCAAAAAGCAAATGCAATGCTTCCAAGTAGTCGAACATCATTGATCTAAGACTACTCCCTTTTTACCCGATAACAACTTTGTCAAGTGGAGGTGCTTGGGCTCAATTTTAATAATGAATATTGAATAGGTAAGTGAGGTTTCATGTTATAGTGAAAATACTCACAAACTACTCGGGTAAAACTCGGAAAAAAAAAACTGCGTGTAAAATTTAATCAGGAAATTTGAATTTAACACACAACTCTGATTGCGTTACTCTTTTTGTATCATTATTCTGACATCTTCGATATTCCATCATAACTCCGTGTAAATAACACACCCTACTCAAAATTATGAAATTACATTTTTCAACAAAAACTTCACATCATTGTCAATCTTTTCCTTTCTCATTTTGAGATTTAAGTTTTTAAGGGTCAAAATGTGACCCAACACTAGGAGTGGACACAAATTCCGCCAATTCTGATCCGTCCCGGTGTCGTCCCGATCCCGTGGGATTTCATTTAAAATTAGAAATCTCGTTCGGAATCCGTCCCGTTAAAAACTATTTGAGACGGGATATGAGACTTAACTTCGTCATCACGCTAGGCCCGTTCCGTCCCTTATATTATAATTTTTTAATTAAAAATAATAAATATAAATAAAATTCATTAGCATTAGTGATATAATTATACATATATATATATATATATATATATATATATATATATATATATATATATATATATATATAGGGTGTGGTTCCCATGAGAACACCCCTAACGTGAGAACATGAGAACAATCGTACACCGTTGGATGTCAGTATTAAGGGTTGAGATTTAGAGTAGATATCAAAAATAATAATAACTACGAATAATAATAATTACGAATCCAACAATAACTACGAATAATCCACTCAACCAACAATAACTACGAATAATACATTAAACGATATGGCACATTCGTAACAAAACTAATAATAATTACGAATTTGTTCTCATGTTCTCACGTTAGGGGGTGTTCTCATAGGATCTATACTCTATATATATATATATATATATATATATATATATATATATATATATATATATATATATATATATATATATATATATATATATATATATATATTTTGTGGATAAAGCGTAAAATTTAAACACGTCCAATAAATAAATGGGCAAGCGGGATTGAGTCCGTCCCATCCCGATCTCTGTCGGGATAAGACCTAGTGAAATTTAATCTAAAACACCCGAGGTCCGTCTCGATTCCGTCTCATTTATAATAGTCGGGACGGGACTGGGAAGACCTCAATCCCGTCTCATGCCCACCCCTACCCAACACTCTCCAAAACACATAAAACTACCATACCCTAAAATGTAAAAAAACCCATGAAATAAACATTTTTTTTGTGATCGACTCCTGACGACTCTGTTACAGTCCAAATCTGAGGTGTCCACAGTTGTTCCTCAAGCTTCCCCTGTGTACTTCCTTCGAAGATGAATGTTTATGCTCGTTGCGTGTTGTTGGTTGGATCATCCTGCTTTCCCTTGAAGACTTTTTGCTTTCGGTTTTATTTTGATGAAATTTTTATATATTTCTTTTCTCCTTTATCCGTGTCCTTCAAGACAGTTTAATTGTCTTCCGATTTTTTCGGCCTTTCGACCCACTGTCTGGCTTCGAACCGCTTTCCATTTTCAAAAAAAAAAAACATGCAAGCCAAGAATACAATCCCAAAAACCACTTTAGCACTTAAAACAACGCGCCTTACACACGATGACCTCTACCCGCTTCCTTCTCAAAACCCTAAATATAAACTTCTTTCACAAAAGCTTATACCCCCGCAATTGCCTTCTCTTACCGGAGTACCCGGATCTCAACTACTCTTTTTTTTTTATACAATGGTAAGCAAAAGGGGCGGATCAGCCTCTCGAGACTGATCGCCCTATAGCATCCTTTCGGATGAGGTCTTCAACTTCAAGTGGTAGAAGGTCGTCGCACACATCTGGGTCGTGTCCAAGAAGCGCAAGTCGGTCGGCAACAATGTTGATTTCCCTAAAAATGTGTCGAACCGTACAATGAGAGAAACCATAAATCATTAAGGAAATGTCTGAGATGATCATGTCTACTTCTTATGGTGGTTTCCATATGTGGTTGAGCGAGTTAATGAGCACCAAGTTGTCGCCCTCAATCTCAATAGAAGAAAACCCAAGACTATCGGCCTTTTGAAGGCCCTCCCGAAGAGGAAATGCTTCAGGCGAACAATTCAAATATTTTGTAGGTCTCAACTTGGTTCGTTCTTCGGCTACTCTATGTATCCTTTGGTATCCTTCTTTCGGGAGGCGTTAAGGATTGGTTCAAAAAACCGTTTTAGAAAGACTCGTGCTTTCTTGTTTGAGGATTTAGCAAGCAAACTGTTGAAAACAAAGTTGGACAGAATGGGGAGAAGTCGAGAAGACATGGTTGTTGGACGTTTTCTCGCCCTTCCTTCAAGCGAACAATTCAAATTTTTTTGTTTGGGTCTCAGCTTGGTTCGTTCTTCGACTAGGAAAGTTTAGTTATTTTGCTTGTGGGTATTTTTTTAGAATTTGGTGTTATGTGGTCTCTCTTTTTTCATGATCATGCTTTGAGCACCTTTATAACTTTCATTTATGACCCATTTTATCCAAGTCTCGGTTATCTTCCCTTGTTTTTGGAAGTCAATGTCTTCTATTATTGTTGTACTTGCTGGTGCAATCTACTATAATGTTTGAGAATGATTGTGGAGGGTATGGTTGCTTCCCAACTTGTGTCTACAATATTCTCTTTGGCTAAAGCCATGTTTACCCATTAAAAAAATGGTCAGTCATTCATCCTTCTTTGGCGTCTCTCCGGATGTTGTTTCTTACATTTGGCTTATTTTAGTTTTGTTTTCTACTTATTTCTTCTATCGGTGTGCTCATGGTTAATATAACCAATATCAGTCCATGTTTAATGGTTTGATCAACGCGGTAGTCGACTCACAACCTACTCACACAAACTTGAATATCCATGCTTTGAAAAAGCTAAACGTTGTCTCAACAAATTATTTGTCAAGAGATATTGCTTACTCGTCTTCCATGTCTTTATGGGTTTTTTAAAGACATGAGTTTGATTAGGGTGTGCAATATCCGAAGGTCAAATCCTTGATAAATCTTATTATCAAATTGTCTATTATTTTACCCAAGATTATGTTCTTCTTTTGTCATGTTCTTTGGATTACGTAGGGCAATCAACCAAAGCAATCAACAATTGTAAAACAAAAATTGGACCAAAATCAAAAAAAAAAAAGTCATATAAAAAACTCCGCAATATCAATCAAATATGCAAACAAATGGTGTGGACGTCTAAAAGTTGTAAATGTGTTGCACATGACTCGAGACCTTTTTCATATTGACCATTGTACTTCAGTGTACAAGTTGACATATGTGAAACTAAGACCGATTTTGCAGAAAATAAACAACAAACACGGACTATTCATAGGGAGACCTATAAAGAAAAAAATAATGTTCATTTAAAGTGTGTTCTAAAATACAAACAACAACCAATTATCAATAGAGTTTCTTTGTTTCACGTTATATGGTCCAATCGTACGGAGTACGTCTTGATTTTGTGTGCTTCACCTGGAAGAAGTGTAGAATTTGTTCGTGAAAAGAAGTCGAGGATAGGTGATCGAAATTGAAGGTTCTAAAGGAGAGTCCACATCTGAGGTTTATACCGTAGTCCCTATGAGTTGTACACTACACTGCTTCTACAAACTTGTTCTCGGTGTTTCTTCCTCGCTTTGTCTAACGCTTCCTTTGGTGCTCTTTCTTGATCGGCTCGTTGTGTTCGAAGTTCTCTTTTGTCGTTGTGTTCGAAATTCTCTTTTTTTTTCTTTTTTTTTTCTTATGTAATGGTCTCCTCATAACGGTGATGGTCCCCTCATGCCGGTGAGTTCGTCTGCAATCTGTTTGACCTTTCGATCCATTAGATTGTGTGTCGTTTAAGTACATCGAACCACTTTCCTTTATTTCTTTAAAAAATACATGCAATCCTAGAGGAAAATGAAATTTTAAAAAAACCAGCAACACCTCAGTAAAGTTGAGTGTCGCATTCCTAGAAGCTGATAATGATCAACATAATAACAACACCATTTCTCGTAGGAGTGCAGTTTCTTGGCGATTACAAACATCAAAGATTGGCTTCAAGAAGTGACAAGAACAATTGATAATCATGGGGCTTCTATCATGATCCCTCAAAACCTCAATATATGTTTAGTAATGATATGCAGACAAACACTTGCACAACGTTCCTCGGTGCAACCTAAGCTTTACAGTAGAAATCCACACCAAAACACTACACACTACACACTAAAAGCGATGTTTGAACTCTAAAACGAATGGTGATAAAGAAGCGCATGACGAAAAACTATATGAATCTGAAGAAAATCTCATAAAAAAAAATCTTGAACATCTATTGTTGAAGCTTCACCTATGGACCAGAGGCTCCGATGCAAGAGACCGTTAGAAAACGCAATTTACGTTATAGCCCTTCGTGCTGCTAGTGCAGAGGAGGTGGTTCTATCTAGCACCTGATCTCGTAGGAACCAGCCTTGGTTATATAACGAACCCACTCAACTGTGTTATACCCACTTCTCTCCCAGACCTGTGTATATTCATTATATTAGGAATTCCGAATGTACTTTGTCGAACTCATGGATAGCAAGCCAATATTATTCATACCTTGAGGAACCGGACACGTAAACCAGATGCTGTGAACATGGGCACCTACAAAAGCAAACAACTCCCTGTAAGCTATTTGTGCTCTAAAAGAACAAAAAAAGCATATACTATTTCATCATATCCCTAGTTTTCGCCCCTAAAGTCACGTATGGAGACTTAAATTGGGCAAGCTTTAAAACGTAGTATGACGCTGAAAACAAGGGGTTTTCTTCTCCATCTTCCCTAGTTTTCGGGAAGGTAATAGGGTTGCGGACTCGCTTGCTAATTTTGCCTTCTCCCTCTCTCTTGGTGTTCATGTTTTGGTTACTCCGCCGGATTGTGCTAGTGTTTTGTTGTTAGATGATGCACGTGGTGTGAGTTTTCCGCGTTTAACTCGTCTGTAATTTGTTTTCTTCTTAGGGGGAGGGTGTCCTCTCCTTTCTTTCACCAAAAAAAAAAAATTGTCTTTTGGGATGGAACGGGAAACTAGTATCAAATAGGCTATAGTAATAAACCTATAATAACCAATGGTTGAAATACAGATCGACTTGAATAAAGAGTATTTCTTCAACTTGATACCTTTGTCATTTCTACCTGAATATCTTTGACTTAAGAGAATACCAATTTAATTACCATATAACCATTCCAAAAGTAATCCTTAAGTTAATGACATGAAGTTGATGCCACTAAGTCATTTGTTAAAAGTGTTTCGAAACTGAACAGAAAATAATTGATCAAGTAAGTGAATATAAATGGGGACCAACTTCTACTATAATTGCATAGAAGTGGACTAGAGGTTAGCTGCGGGCACTGTGCACCATAATGGAGGAATCATAGACGAGAGACTGAATACTTACTACCTTCCCACAAAGCACAGGTAGTTGAAGAAGGGAAATGCAGGAAGAAAGAAGTGACTATTACATCTAAATACTACTAAGTTGTTAAAATTAGCGCAAGAAAGGTTTTTGAACTTATTGTAATTCATGGAAATTCGCAACTCTTTTAACTGTACAACTGGGAATGTGTAATTATGACTGTGGAGGCAGTCCAAATCCAGTCCAGCAGTGTATGTACCCTACGAAGTCTCACAAAGTTATTATGCCACAAATTGATATTAAAAAATTGTCAAAATTATACTTATCATATATATGAACATCCGTATATATTAGTTAGCTTTTATTGTGAAAAGTAATACTTGAAAATATAAGTCATAATCATGTCTCAAAATAACCATTAATTACTGAATACGGTTGTAAGTTGTAACACCGTACTTGAGCTAGAGAACATAACTAATGGTGCTCTTGTCAGTGCTCAAAAAAGTAAAATTTTGCAAATGCAAAGGTGCTATTTGAATCTAAATCAGTTGCTTGTACTATTATTTTGGAAATTGACAACAAGAAAATCTGAAAATGACTAACCCTGTCCATGTAGAGAGCATGGGCTATAATGATGAGCATAGAGTATATAAAGCTAAGATCATCCTTCTCTTCATACAAGTGTGTAGTTTTGAAGAAAGCAAGATAGAAGTGCCTTTCACAACTTTTAGCCCAACATCCCAAGTTCCTAACTCTAGGCAGTCCAAATCTTGTCCCACGGTGTGCCTACGGAGTCTCACGAAATTAAATAGGCCACAGATCTATATATATATTACTAAAACAACTCTCATTTTCCCCACGTGTCAACTTTTAAGGCCATCCACATCAACATTGTTCAATTTATTTACAGATTTGCCACAATATATTTACATATTTGCCATTAATTATTTTATAAGAAATTTTTATTAGAATTAATAAACAATCATCATGTCACGTCGCACCAATTTTGTTAAAAAAAGAATTAAAAAAATCAAATCAAATTTACTTATTTACCAATAAAATTTAACAAATTGATCTACTATAATTCGATTTTGCTGAGAAAACCTCACGCAAATATAAGTTCTAACCAGATTTTACACATTTTTTTTTAATTTAAAACTAAATCAAACTTTGCTCCTCTAGCCTTATTATGTAACCGATGCCATTGAGAATCAAAGTCCACATCACTTTCATTTTTTTTTTATTTCTTCCAGTAAAAGTAAAAGTGATAATATATTGAGGTATAAATATAATACTCTAATAATAATCTTTGTAATAGATTTTTAATTATTTCCTTTCATTTATTAAAAAATTATAATTTAATCCTCACAAATGTTGATCATATTAGTTAATAAAAATGAATTTTTTTTTATAGATTAATATCCAATACATGATGCATAAAAGTGAAAATATCTTTTTGTATTTAGACAAAATTCACACAAGGTGCAGACACTAAACTAATTGATATTAAAGAATCGTCAAAATTATACTACATGTAGATGAACATTCTTCTCTACACACAACATACAGGTATGTGTAGTTGTGAAGAAAGCAAGTGTGCCTTTCACAATTTTTAATTTTCTTGCCCAACATCCTAAGTTCCTAACCCTAGGAGCTTGGTTGGTCATAGGTGATACTTATTGGCCTAGTATGAGTAGAATCTGAGAGGGTAAAGATCTTCAAATGCAGGTCAAAGTATCTAAATATTTCAGCTCAATGTGCCAATGATGAAGACTCGTTGACACATTCAATTTTACCTTTGTATTGGAGTGTTCTGCCTACTAAGGCACACAAAGCCAATATTATAGACCCATAGTCACAACAAGGATCCAGGTTGACCCATCCAAGTAGAACAGATACTAGTCTTAGTGGATCCATCAAAAGATGCACCACATGACAATGAATGGAATCACCTGGGGATTTCACAGATGTAGCTAACTAAAAGATACAGAAGTACATTTAGTATTTGATACCTGAAACTCCATTTGGATTGGTGGCCTTGTCCATGATTTTTTTTCTCCCATAGTGGAAATCAACTCAATTTCCGCACTAAGAGTTGGCTCCGTCTGTCCAGGGAATTTCCGAATCCTGCAACACAAAAAGTATAGCATAAGAGATATCATAGTTTATCAAAGCAACTTCAATGATACTTAGTTGTAACGACGATAAATAAAACAATAGAAGCCATCACAAAGTTAATACATCAGCAACCATTAAAAAAAAAAAAATTCTGCTTAGATAACATAAACCATTAGAAAAGGAAGAAGACTTAGCAGTCAAAGAAACTTACTTCCAGACCAAACAATCAATTGATGGATTATATTTGGCTCGTCCAGATGTCACTTGAAAATTTGTTTTTGCAGTTTGCTTTGGAACTGGAATCTTGATAACAACTCCCAATGCAAACATCTTTGCACCGAAAACACTCTTGACCTGAACAAGAAAAGATAAAAATGCCCAATAAATAAATCATACTAAATTTCTACAGCTTCTGTGAACCTGATATTTAACAAACCTTGACATTCACTTCCATGCGTGTCCTACCCAACTCCTTGATTGTTGGCAATACTCGGAAGGGAAGATTGACACCCTCAGTGATGCGATACCTGAAATATTTTTTCATATTTACAAACAGAGAGAAAGAACATAATACATGCTCACATTGCAGACACGTCTGCGTGCAATTCACACTACTAAAAAATAAGGAATGCAAAGTCAGGTTATCAAAGGATGCTAAACAACTTGTATACCCTATGTGTTCTTATGACTAGCAAAACCAACTTTACGGTGGTAAACCACAGGATCGTGACCCAGTCAGCAAGATAAGCATAGATACAATATGCAAAAGCTTACATGTATAAGCATGGTGTTGAAAATAAACTACAGAAGTAGAAGATAAATTTTCTGAGCTCACTTCATCAATTCAAATTCTCCATCAGGAGGCACAAAACTGACTGTCTTTTCAGAGTTGAATCTTGTCAAATTCACACATTGGTGGAAAGTCACATCATCAAGCTCGATTGTTTTCCCACTGCAAAAAGATAAATAGAAACGCATTAAGTTGTTAAGTTACAAATAGAACATGGAAAAGTACTTGTATACAAGGGAAAAAACTACCTTTTCACTGGCCGGGCCTTCAACTGTGACTCCTTTTCAAGACCAATCTTATCATTTAACCCCAACTTCAAATCAGGCATTCCAGAGAGAAAGCACTTCATGAGAACCTTCCCAGTAACATCACAGCGCAGAACACTACCTATAATGTTCAATAGTATATAAAAATCCAGATTATATAGCAACAATGTTTTTACTGGATATTGGTCTTTATGGACCAAAAGAAATAAAGATGCTCCAAGTGCACTCACCTTTCGAAGACATTAGAAGATTAACACTTTCCACGATGTCTAAGAAAACCTACAGCAAGAAATTGGAAAATTCAAGTACATGGGTCCTTTCAAATGTTTTGAGATTCATCTTAATTCTCTTTTCACCAAGATAAATGTTCCAAAAGTGACATTTGTTTAATCACAGAGATACCATTGTGGAAAGTTACATGCCTCATTCTTTTTGTAGACAAGACCCTCTCTTCTCCACCCAACAGCCCCTGTCACTTGCAAAGTTGCATTTGGGACTGGCTTATCTGCAGGCTATTTAAGACAGGAACAGAAATCCAATAAGACATGATGCCCAATGTGTATCCAAACTTCTGAACTAAAACAGATCAGGCACAACTAGAAGAAAGACTTCAAACACACAGAGACTATTGCCAATCCAGATTCATTTTGATTATTGGAAACCCGTTAGACTAACCTTTGATGAGAATGGTGAACGTACTCCTTCCTGAGTGATGTAAAGCTTCAACATCTCAGGAGCAAGATTCTGAGGGTAGCCAAAATCCATTATTTCTGTAATGTTTTTAAAAGAAAAATCTAAGGTTATGCAGTGGAATTAGCTATGCTCTTAAGATCCTAGTATAAGTAAATTTAATAATAAAGTCGAAAATAACTTAGGAGACTAAGGAGAGTCATGCCAAATCAAAAAAAATGAACTGAATGTGCGCTAGGTGACATGCGATAAATATCACTTGAAGATGAACGTAACTCATAAGATCAACACCAAGATAAACATGCACACTACATGCCATGCCATGCCATGCCATGCCATGGGAATAAGTAAAATTATTACTATATGATAGGACAGTGTCTCTGTGCCTATGGGAAAAGGTGATTTCTTCTATTTTGATCACAAAGCTAACCTGAGAGAGCATACACTTTACAGGTGTCTAGAAATCTAATCAATATCTTCCACTGAGGAAAATAATTAATAGCTCAGCACTTAAATCAAAATCTTATCTATAGCTTAGGAAAGGACTGAGACAGCTTAATTTTCTGAAATCTGTTTGACACTAATAGTGGGCGTCATAAGTCTCTGCTGGTAGATATAATTCCTTATTTCCTTCACAACTTTACTTTCTTTACCATATAAAACATAGCAGCATTCTTTTGGCACGAGTTGGATGAAGAAAGAGTTATTCCTTATTTCCTTCACATCTTTACTGATTCCAAGCAGCCCCATATTTAACTAAATTTCAACATGATATAAGATAACTGGGCATCATAAATTCTAACGTAGACAAACATTGCAACCCACTGTTAATAAATTATTTAATCAGATACAAATAAAAGACCTTCCAACATGGATACTCTTCAACTATAGAACTTTGCCCACATACCATCTAAAAGCTCGTAAATGAGGACAAAATTATTGCGAATGGCATCTTCATCAAATTGTCCGCCAAAGTATGACTTAAAAAGATTGACAGCCTGAAAGAACGCGAAAAAAGGGAACAAAATAACTGTTATTGTAGAACCAATAATACACTGCCCTAGAACAGAGATAATAGTCACTTCTCAGATAAGTAATCTATCTGAAAGAGCTGAAATGTCAAGTGGGACACAAGAATGATACAAAGTGACCTTTTTAGTTTGATTTGGCAAGGCCAAGAACTATAATCTAAAGACTGGCAACATAAACTACTTTATCTCAAACACGAATTTTTAAGAAACATAAATGAACCAAAAGGATAGTAAGCCCTTAAGCTTGTGAAGATAATACATACAAATATACCAAAAAATGAGGTATGTAATAAGTGCAGGTGACGTGAAGACGTTATAAAACAGAAAAGTATACACCATAAAACACATTTTTTCCAGAAAATTACAATTCTGTTTAGTATGTTCAACATAACAAAGAATTATAGCTTCCAAAATCAAATACAACAATAAGAATAAAGTAAGTAGTTCACCTCAACGACAAATTTGAATGCACAGGCAACATTGGCATTGCTGCTAACAACAATTACAATGTACACATTGCTTATCCTCATGTACAGGAAAGTGCAACCTCCTATCTGCCTCACAGGGCATGTACCAAGCTCCTTTGTTTGCATGATATGCATTCGGAAGGCATCAACCATGTTACCCCTAACCACCACACAGATAGAAATCAAGCATTTGAAGAATTTGCAACAAAATTTTGATAACTAGACTTAGGCTGGGTGCAGTAGAAAGTGCAATCTTGGATAGAGAAAGCTTCTATTTATAGGCATTAATTATAGTTACAAATTTTTTCCCTATTAATCAAATGATATAGGATGATTAAGACTTTCCATACTAGCTAATAATTATAATGAGTATCATCTGCAACTTGCATTATAGCAGAATTCTCTAAGTTCAATGTTTTCTTTTTTGCTTAGGGGGTCAACTAGTAGCACTTGAGCCAAAAATAGTCATAAGATACAAGTGACTGGGGAAAGGTGTAGAGGGGACAACAACTATAAATGGAGGTCGTGTGCTGCAGAATGATACATCAATATAAGTTACAAGGCTGAAAGCCAACTTTCCAGCACCTCCAGTCAATTTTCGAAATACTACTTAAAAGACATCATGAACCCCCAAACGACCAAAGGAGAGCTTGTAAAGCAAACATGAAAGCATGAACATTTTCCAGCACCTCCAGTCAATTTTTTCAGTTCATGTAAATGGCACATCCCTATCCTTCCACCCACCATGATGGTACATGGTGGATTTCAAGGGCATCCTTTCAAGTTCCAAGCTAGGAATGGAAGCCCATATTGAAGGGGAGTGTAGGTTTAGCTATTTTGAAATTACTGTATTTTGTATGCAGTTTTGCTATGTTTTAGGTTATGCGGTATTTATGTTTTATCACCTAGGCTACTTTTACTTTTTCAAGTTTGTCATTTGTGTTTCCTTTGTTGCCTATAAATAGTACTTCTCCTCCTGAAATAATAGAAAGAGGCAGTACAGAAACACTTATACTTCTCTCCTCCTCAGAATTGTTATTTTTTCCACTGCATATCACATACTAATGTGCGTATTCAACAAACACTAATGCAAATTTATATGTCAATTCTGTCATACAGAGCAGAATAATTTTAAGATGAATGAATGATATGCTTGCTAGATTGCTTGCCTCCAAGCGTCCATACGAAGACAACTCCTTGCAACTACTAAGGTTTATACAATTCTTAACAGCTTGGGTCTCACTAATTTCATATCTCCTCAACCAGCTCCAAGATTTCCACTAACATAGAAGTAAGATAGTTCCAGCAAGCCTACAACTGTCTCACAATTCTCCAGACGGGAAGGTCGAGAAATCTTCACTAGCCATACTCAAGTGACAGAAATCCTTTTTTAATTAAAAAAACAAAGATAAACTCCATAAACAATCCGCTAAGACTGAAAACCTAAATCAGCTCAATTCATAATTCATAAATCGAACTCATTAATGTATCACAAAATCAACAAATACGAAACTAAAATCACTTTCAGCACGCAAACAGAAACGGAAAAATCGAATACCCGACATCATCACG
Source organism: Fagopyrum esculentum (assembly GCA_033239045.1). NCBI lineage: Eukaryota > Viridiplantae > Streptophyta > Magnoliopsida > Caryophyllales > Polygonaceae > Fagopyrum > Fagopyrum esculentum. The sequence continues at coordinate 10,306,005 of BSUD01000007.1, forward strand.
ATAGAGGCGATTGATAAGGACGTCACCACGGAGGTTCAAGAAATATATAGCGGAAGCAGCCACCGGCATCTCCAATCGAATGGGTCCAAAAACCCTAACTTTGACGGGAACACGGTCAATGCGATCACTACAGTCCGCGAACAGCAAGCAACTCCTAAATCAATTGGATTTTGGAGATCTGGGTTTCTTCAAGCCCCAGATTCGAGTCGATTACCAGCTATTTCGTAACGAATAAACGTACTTAGCGATTTGTTGTAATACTCAGATCCAAAAACTTGATAATTACAATTGCGTGCAAATGAGAAGCGATCGAGAGATGATGAAGATGGCGTTGGGAGAAAAAAGGCGGGCGTGTAGAAACTAGAAAGTAAACTCTCTCCCTTGAACTGGAAAATGGGAGTCGACAATTTTTCCCCAACGTTTCTAGAAACGTAGAAAGTAGAAAACTTCAATCAATGGCCAATTGGCCATGTGTTTGATTTGTCTTTTTGTTTCAATTTCTTTTAACAAAATCCATCAATATAAATTAAAATTTTTATAAAAATTTTACTTTTTATTAAACGATTAAATTTTGATGGTCTCCTGCACAAAACTCCTTAAATACCAAGTAAAACACACATATCATAATGTTTTGTATTTGTTTAGCATGGACAAGTACAATCCATATAAAGTTTAAAACTAAATTTAAGAAAGTGTAAAAAATCAAAAGTGGTTGTTAAATACCAAGTAAAACACACATATCATACTGTGTGACGCAGACGAGCATCAATCGCAACACTCGCAATGAGCGTCTTCAGATTAAAAATAAGTTTAAAAAATTCCGATAAAGTTTTTTCATAAAGTTGGCTAATAAAGACGAGAATAAATTACTCCAAAAATTTTCATGTGTATAAAAACAAATGGTGTTAGCTGATTTACAAAATAGTGTATGGTTTGTATAATTCACTTGTATATATATGTATCATATGTACATACATACTACAATTGCTTTAACGGGGAAGAAATGAGAAAAGAAGGTTCGCTTACGAGACGTGGTCCAACCTACGGATCAGAACATGAAGCTCAAATGAGGCATCGGCACATGGTCGATGTGGCCAAAGACAAGGTAAGAGTATGTCCCCAAAATCTGGCAATGTCAAGAACACAACTTCAACGAGCAAACATATCTGAAATGGAAACATCATTGAATGACCGTTTTTCTGAATCATCACAGCTCAGATCTATTTCCATTGATGAGTTCCTCCCAAAGAAGAATACAGGCCTGTTCGGAGGTCCAAGTTGGATTGACTCGTTGCTGATCATTGCTACAACGCGGACATGGATGGCCTTTCTGCTGGCTGCTCTTGTGTACAGAGGAGACCCACATGAATGCACCTCATGGCTTGTCTCTTGTCATACAAACTATATTCCAAGGTCTCATCGATCAACTCGCATCCCCTATTCTCCGTCCATAGCTCCCATGCCTTCCAAAAAAATAAGCTCGTCAAAGTTAGAGAGTGAGATTCATGCACTAGAAACAAGATATAGGTGTTTGCACATGTTGTTGTTGGATAGGGTTGTCATGTGAGCTAACCCACTCGAGCTCGGCTAGACAAAATTTCGGAGCAGGCTTGTTCAAATGAAAAGGCAAGCCGAGTATGACCACATTGTGAAGTTGGACGTAAACTCAAGCTTTTAATGAGGCAAGCCGAGTAGCTCCTTTAAGAATGTATTTTACGAAAAATGCCCCTAAATATAGACGATTTTGTAAAAGTGAGCAAAACGGGCTCAAATGAGCTCAAGCTCGAGCTTAGTGAAAAGCTCGCGAGTCAAGTATGAGTTTAATACTAAGCTCGACCAGAAAATAGGCTAGACTCGTATAACAACTCTATTGCTCGAAAACTAATCTTGGTTTAAATTTTAGTATCTTCAAAATAAATTAAAAGCAAGTTGGTTCAGCACTAAATTAAACTCCGCTCGCATAGATAAAAAAACATGTAATAGACATGTCACTTTTTTTTACACCCCATGTCACACTAGACACTAGGTATAAACTAGACTTTTTACATCAAAATAGACTTGAAACTACTTTGTAAAGTCATGTTTAGGGTTTATCTTTTAAACAAGTTTACTTTGATTTTGCAAACACAACTACAAGAAATAGAAAAACCCAACGAGTTTAAGTATGCTTTATAGAGAACTTACATGTCCAATGAGGTTCATTGTGCAGTCTTCACGGTAAGAGGCATTATTTTTCTTGCCACATACAATCTCTACCAATAGAACTCCAAAGCTGAAAACGTCAGTCTTCTCTGAGTAGTTCCCAACCATGATGTATTCAGGAGGCATAACCACTAAACTCAATCCAATGAAATCAATTAGGGATGGAGAAGTTTAATGTCAGTAAATGGCTTTATTTATTGTAATGCTTGAATTCAGTTAAATTACTGTGTTCCTGCAATTCTGTTGGTGTTTGCTTGTGATTCATCTTGTTCAAATATTCTCGCCATACCAAAATCTGATATCTTCGCGCCCAGATCTTCATCCAGCAATATGTTTGCAGCTTTCAAATCCCGGTGGATGATCTTTAATCTTGAGTACTTGTGCAGGTAAATCAGGCCTTGAGCAATCCCTTCTATAATATGAAAACGCTTCTTCCAATCAAGATACATTTTTCTTTCTGGGTCTGCTAGAGAAAAAACACACTTAAAATACAAGATAAGCACATCATGGTCATAGCTTGTCAAAAAAATGTTCAGCTAAGTGAGTTCACAAATTAAGAGGGGAATGACTAACCCAAGAGAAAGGAATCCAAGCTCTTGTTGGGCATGTACTCATATACAATGATCTTCACTCCACGTTCAACACAACATCCGATAATCTTGACAAGATTTGTATGTTGTAGCTTTGCAAGTACACTTAACTCGTTCTTAAACTCCGTTAATCCTTGTCTTGAACTTTTTGACAGTCTCTTGAGCGCTAGTTCTTGCCCACCTTCTAACTTACCCTAATGCATTCGGAAGTTAGCTTCCGATGGTATATACTTATTGAGTTTCATAATGAGAGCCATGAATGATACCTTGTACACTGTCCCAAATCCTCCTTGTCCCAACTTATTTGAAGGCGAAAATCCATCTGTGGCTTGAAATAGAACTTCAAAAGAGAAAAGTTGCAAACCGTGGCTCTCGTAGTAAAGTATCTTGAGATGTTTCTCTCTTCTGAATCTAGAAGCCTGTGAGGATGTAGTCCCAAGCTCAACAAATGACGTCTCTTCCTCTGATCGATCCTTTCCTGTCAAAGAAAGCATGTAAATGAGGTGTTGTGGATCTGGTGGTTTTGTTAAATGGAAGCATTTACCTGTTGCTCTGACTTTCCAGTGCAGCAACTTACATAGCTTCTTCAGAACAATATATGCTCTCAGGTACCTCCGGTCCTCCGCTTGGAACAACTGATGAATGCCAGTGATAAAACGAGTAGGGAAATAACTACTCCTGTTATTATCCGAAGCCTCAAATATTCGTGTATTGATAGATCGTTATAATCTGTTACAATCAGCTTAATAAGTGGTACTGAAATTCATCCGATGATTAGAAAGAGATCATATAGAGGTAAACTTTAGCAAGAAAGAGTTAGTCTTCAATTTCATCACATATTTTCACGAAGGATAGAAGCAATAGCCATACTTGAGATAACAAGAATCGTTCTTCCTTGTAGTAGGACTGAATACCACCAATTGAGTGAAGTGAAATTTTTTGCTTCTTTCATCTTTCTTATTGGCTTCTCACACACTAATGCTCTTTCTAAAATCAGATCAACAAACACTTCTTTGGAGTTATTTATGTGTATGTATGTGTTCAATTTCCGACAGTATGCCTTCACACAGATATGTGAAAGAAGCATTTCGTTTGTAAGCAAGCTGATAAAAAGCATATATACTGATCATAGAACCTCAGTTCTACAGCATAACCATGTGCAAATTCTTATTAATGTATATGCATAAATGCTAGATATCCTAGATGTTGGATAAATCATAAAATATGCTGACATGTTTTGTTAGAATTATCTTTTGATGGATAGCCTAGTTTTAGGTTAATTACTTTCTGTTATGGGTGTAATTTATGCTGTTTTTTGCTATAGGTTCTACTGTAGGATTTAATATGCTCTCTAGGCTTAATTAGTTCCTTAATTCTCTACAAATCAAATAATGAGCTCTCTCATGGCTAAGATTAGCATTCTACAACTCAAACTCTACCTCAAATCCTCTCCTCATATTTGCTGTTTTCTGCTACTTTGATTTCACTTAGAAATCTAACCAGGGAAATGTGTAACTCAAGGCTATAAAAGGAACTATAGAGAGATAAAGACGTGACATATCGGGAGGATGAGTTAAAAGAACATAGAAAACCGTGTAACCATCACTGTCGAGTGTTATTTGTGAGCGGTTGGTCCAGAATTGACATGCGGTGCCGTTATGATGCCAAGAAGCAAATGCCACACAAGAGCAGTTGCTCAAGCACAAGGCTTCACAATCAGCAATACTCCAACTATCATCGGACATGTAATGCAAACCAACATTAACCGCATATCCAGGCATTCTCCAAATGCTTACCCTACTATGGCACTCTGGGAACTCGAAGCTTACACATCCAGGAGAGACAAACCTCTTTGACTGACCACTAAATCCAACACCACTTTCAATTTATTTATGGCAGTCAATGAGATTAGTCATGTGAAAACTCGAGTTTACTGAAAATTCAGGATTTGATTTACGCAAGATGCCCAACTCACTAATCATGAATATTGGGGAAGTAATACGCCAGTCATGTACAAAAGATAAGACAAATGATCTTTCAAACTCGTTGGACGTATAACTGAACCTGTATGTGTAATCCTGAAAATGCTCAAACATTCCGTCATTTTCGTGGCTCCAGATGCCACTCTTCCAATAAACTTGCCCTCTTCTCCATATTATAAATTGGCTAGTCCCATTAGGATCAATACCAAGGGTGAAACTTCCTGTTGCAGGTACCGTATCACTCACCCATGAAGTCAGATTTCAGCTTATACCATTTCTGAGCCCAAATCTCATTCCAAGAAGGAGAGTATCCGTGGGGTAATCAAAACTTTGCCACAAAACCCCACTTGAATCAGAGAATACCAAATTGCCAGAATCAATAAGAACAATGCTCGTCCCTGCTGATCCTTGAGGAGAGCTCGATACAAGCAGTGTATTTTCAGCATGTAGGATCTTTAGTGTACCATTATTGTCAATCACAGGGCTTCCAGATCTATCTCGGAAAGGGTTGTTCCTATTGGCTACCCATACATGCCTTTTGTAATCGCTATCTTGGTAAAATATACCAAGATAGCGGTCGCGAAGAAGATCCGGGCTATGGAACCCAGAAACCTTCCTGGAAATAGAGGTGAAGAATTTGAGGGTAAACACTTTGCCAGCTGAAAGTAGATGCTCATCGTGCTCACCATCCTTGAGCTGATGGCCTAGTCGAAGACTGTTTGTTTCAGGTTCGGCATGAGATGAACTCATACAGAGAAAGATGAAGACAGTGGGCAAAAGGATGGAGTTTTTTTCCCTTGGCACCCATCATTGGATTTGAAATTCTATACTATGAGCTAATTGCCCCCAAAGAATCAAGGAAGATGCAAAAGGAAGGTAAACAGAAAGGAGATAATATTCCCTCCAATCAAAGCCACAATTAGATGTAGGTCTTAGAACAAAATATATGTGTAAATGATAAAGGATAACAAATAGGGTATGACTTCATGGTTCTTTATTCCTACAATTTTGATTTTTTTTCTTATTAAATAAGATATAAACAAATATTTTTGTGTAAATGATAAAGGGTAACCTCAATCCCGTCTCATCTTGTGCCCAACCCTACTTGAATGTGAATGGGACAGAAAAGGTACCATGTTTCCTGCCAATTAAGGCCAAATAGACTTGGACTTCCGTGTATTCACTCTTGATAAATATTGCTTACACCTGAAATGCTACAAGCACATATGAATGGTGGACCATCCTATTCAATGCCCTAACAAGGACGGCGTTCATTTCTAATCCATACAATGAGTATCTGTCATAACTAAGTGCCACAAACAATTACCAATTCTCGGGCCCTGTTTAGTAATCGGAGTTAGAGTTTCAGATCTAGCAGCTTCGCAGAAAAAAGTATATCAAATTCCGACCCACATATCACATTTTAACAAAATTGATTTCAAAGATCACTGTTAAAGAGTAAAATAGTTCCCAATGCAAGCATACAGCATATATTCTGACGTTCTCAACTCTGTAAATCTCCACACAAAAAAAAAATGGAGGCGCAAAAAGGGAAAATTGGAGCGCAAAGAGAAATAGCGACTCACTGAGTTCTCACTCGAGGAAGAGTTATACTTCGATGGTGTGCATGAGTACCAGTTCCGCACCGTCGTCCGTGCTTGTGCGGCTGGCCCAGCACTCGAGCGCCGCCGTGACTAATGAGCTGGTTCAATGTGGAGAAGAGAATGCGTATGCCTCAGATTCAGTCACCTTTGCTCTCTTCGAATGAGTTTCTTCACCCCTCTCTCGAAGGCATTCCAATACAGCAATCAAATTAATCATTCTCCGAGATTTAAGGCTAAGAGCATTTACAGGACCGGGTTAAATATGTGTGAAGACTGAAGATGAACGCTTCTTAATAGAGTTTGAGGTTATGACCCTAATTGGAAAAACGCTCTATTTTTTCTAGAAGCTGGGGTTTGTTCCTTTTATGTCATAGCCCGTTACAGAGGGACCGGCAGAGTTCCATCTTAAAATATCCACCGACCTTATAGACGGATCGGTAGAGTCCGGTAGAGTGAGGGTCGTGTGTATACGAGTACACTCGCATCAGGTCAAAGTACAACACAAAAATCCGATGGGTTCCATCCTAAAGTCAATCGACAACACAAAAACCCAATGAGTTTCATCTAAAGTCAATTGACAATAGGAGGAGTAGCCCACCAACCTTATATACCAGCTCGAAGTGTCCCCGTTTGGGAACTTTATTATCTCAAACACTTTCTCATACTTGATATACTTATATATCAATACTTTACTCTCTTTTTTAACGATTCTAATATCCCTATAAATCGACCGGTATCACGTCCTTTTCCTCTCAAGTCTCCCTCGTGTCCCTCCCAAATCTCCCTCTTCAAATCTTCTTAACAAGGTACCGTTTTTTTCAAGTTAACAATCCCTTCTCTGCTGAGTTTTTCAATGTACGATTTTTTTTTACAAGGTATTCTCTTTTGAGTATCAGTTATCTGCACAACAAAGGAAGAATAATCTGTTTCCCTTCTTGGCTCAGTTTTTGTGTGAATTATTGTCGTCACTTGTTGTTCAAGTAAATATAGATATTGCTAAGTTTTTGTGTGAATTATACTTTTTTACTACTTTGAGGATTTTCTTCTACTCAACCTATGTGTGTTTAAGCACTTTGAGGAATGAAATGGGATTACTTTCATGTGTTCAAATATCTCTAAGCAAACATTGTTTTTAATCGATTCGGCATCATTCCGTTACCAGAAATTATTCTTAGCACTTCCAAACGAGCCCTAAAAGTCTAGATCCAGTTTTTTGCGGCCGTTTTGATTAGAGGATGTAGGCGGCACTGCCGGCGGCGGCTTTAGCCGCTGATGGGACCAACGGACCTGAGACGAAGGTTGATAGTTTGAGGGAGGAAGATATGGCTAGGGAGAGGATTCGATGAATGCAAGAGGATGGGTGCTCAAAAAGTATATGATCCGTCGACTAGGGTGTTAAAAAAATATTCGTCAATAATCCGACAATCTGACTCGGGAATAACCGAGTTTTAATTACTCCGACGAAAATCTAGTATCCACTCCGATTCGCTGAAAAATTCCAGATATACGAATTAGATAAGAATTTTGGTTTTTAAAATCCGGATATTCGATATTCGAGTATATGTATATAAATTTTTAATTATGTTACATTAAATTATTAGGGAGTAAAAAATTCCACAATTTCTAAAACCAATTTTGATATTTCATGCGGTCATGCCCGGTCGCTATGGGGTTGGATCGTCGCGTCTAACAAGCCCACACGTAAATTAAAATTGTCCTACATGGACCGGGCCCATAATTTATTCCGGCCCATGTGTAAACGCTGCTCTGACTTGCCTGAAAAGCAAGGAACATATACAAGCGCACACCGAAGCACAAAGGGGAGAGTCCGGAGACGAACAGCAAAGATCAGAATTGGGAGAGAGAATTGTTAGGTCGGTTTGAAAAACAATCAATCTTTCCACATTCTCCATTGAAGAAGGGAGAAGCCTTGCATATCTCCGAATCCCGTATCTTATTTGAGTCCGATATGGATGTTATCAAGACGCAACAGATTTCTTCTCGGCCAATCGAGAAGGTGATAGTTCACCCACTAGTTCTTCTCAGTATCGTCGACCACTACAACCGAGTCGCTCGCGACACCCGCAAACGAGTTGTCGGAGTTTTGCTCGGTAGCACCTTCAAGGGCACCGTCGATATCAGCAACAGCTATGCAGGTTTGTATTTCTGCCCGTCTCAATCTGTGTCAAGTTTGGATCTGGGTTCAGATGCAAGCGTCTGTTGGTTTCTGGTACAATTAGGTTTTTTTTGTTGTGAAATTGAAATTGCTTTGCTGTTATGTTGCGGTTGTGTTCGGTTCTAGGTTTTTGTCTCTTGTTTGGAGTTGGACGTTATTAGCAAATTGGTAGTTTGAGCAACCCGTTGTAGACATTAAGATGAAAGATTCAAGCCTGCGAGTTTACTGAAGTGTGAAAATTAGTATATTCTTTAACCATAATGCTTGGATCTGGGATAGCAAGAAATTTAGGGTAGTGCTGGAATTTTGATTCAGCAAAACAACGAGCCGCATATTTTTGGAGCTGAATTCTGTTTTGTAGAGTTATTGTGCAACTGATGGTTAAAGATGTCAGTGATCTTGTAACAGCAATTTTGAGTATAGATTTTTCATGAGATATCATAGTTAACTGTTTTCTAGACATTGCAGAGTTATTGTACAACTGATGGTAGGTGCCAACATAAAAGTCGCTTTTATATTAAGAAAATTATCACTGATCTCAACTATTAGTTATTTTGAAATCTATTCCAGTGATTTGATCCAATTGTTAACACTGAACTTGCAGTACCATTTGAAGAAGATGATAAGGACCCAAGCATTTGGTTTCTTGACCACAACTACCATGAATCAATGTTTTCTATGTTCAGGAGAATCAATGGTATGTCTTTGTCTGGGTAATTAGGAGGACTTCTTTGCTTTCTTTTTATTGACTGGGATTTAGTTCAGCAAGATCTTCTGTAATGCTTTCATCAATTATAATTTCAGCTAAAGAGCATGTAGTTGGCTGGTACAGTACAGGCCCAAAGTTGCGAGAAAATGACCTAGATGTCCACAGATTGTTCAACGAGTAAGATATCATGACTTACTAATTTATTTTTGACACTATATGCATACTTATTTACAATTATTAGATTGCATGAAAGGTTTATATGAATAATTTCTATGATAATTCCTACAAAATTCTATTGTTTGTCATTTTGATAGATGTTAGCTTTTGATGAATGTTTCTTGCTTGAAAGTTCCGTTTTCATTTCCTTGTTTAAAGATTTTATCATTAATTTATACCTAGAATTACATCTAGCCTGTATCTCATTTTATATTGACTAAAGTAAAGGGCTGAACCCATAATGAAGATTAAGTATAGGAGGCATATATCTTCCTGCATCCACTCAAACAGAAAGAGAAGCATAAAAGAATAACCCACCTATGCTGTTTATTTTGTAATCATAGTCATTACGTGATCACTCTTGGTGTTTGCAGCTATGTACCAAATCCTGTCTTGGTGATAATTGATGTCCAACCTGTGGAGTTGGGAATTCCTACTAAAGCTTATTGTGCTGTTGAAGAGGTTAAGGAGGTAATCATAGCTTTTTTTCTTTTGCCTAAGTTGGCAGTTTATAGGGCTGATTCATTTGGACCACAGTATAAACAATCACCATATATGCCAACAATAATTTTAGAAAGTCATTATGAATATGTTTCAGTTGTTTCTTTAATGCAATCATTTAGCTACAAATGCTCCCTTTAAACTCGTTTTGCCTTCTTTATTTATGCTTTGTCTTCAATGATAATAAATAATCAAAATCGTGTTGCAGAATGCTACACAGAAGAGCCAGAAGGTATTTGTGCACGTGCCATCAGAAATTGCCGCTCATGAAGTTGAAGAAATTGGTATGCTCACGAAGCTTTGTACCAAAAATACATCCACATCTGCTATTTTCATCACAACAAATATGCATGTAAAATTTCCTTTTGGCAGATAGTTCTTGTATAGTTTCTTTCGCCCTTAATTTAGTGCTTTAATATCCTTGTAGGGGTTGAACATTTGCTTAGAGATGTGAAGGATACGACAATCAGCACTCTAGCCACTGAGGTATTGTTATATACACTAGTGTTGCCTTTTTCACAGCCCAACAGTATTCACATTTTGCTTAAACAAACAGGAATCTCTTTTTTGCCTGTGTACAGGTTTCAGGGAAGCTTGTAGCTCTAAAGGGGCTTGATGCACGTCTAGGGGAGATCCGCAGTTACCTTGACCTTGTTATTAATGAAAAACTTCCATTGAACCATGAAATTCTATATCATTTGCAGGTGCTCTATTGAAAAACTTTCTCTGATGTAGGACAGACTCATTGGTTTATTTTTAATATATTGTCAATTGATCTTCTGTTATTTTCTTTTGTATTATATAGGATGTGTTCAACCTACTTCCAAATCTTAATGTGTCTGACCTGATCAAGGCATTTGCAGGTTGGAAGATAATGAATTATGAAACGCTTGATTATTCTTTCTTTTTTCCTTTGGCATATTTCCTGCCTTTCCTGCTGATGCTGTGATCTCTTTATTTGTTTCTGCAGTAAAAACAAATGATATGATGCTAGTTATATATCTATCTTCTCTCATAAGGAGTGTAATTGCTCTCCACAACCTCATCAACAACAAGGTGATCTACTATTTTAACATTTGGTGTTACTGTCTACATAAATGTGTTTGAATCTGTTACTGATTTTGTTAAACTTGAATTTTATTTGGATATCCTGAACTGCACAATTATCCATTTTTTCTAGGGTTCTCATGCGAATCTGTTCAAACCGTTATAATGTTTTCAATTAGTCTGGAGGAAGAAAATAGAATGAAATAATGAATCTTGTTTTGCAACACATTGAATTAGCAATGATAAGCCTTGATTGCTATATCATGAATTAATAAACCAATAGAAGGAAGATGGAAGAGTTGAAAACATGACTATTAAAGAAAAGGACTTTTAGAAATTTGGAAGTATCATTATTACTTCAGATATGGTGCTGGTTCCATAGAATATTTAAAGTTGAATATCATTCGAGTATCTTTTTCCTAGTTATGAAAGACGTGTGACTGCGCGAGTGACTGTTGAAGTGTAGAGTTAATTAGTTATGCTCTTCCAAAGAGGTCATAATGAAGTTATTCTGGAGCTAAGTGACCAACTTTCTGATTTGTTTATTAGATGCTGAACAAGGAGCATGAGAAGGCTGAAGACTCCAAGTCTGTGGCTGTCCCTGCTGCTGCTGGAAGCTAAACTCGAAACCGTAGTAAAGAGAGAAAGGTCTTTACTAAGTTGTGAAGACACTCGAACAATACTATGAAGCATCACTGTTGATCTTGATACTGGAATGATATCCCCTGTGGGATGTAAAGGTTTAACAAGAAGAGGAATTGGCCTGAAAACGCTATGTTACATGCGCTTTATTATGAATCTTGTTAGACCAACGAACCAGATTTGTTATCTTTTAGCTGTGTTTGGAAGTTTCTTGGATTTGAGTAGGGCAGAACATCGGAAAGTTAAAAGTTTGCTGAATGAGACTTTGTTATTTTGCTCATATGCTGCAGTCCAAGTCTGTGTGTCAGTTTTTTGCAGATGAAAGATATTAGCACATAATCACTAATTGATCCTTTTTGAAGTTGGACAAGTATCAAACGACATCACTAACATGATCTTTTTTTGTTGAAACATTATGACTGTACATCTTTATTAACAAAGATAATGATGAGATGTTACAGTCACATGTAATGTATGCTGTATATATCTTTGCTCAGAGGACCAAGATCTTATGATAGCAAAATTGAACATTTCTACCAAAATGGATGCAAGACTTCCGTAGCACAGTTTGATATTCAGTTCTTCAACAAATTGCTTGATCATAATTGGAAGCTAAGACCTTCGCATTTCTTCATTTCAATGAAACCGAGTGTGGTTGATGTCTTGGAAGTTCATTGTGTTCTTGAAATGGAAACTGATGCTTATGTTATTCCTTATCTCTTTAACCATTACTTGACACGATCTCTCGTATAAATCACGTTGTTTATCATCACGTATGAAACTGCAACACAAAAACCACAGGCCGCATCATATGCGTGTAAGTTCAATACCAACACATAAGCTTATAGAAATTGACTTATCTCTGTAAGTCTTTGTAGTCGAAGAACATCAAAGATAATGAAACTTACTTTCTTATATGCCTTCGTAAACGTAATATTCAGGACTTAGTTGTAGATGAATCAAGAACCAACTCTATGACATCTACTGGATCACGTTTGCTTTCAAGCTTGATGATAACCTTTGCTACTAAATTTGAGTTTAGATACAGCATTTGTTCTTTTGTTCCAATTTTGAAGCATGTTGTAGTTAGCATGCTCATTCGTTTTACTTGTACCTACAAGAATGTAACTTGTCAAACTGGTGAAAGATAGGGTTGTCATATGAACCGAACATTGAGACGTTCAAATTCGACTCGTTTATAAACAAACCAAACCGAAAATTTAATTAAACTATAAAATGTGATTATATTCCGATTGTTTAGCTAGTGAATAAGTCCGATCCCTTTTTTCGAGCCAAGCTGAACCCGAGCGACTCGGCAGATATAACAATCTTACTAAGTTATTATAGCCAAATAAGCCGAATTTCGACATGCTCAACCCAGACTTGTTAATAAACAAACCGGGTTTAATTTTTACTGGATAACTCGTCTCATATAACGGTCGTATCAAAGATAAACAAAGTTTGTGGAAATAAAACGAAGCAAAGTGATTATCGATTACCTCAACATCATCGATGCTACATCGATCACCAACATCAAACGGATGAGTTATGAATGAAAAGATAATTCTTTGGAAGAATGTTTTAGTTGCATCCCCAAACATGAAAGTAAATCCAAAAAATGGTGATGCAACATAAACACATTATAAATCTTATAAAATATAAAAAGTCAACAGGAACATCATTTAGTTTTAAACATTATGGGTCCGTTTGGTTCCAACTCCGGAAACGAAAACGGAATGAAAACGAATTTAGTCCATATGTATATCCTTATCCATGAAGTTTTGTGGAATCATTCCTTGGGGATTAATGCAAAATGCACTTACTCCCTCACATTTTGTTACCCTATAGGGTATCAAAAGTAATCAAATTTTACTCAAATTCCTTTAAACCACAAGGAATGATTCCATAAATTTTCATGAACAATGATATACATATGGACTAGATTCGTTTCCGTTCCGTTTCCGATTCCGGAGTTAAAACCAAACGGGCCCTATGAATCTTAAAATATAAAAAGTCAACAGGAACATCATTTAGTTTTAAAAATTATAAATCTTATAATTTTTATCGGTACTTATGGCATATAAACACATTATTTTTATTAACATAATATGTTTTCAAATATAAATTTTGTATTATAAAAGCCAAATGTTTCAAATTACATTATAAGTTTTAAATATTTTTAAATTTTGTACTTCATATGACTCAATGAGGTGGTACATGTTATACAAAAAAACTATAGAAGTTGACTAGTAAACTATATTCAACAATGTACAATAAAAATTATTGGCCAAATTTAACATTTGAGGCTCCAAGTATGTATATATCGAACAATTTACATGTTTGAAGATATATTTTCTTTAAAAAGGCCCGATTATAATGTAGCTTTTTTGTCAATTTGTGTTCTTAAAATTAGGGTTTACATTTAAAAATCGAGTTTGATGACTTTTGTGTTGTTTTGATTAATAAAAATTTAAATCATGTTAGAATTGTACGAACTAATGTTATTTAATAACAAATTTGAACAAAAGCGAATGAAATGAGGAATTAAAAAATTTATATCCATCGTTGATCGATCGAGTAAGGAATTTTGTGGCTGTGTTGAGATACATTAATCACACCGGCCAATGGAAAAATTTAGTATTTGACTTTCGTTTTTATAGTCTGCGATTTACTCATGTTACCTCGTTCATTTGAAACATTCAGGCTGACACGGAAGTGTCAAGACTATTTAAAAAGAGACTGGAACATCCAATTACGACATGCCTATCGCGAGGCGAATAATGCTGCGGATTTTTTAGCTTCTTTTGCTCTGAACTACTTTCCTATTGGATTGAATGTATTGTATGACCCGTCGGAGGGTGTAGTTGATCTTTTACTTGATGATGTAAGGGGTTGTGTTATCCCCTGAGTGATGACTAGCACGTCCAGATGCGCCGGAGATCACCGAATCTCCTTCCCACGAAAAAAAACATAAATTCAGGGTGTCCCTTATCTTTTATTTTCCAAAATTCTTAATCTTGAAACATGAATTAAGAACGTGATGGTAAAAAAAATCCGAGATTGTATCCAAGGTTTACCCAATATGCCCCAAATTTTAGTTTTATATATATTTAAACGGTTTATATTTCATTAATATTTTGTATCTGTTTGGTTAGAAAGGTGGAATAAAAACGAAATGAAAATAGTTAAGGGGAAGAAAATGAAATGATTATGTTATTTTCATGGGTTAAAAAACTTCTAACATTTTATTTTAATAGTAAAACAAACATAATTTTTTATCGATTCGGTATTATTTAGTTTTCGAAAATGATTCTTAATGTTCCAGATGTACTCTTTATTTATTATCCATTCAACTTTAAACTAACAATTCACTATTTTTTTTAACTAACAATTCACTATTACTAACCGTTATGGTCTTTCTACATTTTCATACCGGATGGATATGTCATAACTGAACAACTCTCAAAAATCTAAAAAATGATTATTTTCATCACACATGTCAAACTTAAATCTCAATAAACTTCTTCTCCTTAAAGCTCTCAATTGTATCATACAAGCATATCTCTAATGGCGTGAACTCGACACCTAAACTTCTTGCTTTCTTCTTCGACACTTTCCATGTCAAATTGGGAGGCTTGTCGTCGCTCCTAACAATAGTTTAAATCATCTTAAAAATTGTTCGAAAGTAAAGCAACGAGTACAAGACCGCGATCAAGAACTTACTTATGAGGAAGCTCAAGTGTCGGATAGAGCTTACGGAGGATCTTCACAATTTCCGAATAGTACGCGACACGTTCAACTATGCAATACCTTCCGTGGGCGGATCTAGTTTCGAATGCTTGAATATGAGCGTTTGCGACATCTTTAACGTGAACCCATCCGCAAGCATTGCTTGGGTATGTCTTTGCTCCTACATTATTCATCTAGGTGTAAAGTAACAAGGTAATATTTGGTTGTAATAAGGTAAATATTTGATTATAAGGAGAAACTTACCGATCAAGTTGAATATGATAGAAGAGCTATAGTTAAGTGTAGGTTGTAACAAAGGACCAATGACCAAGCAAGGATTCATCACCACTAAATCAATTCCTTTCTCTTTTGCTACTTTCCATGCAACTTCTTCACTCAATGTCTTTGATAATGCATACCATTTCTGCTCCACCAAAACAATGCAAATTCTCTCCATTGTTACACTAATTTATCTAATGACTATAAAAAAAAAGAAGGGAAATTCCGGATGGTACCCTCGAGGTTTGGGGTATTTCGGATTTTGCCCAACAGTTTTTTCAAGTTCGGATGATACCCTTAAGTTTATGTTGTTTTTCGGATTTTGCCCAAATTCATTAAATTTTTTAAAAAATTCCATTAAAAACATAAAAAAAAAAAATAAACTAAAACTAAACAACAAATTATACTAGAAAGTATAATTTATTTTTACAACTAGAGTAAAACAGTAACTTCTTTTTTAAAAAAACTGTTTTATATTAATTTAATAATAAATTAATTAGATAATTTTTATAAAATTTACTTAAATTCACTGTTTAAAATAAAGTAAAAGAAAATTTATAAAATAGAAAACTGATTTATTTATTTTAATAATAAATTAAAACAGTGATTTGTTTTTAGTTTTTTAAATAGAATTTTTAATATAAAAGTTACTGTTTTTAGTTTTTTAAAAAAATAAAACTTTTTTTTTTAAAGTTACTGTTTTACTTTAGTTTTAATATAAATAAATATTTTTTCTATTTTAATTTATTTTTTAATTTTAGTTTATTTTCTTTTGTATGTTTTTAATGGAATTTAAAAAAAATTAATGGATTTGGGCATAATCCGGAAAATAACATAAACTTAAGGGTACCATCCGAACTTGTAAAAACTGTTGGGCAAAATCCGGAATACCCTAAACCACGAGGGTACCATACAGAATTTCCCAAAAAAAAATTATGTATGTCACACTTTGCAGATTTAATTAGGAGTTGAAGGAGTTAAACAAAGTCTTTCTCATCCAGAGTTTGAAACCGGCAGTATCCTTGGTCCCGGTTTAATGATTGGTCACATGATATTATCTTGAGATTTTGTTTTTATATAGAAAGAATTTGACCAAATAGGCCGTTTTTTTCCATTAGATTTGGGTACGCCTTCAAATTCTACCACTTTCACTAGATTGAAGTTGAAAGGTAAAGAGTTTGATTAAAGGTACATTTACTAAACATAAAATATCAAAAAGGCTTACTTAGCTAATTTGGTATTTTATATATTGTATCGTTTGTCATGCCTTCAAATTATCTCCACTTGTGATCCCTAACTCCACAATAAAGTCTCTTTAAGTGGACATATTAGGAGTACTACTATAAATTGTGTGGTATTGGGAATAATAAGTTTCACGTCTAAAGCGAGGACATTCTAAGCAATATATAAGATCGGTACCGATTTTTTTAAGATAGAAGCCCGTTGGACTTTTGTGTTGGGTCTAATATGTATGTGTGCATACACACATAACCCCGTTTTACGGTCCGTCTATATCAAAATTTGACATCACTCTCCGATGACACTTTGAAAGTTTTTGAATTACTCGATCTAAAAAGGTGAAAACACAAAAGAATAATCGGGGATAGGTGATTGAAGTGTTTGGAATTATTAAACTTGTTAAATTATTGAGTAAACAACTGAATTAATCTAGAACTAGCACATTAATCATTGTGAGGGTCGGTGGTAGTGGTTGTATTGTATAAAAAATCAACAGGAACATCATTTAGTTTTACACATAATAAAGTTTCTAACTTTTATTGATTTTTTTTTTTTGGTGTGAAGGAGATTCGGTGATCTCCGGCGCATCTAACGCGCTTCTTATAGATAAAAACGGCTAAGTAGTAATCACTCGGGGGATAGCCTGACCCCTTACATCATTAAGTAAAAGATCAACTATACCCTCGGGAGGGTCAAACAATACACTTAGTCCGATATTAAAATGAAACGCAATACTGGCAAGAAAGTCCGCAACTTTATTCGCCTCACGGAAGGCATGCCGGCACTGGATATCCCAGTCCTTTCTGATAAAGTCTTGGCACTTGCGCACCAGACTGGAAAGAGGATGGCACCGAGGAACCGTCCTTCCAAGAAGCAAGATAGCTAATTGGGAGTCCGACTCAATGATAACCTTCCGGTATCCGCACTCCCATGCGAGTTTAAGACCGTGGTAAATTCCCCACAACTCGGCCATTGGTACAGTACATATACCAAGGTTAACCACGTATCCTCGTTGCCATTCTCCGGCATTATTTCTAATAATACCAGCAGCCGTAGCAAGACCGTCTCTTCTCACTGCTCCATCCGAGTTAATCTTGACGGCATTAGACGGAGGCGGATCCCACTTGATATGTTCCATCCTTTTTGCCTTCAAATTTGCAGATGGGTTGTTATTTTTCCAAGCCTTTGTGTATTCTTGTGTTCTCTCTACAATAAAGATGTGCATGTCGATTCTTTCCGGGGTACTTCTGAACACCTTCTCGTTCCTCCCCTTCCAGATCCACCATAGACCTACAGAAAAAACCGAACTCCAACTACACAAAAAATCAAAATTGAGCGTAGAAGTGAGGTTACCTCGTATCCAGGCAGCAAATGGGTAGGAAAAGAAACCCTCCACTCTGTGTTGTGCATTGAGACGTCGCCAGATCATTGTGCTATGAGGACAGTCACGGAAGAGGTGAATGAGAGATTCGGTATTATTGTGGCATCTAGGGCATTGCGCCGAGTTAGCCATGTGTCTTCTTTCTCGTTCTTCATTAGTCAGCACCCCTCCCCACATTAATTTCCAAACAAACAACCTTATGCGTTCTTGGATTTGCAATTTCCAGATTTTCTGGAATACACAGCCATCGCTCCCAGCCTCTCCATCGTTCCCTCTGATCACTGAGTAGGCGGATTTAACAGTGAGGTTTCCGTCAGGCGTGTGTATCCAACTGAGCTCGTCCCTGTCAGCCATGGCTTCATCGTTCTCCTCATTGTGAGAGATACTGGGTTCAAGAGAGACAGCAGCAATGCTCAATAACGTCTCACTGGGTAGGTATTGACTAAACTCTCCCCATTTCCATCCTTCTGCAGTGCTCCAGAGATCGCTGACTTTACTCTGGCGTACAGGATTGTTGACTGGGCTTATTGTATTGTGTATTAGGGCTTGATTTCCGATCCAAACATCATCCCAGAATGCCACAGAGTTGCCATTTCCAAGGATCCACTTGTGCCCAGGAAAGACAACATCTTTAATTCCTAATTCGATGCTTTTCCAGGTATGAGATTTGTTTCTAGCGACACTATTGTTGTTGCGTATGTATTTGCTTCTGAGTGTATGTGCCCAGATACTCTTCTCATCTTTGAGAAATCTCCATCCAAGTTTTCCAATCAGTGCCCTATTCAAGTCTCTCATCGCTTTTAACCCTAGCCCTCCCATTTCCTTGGTTCGACAGAGTTTATCCCAAGCAATGGTATGGATGCTCCTCCTCTCTTCAGAATGTCCCCAGACGAAATTCCGACAAATTTTGTCAATTTCAGTGCAGATGCTCACCGGAAGTATCATAGAAGCCATCGAGTAAATGGGGAGGGACGAAATCACAGATTTGGTAAGGGTGATTCGTCCGGCCTGACTGAGATTTTTTCCTTTCCATCCCGCAAGTCTGCCCTTAATCTTGTCCAGTAGTCCCACAAAGAGACTCTTTTGCACCCGTCCTTGAATTAGCGGCATACCCAGGTAGTTACCTAAGTTCTTCGTGACTTCTATGCCACTCTCACTTTGGATTCCGTCTTGGAGATCCTGTGGTACATTGGGTGACATGAAAATTCTAGATTTTTGTAAACTAACCTTGAGTCCTGAAGCATTACAGAAGGTTTCCAAGCATCTCTTCACCACCCTTATCTGGTCCATAGATGCTTCCGCAAAGAGTGTGAGGTCATCCGCAAAGAATAAGTGAGATAATTTCGGCCCATCTCTAGATAATCTTATAGGTTTCCATCTACTGTTCTCAACCTCATCAAGGATGAGATGGCTCAACCTCTCAACACAAAGGACAAATAGAAAGGGCGATAAGGGATCACCTTGTCGTAATCTAACTTTTATTGATATTTATGTCATATTAACACATTATTTTTAGGAAAATATGTTTTGTATTATAAAAGCCAAATGTTTCAAATTACATTATAAGTTCTAAATATTTTAAAAGTTTGTACTATCATATGACTCATTGAGGTGGTACATGTTATACAAAAAAAACTATGGAAGTGGACTAGTAAACTATATTGACCAATGTACAATATAAACTATTGGTCATGTTATGAATTTATATTTTTTTTAAAAATAATTTGTCGTTTTTAGTCAGTAAAAAGCAACAAATATGGAAAGAAGATAAGTTTAAAAAAAGCGATGAGGGACCTTATTTTGTCGATTAATCTCCGGATCGGAAAACCAGTTGTCGTCGACTACAACCTCCGGTGTGAGAGGCCTTCCGCTGCTATGCACCGCAGCCATTGAAGAGGTCAACACCACTCTTTTCACTGAACGAGACTTGGCGCAAGATTCGAGCACGTTTATGGCTCCTTTGATTGCTGGATCCAGCAAATCTGCCTGCAACAAACAAATTAGGGTTCGAAATTTGAAAATTTGCATCAAATTAGGTTAACCTGTGGATCTTTGCTGGTAAAGAAACAAGGAGACGCTGTATGGAAGACGCCGTCGCATCCATTAATGGCGGAATCGAATGAAGCCTCTTCTGTTAAGTCTGCTTTGAAGAGACGAAGCCTCTCCTTTGCCCCTTCCAGAGCCGTCAAGTGTTCTACCTTCTTTGGATCTTCTGTTTTTAGTTATATTCAATATATATAAAAAAAAAGTCACATTAAATTTATATTAAAATAAAAAAAATGTTTCTCTGTTAAGAAGAAGAAAATGTATAATAGGAGGAGGATATTAGGAAGGGACTGACGAAGAGAACGGAGGGTGGCGTTGACGGTGTAGCCGCGGCGGAGGAGGAAGTTGACGAGCCATGAGGCAATGTAGCCGGAAGCCCCCGTCACACAAACCACCTTGCCCTCGCCGCTCCTCATATGACTCTGTACTTCTCGATCTACGCAAGGAGAGTTGTTTTGATTTATAGAAAAGAAAGGGGATCTTGGTTATACTGTAATTATTGTTCTTCAAAATGATTGAGCCTTTGGATCGCACATTAAAAAGCAGACAGGGAATCTTTTTGGGACATTCGATGAAAGTGGAACGTAGAAATAACCTTTGTTTTTTACCTCAGTAATTTTGTTATGATTTTGGCCATTCTGTTTATAAGAGATTTTTTTTATAATTATTTTTTTTACTTTATATAGTTTTTTTTTACTGAATTTAAACACCAAAAAAACACCAATAACCATTTTAGAGAAAATAAAATGAAAGAATTTATGTTAGATGACTAAGAAACCTTTGCTAGTTATTCTATTAATTTTAATTTTTACTTGTAAAATTATTAATTAGTAAATTAAAGGGTAAAAGAGTTAAGTAGGCTTTTATTGTATAATTGTAGATTAAGTAGGCTTTTATGTTTTAATTTGTATTAACTAGGCCCCTTGTAATTTTAAGAAAAAGATAAAATCTTAAATAATTTAAGATACTTTCAAAATAAAAAAGGAAAATGAGAGTGGTCCCCTACAATTATTCAAAATTAAAAAAATTTCCTTCCTTATTTTTTTTAAAATAAAAAAAAGTAAAATGAGAGTGCTCCCCTACAATTAAGAAATTAGTTTTAACATTAAAAAGATTTTCTCTCTTAATTAATATTTTTTATTTTTTTTTCAAAGAGTCGCTTATTTGTTGGCATTAAAATTAATTACATAATTTTATATACATAATTTGCGTGCGAAATTATGTACATAGATTGCTTACGAAATTATGTACTTGAATATTTTAATGAAAGTGGTCCCCACAATTAATATTCACTTATCTTTTTAGTTTAGTTTATCATTTTAATTTTTAATACTTATTTATCCTCCTTAATTAAGGGAGATAATCTTTTTAATGTGAGTGATCCCACAACTAACTTACTTTAGCATATCTATGGACACAAACCCGACTTTGAGTCCGTTTGGGACCACAAATTAAGAACTTATGAGGAAATTAAGCTAATAAGTGGATGTTTGGAGCTTACGAAACTTACTAAATGATATATTATAAATATAACTATACACATATTAATATAAAATAAAAAAGTAAATAATTTAAAATAATAATTAAATTTATACGTATATCGACTACAAATGTACAATAAGCTTTTTCCTACCACACAACGTTAAGTTTAGCCAAAAAAATAAGTTCAATCAACTTTTACTTTTAACTACGATAAAAGTAAAAGTAAAATATTATTAACGATCGTTAATAATATTTTACTTTTGATTTTGCATTATTTTAAGGTTTCTTTATTGGCATGGCAACCAAACCTGCCTCCATATTATGTATGTTTGGATATATTATGGGTCGTCAATATGTTAATGATTTTGCATTATTGTTCAAGCTTTAAGTTTTCTTTATTAGCATGCCAATCAAACCCAAAAGCTAAAAAACTATGATGAAATTTTCCAATTTTTAAAAACTCAAATGGGTTATTTAAAAAACTGAGCTTTAGGCTATAAATTAATGACAAACAATATTTATAAAATAAACAATTAATATTTTTATAAAATGTTTAGTTAAAGTTCATATTTAAGAAAAGACAGTTACAAGAATGATGAGAAGTTTCCGAATTAAAACTGTAATATATAGGGTGTTGTTCAAGTAAGGCACATTATTTCGGTACGGCCGTGCGGCCGACCGTACGACCGACATGTGTCCCGGAAAAGAAAAAAAAAATTCTGAACGAGTTTTTTTTTTAAAAAAAACGATTAAAAGTAATAGTTAAAAACTTATTATGGAACAGTTCATAGCTTATAAAAGGATAGTTCATGAATTATAATAGAATAGTTCATAGTGCAAAATTTATAAAGGAGTGAAACTAATAGTTCAAAACTTATTATGAGATAGTTCATTAATTATAATAGAATAGTTCATGAATTATAATAGAATAGTTCAAAGTGCAAAATTTATAAAGGAGTTAAAATAATAGTTCAAAACTTATTATGAGATAGTTCATGAATTATAATAGAATAGTTCATGAATTATAATAGAATAGTTCAAGTGCACAATTTATAAAGGATAGTGCATAACTTATAAAATGATAGTTCATGAATTACAATAAATAGTTCATAACATATAAACGATTAATTTATGAATAATTTGATAAAATATATTAAAAAGTAATAGTTCATGAATTATATGGGAATAGTTCAAAGTTTATAGGAGAACAGTGCATAAATTATAACATTGTAGTTCAAACAAATTTTCATTCGTTTTTGGAAGAAAAAAAAAATCGTTTCAGAAAAAAAAAAAATTTCGGGACACGTATCGGCCGTACCGCATTAATTGAACCGTGCCTAAACAAAAGCCGTAATATATAATATATTTGATGTATATTTTCGCTATAAAATTTTATAAATATTTGAGATTTTTATTTACCTTTTTTTTATAAAGTTTATAATAAATTTATATTTAAAAAAAACTAAAGAATACACAATAATCAAGGAGAAAATACAGTAGAATAGGAGTACATATTGACTTGCAAATTCAAATATTATTTTTTTGATTAATTTGGATTTACATTTTGATTAAGTTATAAGAAACTAAACTTGGCGAAAAGTCTTTGAAGGAGATAAGATATATATGGAAGCTAGCGAGAGACGTACACTAGTTTACTTGTACGTAACGAGCTCGACGTCGCTAGCTCGAGTTTCAGAGCTAAGTGCACATCGCCTTTAAAAGCAAGCAAAATCAGGTCAGTTCGATCTCTTTCTTCTCTTTATGGAAATTAAAACTCGTCGTTTTTGTTAATTTGATAGCTGTACGTATCTACGTGAGATAGTTAACTTAATTGAACGTGCTTCAACGTCGAAAATCATGGATGTTCGCGGCGGGGAGGGAGCGGCGCTGCCTTCGCAGGCGGATCACAAGACTGAATTCACCGGAGGAGACTCCGCCGGTGTCTTTAGAGGGCAGAATAGCGAAGATGTTAGTATTACCTTACATATCTTTATACTTTTGTTTGTTTTTCTCTTCGATAATTGCTTGCTAGTGGCTGGTAGTATTGCACGTGTTGGTTAATACTATCACCAATACATTTAATATTTATTGACACTTCACAATGAAACTGAAGATGCAGCCTTCAATAGAAATGGGAGAACTACACACCACCACCAACCCCGCCAGCCTCACCGCCACCACATCCTCTCCACCGCCG
Source organism: Fagopyrum esculentum (assembly GCA_033239045.1). NCBI lineage: Eukaryota > Viridiplantae > Streptophyta > Magnoliopsida > Caryophyllales > Polygonaceae > Fagopyrum > Fagopyrum esculentum. The sequence continues at coordinate 10,330,027 of BSUD01000007.1, forward strand.
CGAAACAAGATCCCCCTCCTCCCTCTTATCTTCATCATATTCTACGGCGTCTCGGGCGGGCCATTCGGCATCGAAGACACCGTAGGAGCCGCCGGTCCACTCCTCGCCCTCCTCGGATTCCTCATCTTCCCATTCATATGGAGCATACCAGAAGCCCTAATCACAGCCGAGCTCTCCACCATGTTCCCCGAAAACGGCGGCTACGTCGTCTGGGTCTCGACGGCTCTCACCCCTTACTGGGGCTTCCAACAAGGCTGGATCAAATGGATCAGCGGCGTCATTGATAACGCCCTCTACCCCGGCCTCTTCCTCGACTACCTCAAATCCTCGTTTCCGGTTCTCGCAACCGGATACCCGAGAACACTCGCAATCTTAGGCCTCACGGCAGGACTCACATTTTTGAACTACCTCGGTATGGCAATCGTAGGCTGGGCTGCTGTGGGTTTAGGCGCGTTTTCGATCCTTCCTTTCGCCGTTCTATCGTTGATCTCGATCCCGAGATTGAAGGCTTCTAGATGGCTTGAAGTTGATATCAAGAATGTGAATTGGAGTTTATATTTGAACACATTGTTTTGGAATTTGAACTATTGGGATTCGGTTAGTACATTATCCGGAGAAGTTAAAGAACCGCAAAGAACAATCCCAAAGGGTTTATTGTACGCATTATTACTCGTTGTTTCCGCGTACTTTTTCCCACTCCTAGCTGGCACTGGTGCTGCTGACGTGGACCGGTCAAAATGGACAGATGGTTATTTCGCTGACCTGGCAACGATTCTTGGCGGGAAATGGCTGAGCTGGTGGATACAACTCGCGGCTGCAATGGCGAACATGGGAATGTTCATGGCGGAAATGAGCGGCGATTCTTTCCAGCTTCTCGGAATGGCGGAAAGAGGAATGCTGCCTGAGTTTTTCACGAAACGGTCACGTTTCGGTACTCCGGTGATCGGAATATTGTTCTCGGCGTCTGGTGTTGTTATGCTGTCTTGGTTAAGTTTTGATGAGATCGTTGCTGCGGAGAATTTTCTGTATTGCTTTGGGATGATTGTTGAATTTGTAGCGTTTGTGACGCTACGGATTAAAAGACCGCTTGAATTACGGCCTTATAAGATTCCGGTTGGGACTATTGGATCGGTTTTGGTTTGTGTTCCTCCTGTGGCGTTGAGTTGTGTTGTGCTTGCTCTTTCTACGTTTAAGGTTATGATGATCAGTGTTGTTGCTGTCTTGATCGGGATTGTACTGAGACCTGCTCTCAGATTTGCTCAGAGGAAGAGGTTGATGAAATTCTCAACAAATGCCACTCTTCCCGACTTGTAAGAGTAATTTAATCTTTATGTGTTGTTATTTGCTTACTCAAAGGAAATAATTTTTATTTAGAACCAGGAAAAGTTTTAGATACAAAAAAAAGTGTAGTATTGTACCTTAGGTTTTGTTTGGTATGATTCATGTGAAATTATGATTATGTTTCTGAATTACTCACGATTTGTGTATTTGGTTGTAAATGTTTAAATATAAAAAAGTTTGTTACAGGGACATAAAATATAAAATATAAAAGAAATAAGAACAAACACAAGTCATCAACAAGATTTTGAATCACATAACACCCTATCAAAGATAAGTGCATAACACAACGTCAAATAACAAAAACAAAGAAAAATAAATAGATCATGCCACTCGAAAAAGTGTATAGGAAAACTTTCATGGATAACAGGTGAAAACATCGGATTTGACTCTTACATGAACCTTCAAAATTTTTATAACATGTCCACGGCCCCTCTAGACGAAACAAGCTCGACCATCTTTTAAGAGGAAGCTCCATTCACCAAGCTAGATGTGCGTTCAACATTATCGATCATTAGGAGTGAAACAAAACCTGGAGTGATGTTGAAGTACGTCAATTGATTCATTTTGTTGTTTGATCATTTTGGTGTTTGTTTAATGTTGGTCAATTTTATCAAATTGGGAAAACAATAGGCTTAATCCGTAAAGTGAAAATAAAGATTTTTTTTTACCTTTGTAGTAAGGCCAGTGTGTTGTGACCCAAACACAGAAAAACGCTCTCTTTCATTTTACTCTATCTGCGAAAAGGATAGAACTAGGTTTCCGGCCACATGGTGGAGAACTCTCCTCCGACGGCGGGGGACGAAAAACAAGGGAGTGTTAGTATGGGTAATCAAGATACTACTATGGAGGAATCAACTTCGCCTCAGCCTGAAGAGAAATCTTCTACTGAGAAAAAGGAAACTGCTGTCGAGACAAATGCTGAGATACCGATCGAACAACCTATCAATAATCAAGTGGTCGCAGCAGCCCCAATCGAGGTCCCAACACCAGGGGCTAAGGCTAATGACACGGAAGAAAGTGGGAGAAAGGATATACAAGGTAAGAACGAAACAAGGACTTGGAGTGATGTCCTGGGAGGGTCAAAAACAGGTCCGATTAACAGTGACAAGGTCTCCTTGGAATCCCTGAGTGGAAAGGTTACGATGAGTTTCCCATATGGGGCTGACGGAGACCCGGTTCTGGAGATTGATAAAGAGACCACACAACAGTTAGAAGCTAAATGGCAAAGGTCTATTCTTTGCAAGGTCCTAGGCTACCCGATCGCCTTCCCGGTCATGGAAAGAAAAATAAGAGAACTTTGGAAGTGTGGAGATAATATCCAACTTATTGATCTGGATAACAGCTACTTCTTGGCTCGATTTAACAGTGAAAATGAATTCATGATGATTCTGACTGGTGGTCCATGGGCAGTTTTTGGTAGGTGTCTGATTATGAAGAGATGGTCCCCGAAATTTGTAACATCCGAACCTATCACCTCAGCTCCAATCTGGATCAGAGTTATAGGAGTCCCGGTGCAATGGTACCACGAAGCCATACTATGGAATATGGCACTAGGAGTTGGGAACCCATTACTCATTGATCCAAAAACATTACATTTTAATAGGGGGAGGTTTGCCAGAATCTGCATTGAAGTCGATCTTAGTCGGCCTTTGAAGAAGGCCATAATCATCAATGGAAGAAGATGTCCGATCGAGTACGAAGGCTTAGATTCCATCTGTTTCAAGTGTGGAAGGTACGGGTATCTCGCATCGCAGTGTAACTTCGGCCATTTACTCAAACCCCAAATCAACACAATCCAGGGAGAAGCAACTAATGTACAACCGGTTACCGAAACCCCCAATCAAACAAATCTCCCAGTAAACCCAGTCCAACCACCGGCAGATACTGCACCGGAAAATGACGACGCTGCGTACGGACCTTGGATGATGGTGGCACGACGAAGGAAACCGGATAAAGGAAAGAATCTCACAATCCCCAACTATGGACAGTCTACATCTCTTGGAAAGAATCAAAATCTTCACCAGCAAGGAAAGAATAATACTACAAAAGGGAAGGTGCAAAATACCGTTAACAAAGGGAAAGCTGTGAAAGATGGGCCGGATCAGGTGGGCCAAATAGAGGTGACAAGGAAGATTGACCCAAATGTGGCATCTACTAGCAAAGCCCAAAAATCCTCTACACCTATCATCCAAAACATGCAGCAACAGAATGAGGAAGCCCATCAAGCAGAGGCAGTTACAAAGATTAGCAGCAATGAAGCCAACGATGCGCCTAAAACGAGAAACGTTGTTTTTGAAGCGAAACCCAACAACACGAACAAACCCGCTGATAAAGAAGGGAGGAAGAAAACCCGTAACAAGACGAAGAATGTTGCTAGACGACAAGCCTGGAGAGTGAAGAAGGCGGAAGAACCTCTACAATACACGGGAGCCATAAAAAGACAACGCCAGAACGAGGTATGTACCCCTTCCTCATCCAAAGAGTTAACGGTTGTGAACTTTGTAGATTCGGGACCCCTTACACCTCAGCCTACAACAACACCCACTGACATTGACTCGATGGAGAACCTGAGGGAAGACACCCAACATTAGGCTTCACATAATTCTCATGTTATGTTACCACAACCAACCGAGATTGAAACTCAACCTGGTAACGAGACGTATAGTCTTAACATCATGGATGAAGATAGCAACAGTAATGAAGTGGAGATGGTGGAAAGTACACCGGTTGGGAACCGGCAACTGCCTACTCAACCGGACATGTAATGTCCGGATAGGTTTGCTTACTCCTCTCTTGCTAGTTTTAATGAATATTCTATTTTGGAATGTACTCGGAGCTCGTAAGAACGGCTTCCGACGTGCTATTAAGTATTTGTGCAGGCATCATAAAGTTGATATTTTAGCAATCTTCGAACCTCGTATCTCGGGAGAGAAAGCCAAAGAAGCTTGTGATCGTCTAAATTTTCCGGGGTGCTTTCGAGTTGAAGTTGTTGGATTCGAAGGGGGCATTTGGCTGCTTTGGAAAGATGACCATATCACTATTAATATTATTAGCAGCAATAACCAGTTCATCCACGCTAGGGTTCGAAATGGCAATAACTCCTTCAGTCTCATCGCTGTCTACGTAGCACCATCGCTTAACCGGAGAAGGGCTTTTTGGGCTGATCTTGATAAAGAACTTGAGAAATCAGCCGGACCCATCATCATCGGCGGAGACTTCAACGTTATCCGTTTCATTCACGAACAACAAGGAGGGTCTGGAAAGCTCCATATCGATTCACCAGTCTTCAATGAGCTTATTTTGAATCATGGTTTAATAGAGTTGGATTTCACTGGACCGGTGTTCACGTGGGATGATAGCAAGTCGGCTAAGAGAAATATTGCCAAAAGGTTGGATAGAGTCCTCGTAAACTTGGAAGGACGCTTAAGTTGGCCTTCCGCTCATGTTAGACACCTCGCCAGGTTCTCTTCCGACCACTCTCCTATTCTTTTTTCTCTAGATTGTGCTAATAATTGCAGGAAAGATAGAAGACCCTTTAGATTTGAGGCGGCATGGATGACCCATCGTGATTTTACTCCCATGGTCGAGACATGTTGGTTTAACAATCCTGAAGTGAGTGATGCCCTAGCAAACCTCAAAAATTCCCTTACTGTATGGAATAGACTTGTGTTTGGTAACATCTTTCGCAGGAAGCAAGAGGCCTTAACCAATCTTTCAAAGATCCAATCTAGAAGATGCTTGAGAGATTCAGTAAGACTACAGAAGGAGGATAATAATTTGCAGAAGGAAATTGAGGACATTCTTGAACAGGAGGAGATCTTGTGGTTTCAGAAATCTAGAGAACAATGACTTGAACTCGGAGACCGTAATACTTCCTTTTTTCATGCTTCTACTGTCATCAGGAGGTGTCGTAACAGAGTCCAGGGTCTACAAACGGAGAATGACACTTGGGTAGAGGATAGTATTCTCTTGGAACAACATGTGGTTAACTACTTCAAGGAACTTTATAGTCTGAAGGATTGCTCGCCAGATCACTGCTCTATATTGGAAACCTCCGATTTTCATGAGATTGAGAGCTCTGATTAGAGGAATCTCCTCAAACCAGTTGATATAAGTGAGGTTTGGAAGTCTGTGAAAAGCATGGGAGCCTTCAAAGCCCCCGGAATTGATGGGTTTCAGCCGGTGTTCTATCAGAAATGTTGGAGCATAGTAGGTAATTCCGTGAGAGAAGAAGTCTCCAGATTCTTCTCTTCTCATAAGTTACATCCAGGCAGCAATGATACTCTCATAACTCTGATAGCCAAGGTCGGCAATCCAGAGTTTATTAGTCAGTTCAGACCCATTGCATTGTGCAATGTTAGATACAAGATCACCACGAAGGTGCTTGTACAACGCATGCAGAGTATTATTGGCAAGCTGGTTGGTCCTGTTCAGGGTAGTTTTACCCCGGGCCGCTACATCCAGGACAATATTGTTCTTATGCAAGAAATCGTTCATTCTATGCGAAGAAAGAAAACGGGGAAAAAATGGATGATCTTGAAACTGGATCTTGAGAAGGCGTATGATAATTAAATGGGACTTCATTGATGATACTATTACCAAGGCAGGCTTCCCTCATGAGTGGGGGAAGATGATCTAAGAATGTGTCACGTCTGCAAGAATGCAACTTATGTGGAACGGCGAAGTCACAGAACAATTTACCCCGGAGAGAGGTATCCGCCAAGGGGATCCGTTATCCCCATACCTGTTTGTTCTTTGTGTTGAAAGACTCAGCCACCTCATTCTTGCCTCTGTTGATACAAGAGAGTGGAAACCTATAACCCTATCAAGAGGAGGTCCGCCACTATCACATCTGTTCTTTGCCGATGATATTACACTCTTTGCGGAAGCTTCTCTTACTCAGGTTAGAGTGATAATGCAGTGTATTGAGACCTTCTGTAAAGCTTCAGGACAGAAGATCAGCTCACATAAGTCTAAGATATTTGTTTCCCCTAATGTCTCTAGAGATCTTTGCAACGATATAGAATAGCTAAGCGGGGTTGAAGTCACTAGAAATCTTGGTAATTACCTTGGTATACCCATCCTCCAAGGTAGGGTTAGCAAGACTACTTTCTCTAGCCTATTGGACCGCATTAACGGTAAACTTAATGGGTGGCGAAATAAAACACTTAGTTTTGCCGGAAGAGTTACGCTAACTAATTCGGTGCTTACCTCTCTACCTATGTACTCAATGGCCTCCCTACTGCTTCCCAAAAGTGTGTGCCTTGATATCGAAAGGATTTTCCGCAACTTCATCTGGGGTGACTCGGAAGGCCGCAGAAGCATGCATACGGTGCGATGGTCTGAAATATGTCTACCCAAGGACAAGGGAGGGTTAGGCATAAAAAATATTCACAACATGAACATGGCTCTGTTAGGAAATCTTGGCTGGCGTTTCATCAACGACGAGGACATCCTTTGGACCAAGGTTCTACGAAGCAAGTACATCCGGAGTAATAACACGAGCCAAGTCCCGATCTCGCACATCTGGAGAGTTATCTCCTTGGGTGTCCAGCAAGTCGTCTCAAAAGGGGTCAAGTGGAGCCTTGGAGACGGGAACACTATCCGATTTTGGAAGGACAGTTGGCTCCTACCTAATCCCATGTATACTGTGGCAAGGACTTCGTTGGATCAATCAGAGGAGGAAGCCTGTGTTCGACGTTATTGGATAACAGGAGAGGGGTGGGACTGGCAAGGGTTGGAAGGGAAACTCCCGCTAACGGTGATGTTAAAGTTAGCAGCTAGCTGCCCAACGGATACGATCCAAGAAGGAGACGAACAGGAGCCCCACCAGGTGCAACGTGACGTGGTCAGTTGGGGCCCAGCCCAGGATGGTAATTACTCGACATCCTCAGCTTACAGAATGCTCCTGAATCTCGACAACGTTCAGCAGTTGGATGACGTCATATTCAAAAAAATCTGGGGTATTCGAGTACAAGAAAGGATCAAAATGTTCCTTTGGAAAATGATCAAAGGTGGAATCTTAAGCAACCAGGACAGAAAAAACCGCCACATCACTGCTGATGATACATGTGCAGGGTGTACGAACCAAACAGAAAACCTTGCACACCTCTTCAGGGACTGTGCTACCGTCCGGTCGCTATGGCTTCATCTCCATGCAACACGGGTTATCCCCACCTTCTTCAGCATGCCTTTCACTACGTGGATTCGAGGTAATATCTCCATTACGATTCCTTTTAACAGTTTATGCTTGTGGAGTGAACTTTTTGCAGTTAGTGTGTGGTGGATTTGGAAATGGCGGAACGAAAAAATATTCCGGAATGCTAGCCCGATCATGGAGAGAGATCGTTTCGTTCAAGATCGAACCATGAAGTACTTAAAGGTGTGGAGCAAGAGAGAGACTTTCCAGAAGAGAGGTGAAGAAAGAACCAATAGATTCGCTTGGAGACCACCACCGGAAGGCTTCGTCAAAGTCAACACAGATGGAGCAAAGAGTAGAGACGACAATTCTGCAGCTGCTGGTGTCATTAGGAATAGAGCTGGAGAGTGGCTGAGGGGGTTCGGTGTTAATCTTGGGATCTGTACAGTACCCATGGCTGAATTGTGGGGAATGGTGCATGGTCTCAAAATTGCTTGGGAGTTGGGTTACCGAGCGGTTATCTTTGAAACGGATTCCCGCTTAGTCACGGAACTTCTAAGCAAACATACCATCGCCCCTCACCACCCTCTTGCTAGTCTGGTACGTACGTGCCATGACTTTATGAAAAGAGACTGGACCATCTAGTTTCGCCATGCCTACCGCGAGGCGAATAGAACTGCGGATTTTATAGCTAGTTTGGCTTTAAACTTTCCTATTGGATTGAATGTATTGTGTGACCCGCCGGAGGGTGTAGTTGATCTTTTACTGGATGATGTAAAGGGTCGGGCTATCCCCCGTGTGATTACTACTTAGCCTTCTTTCCAATTAATAAAAGCGCGACTAGATGCGCCGGAGACCACTGACTCTCCTTCACACCAAAAAAAAAAAAGTGTGTTGTGACCCATCAAATAGTTTGTTTCCTCTTTTTAACTTATTTACACTTTTTACCTTTGTAGTAAGAAAGTGATGGAATATAATGGATAAATATTGAATTTAATGAAATACTAAGAAAAGCTCTCTTTTCTGAAAACCTTAATAGCGAAAAGATTTGGGTCCGGCGTCAGAAGTGAGCTTTCCTCCGGCGAATAGCCATGGAAGTTGACGCTTCCATACCGGCGATGGAGAATTCTCCAAACAGAGACACTACTGAGGATACAATAAGGACATCTATGGATGTAGAGCAAGAGAAAAAAGATAACTGTGAGGTATTGAACGGGGTAGAAACGCCCAAGAGTGCCAATGAGACGACAGAGTAAACTCGCTTGCAAAGTATAGAGGGCACGGACGTGGAACTACCACCCAAGGAGCCTGCTCCTGGACTGACTGAGACATTTAATCTATCCTTTGTCATAGGATGTGGGTCAACTGACAAGGGAGTAGATCAAATGGAGGCCACGAAGATAGGAGGCCAAACTCTTGGAAGGATGTTACTACAGGGATTAATGCTGATGAGGTGAAAGGGGGAAGGAAAATTGATATGAACGCTCTAATAGGGAAGATCAAGTTATCCTTCCCACATGGTGTGGATGGTGATCCATACTTTGATATTGATCCGAGCATTGCTGCACCTCTTGAAGAAGAATGGAAACTCTCCATAGTCTGTAAGGTCTTGGGATATCCTATTGCTTTCCCTGTCATGGAGAGGAAGATCAAGGAATTATGGAATCTGGGTAAAAACATAAAACTGATCGATCTGAACAATGAGTTCTTTGTGGCTAGGTTTAGAAACGAGAGTGAAATGTTAATGGTTCTTACAGGAGGACCATGGTCAATTTTTGGTAGATGTCTTATTATGCAGAGATGGTCTCCGGATTTTGACACATCGGCAGTCATAACTTCGGCCCCAACATAGATCAGGATCACTGGTATTCCCATGCAATGATTCAATGAAGCGCTTCTATGGAACTTGGCGACGGGGGTAGGCAAACCCATTGCTATGGATCCGAAAACACTGAATTTGAATAGAGGACGATTTGCGAGGATCTGTGTAGAACTAGATTCAAACAGACCCCTGAAGAAGGCGATCTACATCAATGGCAAAAGGTGTGTTGTGGAATATGAAAGGCTGCATCTTCTATGCTTCAAGTGTGGAATTTATGGACATTACGCATCATAATGCAAAGGGGTAGGAGTTACACAGACTAGTGAACCGAGAAGCAATACGGGAGAGTCAGAGACTACATCAGAAGAACGCAAGGACCAGCGACCAACAACCCAGTCGGAACATTCATCGCCGATGGAATCTGACCGGAATCAATATGGACCGTGTATGTTGGTCGGGAAAAGGAATAAGAGCCAGAAAGGAAGGGATCTTTCCTACATGGAAAATGAACGTAACGAAGGTAATGAGAATTATCCTACTTATAAAAATAAGGCATAACTTGCCAAAAACAAAGATAATAAAGGAAAGCAAGTTGGAGAAGATATGCATAAGAAAAAAACTACAGTAACTTTTGAGGAGGCTAGGGGTAAAAACTACCCTTGTAAAAGACAGAAACAAATGGAGCTAAAGTGATAAGGACAACTGATGAGAAGGACCAACAACAACAGATACACAAGGATAAGGTTGACAGTGGCAAAGACAATATATTAGCAGAGAAAGGCACGAGATAAAAAACGACGACTGAGTTAGTCTTTGACGCGAAACTCAACACTGAAGAAGAGGAGGCACTAGAGAGGAAGAAAATGCGCAACAAACTGAGGAATGCTAGGAGGAAATTGGCCAGAAAAGTCAGACATGAGGAGATCGAAAAAACGGAGTCGGGAAAGTTAAAAAGACAACGACCCGGAAAGGAAGTGAGACGAGCAAGTTCCTCAGACTCCGAAGATTATGGAGAAAGACCCGAAGATAAAAGGCGAGCCATAGATGGACAAACTGACTCAATGGCAAAGGAGAACAACAGAGAAGAAAGGGGAGATACTTGTCTAGTGATAACGGATGATAATAACGATACGGAAGATGGTATAGAGGGAAGCGTGACTGGATCAACCTTCGCGACACATGGTGCAAGGGATAGACCTGACCAAGCTCATTCGGACATCGTAACTTCCAGAGGAATAGAGATGGACCTGGAGTTGGTAAACAAAGAAGATGTTACAAGGGAGAGCGAGATGGAAGTTGTTATTGTATGTGGGCCGAGTGGGAGTGCCAATGCACCCCATCAATAAGCTCGATCGAAACCCTTCCCAGGTGTGTAGCTCACCTTACTCATTAGGTTTTTTATGAATTGCATGTTTTGGAATGTCCAGGGAGCCGGAAAGAGCGGCTTTCGACGTGCTATCAAACATCTTTGTAAAACACATAATATCGACATGCTAGCGGTTTTTGAACCTCGCATCTCAGGGACTAGAGCTGAAAAGATATGTAGTCGAATAAATTTGAGAGGCTGTGTGAGAATTGACCCGATAGGGTTCGAAGGAGGCGTATGGCTGTTGTGGGATGATTCCCGGATCCAATTATCGATCATTAGCACATGCACTTACTTCATCCATGCTAGGATCTCTCTTAACAACAGGAACATCCATATTATTGCTGTGTATGCACCACCGACGAAGTGCAGGAGACACCCCTTCTGGAATACCTTAGACAAGGAGCTTGCGGGAATGGATGAACCCTATATAGCAGGGGGAGATTTTAATTGCATTACCGCTAGCCATGAAAGAAGGGGAGGAACAGGTGCTGTGCACAGAGATTCTAAGACCTTCAGAGACATGATCCACAATTATGGTCTTCTAGACATTGGATTCACGGGACCCGAATTAACATGGGATGACAACAAATCTAGTAATCGAGGGGTTCAGAAAAGGCTGGATAGGGTACTAATGAACCAAGATGCGAGATTGGAATGGTGATAGCATGAATTATAGTCTATATTTTGGGGTTTGTTTGGATGTTTTATCTTTCATATTCTGCATGTTTGTATGTACATTATGTGATTTTACTACCATTTCATCTACCTTTGCAAGAATCGAGGTCTACACCTAGTTTCGTTGTAATTGCAGGTAATATGGTACGTTTTGCATCAAAAAGGAGCGGAAAAGAGTCATGAGTCATTTGGAGCTACATCCAGGGAGCATAGCCATGGATTGAAGATTCACTTTGGAGCTGATTCGAGAGATTTCACATTCTGTCGTGAGTCACCTCGGTTGACCATTGATTCACCTCGACCGAGGCGATCCAGGGACGCCGACTCGACCGAGGCGAATACCTAGGACGCGGCGAGAATATTTTATTCTTGGAAGAGATCTTTTAAATTTGGAAAGTGATCTTATATTTTTGGGCTTAGCTTCTGGAAGGAAGGAGATATGCAGAATATATATTTTACCTATATTTATGGGATAATATCTTCTTAAGATTTATTATCTTTGGAGGTTTATTTTCCTATAAAAAGGGTTGGATTTCCACAAATCCAACATCCCGCATACGACGCAGCATACCCCACACACGCAGCAGCCGCAGTATACTCCAATTTGGGAGTTTTCGAAGAACCTTTTTGAAGGTTGAAGGAAGGTTGAAGATCATAGCTTTTTATAGCTTTTTGAAGGGTTTTGTAAGATTGTCTTCAATTCCTTTCCTTGTTGTCTTGTCTTGTTGGATTATAATTCAAGGAACGCTTTGTTGTGATATTTGATTCAGTTATTGAAGTCTTTTTCATTAAATTCTTCTTTGTTCAAATATTCACCTTCTTCCCATATATTTTAATACTTTCATTATGATGATGAGTGGCTAATTTCCTTGTGTGATTCTAGGGTGATTGGCTGAAGGTTGTGGGAAAAACAATGATAGAATAATCTTAGATTCCAGTAGGATCCTGAAAGTTCGAGTCTTTAACCTTAACCCTAAGCATCTCGTTCGGTTGATGAACATCTCGGCCGGGGTGGAATTCTTCTGACCGAGGTGACTTATCCGACCTAAAACAGAAAGTTAAGTGTTAGAGTTTGCTAAATCCTATTCTTATTTCACCTTCCTGGTTCAATGCAAGCTTAGGATGAGACTTACCCGGTGATTCCTTAGTTTGTTTACCAACGATCATAAGTGTAGGTAATAAAGGTTTATCCTTTATTGGGGTTTGAGTGTGCTTCCATCCCATCTTTGTGAGTTAGCCTGAGACTTACCCGGTAAAGGTTGATTCTATTCCCTTAGATGGTATGTTAGTTTGAGGTTATAATTCTTTATCTTGATTCCTTGAGACTTACCCGGTAATAGGAGTTACGGTTTAGGATTAGTGTGTAGTGAGACTTACCCGGTGATCTACTCCACTTTAGCAACACCTTCCCCACGCAAAAATCTCAGCTTTGTCCGCTTATCTATAGATCTTGAGTTGGAACCACAACTTGATGCTTAAATCCCTAGAATTGCATGTTTGCTTATTTGACATCTTATTCATCCTTGATTGTGTTAAATTGCTCTTGTGGTTAGTATTGACATTAGCATACCGTATTGACTCTGTTTCACCGAGTCCCTGTGATCGACCCCTGGAATTTTCTTGCTTTTACTACGATTGACCCGTACACTGCGGGTTCGCATCCTTGTTTTAAGCTTAAGTCTAGGGTTATAAATTTAAAGCTTGCACACACCGTTTGGAGCGAACAAGTTTTTGGCGCCGTTGCCGGGGACTTGGTCTAGACCGAGCCGGTACGGTTTGCTCTTGGGGCATTTGCCCCGTTTCATCTAACCACTCTACTTGAGTGACGATCTTTGCAGGTTCTTTCTTAGGTATATGCGAAGAACCCGCGCTGGGAAGGAAATCGTTCCTTACGATCCCGAACCAGAAAAGACATACAAGCGACGCTTAAGAGAAGCGAAGATGGCCCAACAAGACGATCACGATCTTGCGGCCCAATTGAGAGAGACGCAGGAGCTGCTACGTCTCAGTAAAGAAGAGCTAAGGCAAGAGAAAGAAGAGAATCATGCCAGGACTGCAGCAATCGAAGCTGAGATTGCAGCCATTCGGAATCAGATTCTACTTCGACCGATGCAGGATCCAGTAGTTGATCCTCGACCGAGGCAGATTCCAGTAGTTGATCCTCGACCGATGTACTTCCAGATACCAGTCCGAGATGTTCTTCTTGCAGGAATCCCGCAAACCCTAGGTCAAAGGATGGACCCTAATCAACAGCTGAGGCGTCCAGGGGTGAACCTAGGAGATCCAGCGGATCATGACTACGAACTTCGACCGCAAGTCCTAGCCATGATTCGCCAATGTCAATTCGGAGGGCTAGAGAAGGAGTCGCCGCATCAACATCTTCAAAACTACGAGATCTTGATGGAGACCTTGCGACCTTCTAGAATTGAAAATAACAACTACAAGCTAAGACCTTTTTACTTTTCTTTAAAAGATAGAGCTCTTACTTGGTATCAATCTCTTCCTCCAGGAAAAATTAGCACATGGGAGGAGATGACTACGGAATTCCTAACCAAATTCTTTCCCCCCTCAAAGACTGCTGAAATGAGAGGGAAGATCAATGCTTTCATCATGAAGGACAAGGAGAGCTTGTCCAAATCTTGGGAGCGGTTCAAGGATATCCTTTTGGATTGCCCACACCATGGGATTCCAAAGATCGAGTTGTTGGAGATCTACTTCAAAGGGCTGGACGGAAGCACCCAGTTTAATCTCCAACTACTCTCCGCCGGTACCTTCATGGACATGGCGATTGATGATGCATGGGACTTCATTGAGAAGCAAGCCTTGCACATGGAGAAGTATACCCACCAAGGAGCCGAAGGTGGAGTAAAAAGAGTCAACTTTCAAGAGACTCAACCCAACAACAATCAACTCACATCATTGAAGAATGACGTGAAGCAATTGAAGGAGCTCTTGATGGCTCAAACTAAGAAGGAAGAGCAAGGGCAAAGGAACAACAACAACAACAATAACGGGTACCGTAACAACAACAACGGACCCCGAAACAACAACTACAACAACAACAATAGAGGATCCAACAGCAACAACTGGAGGGCGAATAATCAAAACCACGGTAACAATTATTCGAACTCCAACTCTAATGATTCCTCTAATCCTTTCCTCTCTTCGCCTTCTTCTTCTTCTACTCCATTGAAAAGCCAAGGGCAAGGATCAAGTTCGTCTCAGCCAGAAAAGAAAGACGCAGTTCTGGAAGCAATCTTGATCAAGCTTAACGCTATGGAGAATTCTATGACTTCATTTTCGAGGGCCCAAAAGTCCCTTGAACAACAACTTGCTAATAGGGCGAATGAAGCGCCAAGAGATCCAGGGAAGCTTCCAGCAAAGACGGAAACTAACCCTAAGGGCCAGTGCATGGCCATAACGACGAGGAGTGGACTCAAAACTGCTGATCCAGTACCTCGCTCGACGCAGACCACCTCGGTCCAGATCCAGTCGAAGAACACCTCGACCGAGATGCCAACCGAGGCAGAGCAACAGAAAGTGGGAGGAACGACAGAAACTTATGTTCCACCTCCTGCATATAAACCACCACTTCCATTCCCTCAATCCAGAGCCAGAGCACATCTAGACAAGCACTTCGGTAAGTTTCTTGACTTGATGAATAAGCTACATATTAATATTCCTTTCCTTGATGCTATTTTAGGTATGCCCGCCTATGGGAAGTTCTTAAAAGAGATCTTATCAAGGAAGAGGAAGCTGGAGGATGTTGGTGAAGTTAGGATGACGTCTAAGTCTTCGGAACTAATCAAAATCATGAAGGAGAAGATGCCACCTAAATTGAGAGATCCCGGCTCATTTTGCATTCCCATTCAAGTTGGGGATGTCACTTGTGAAGCCCTTTGCGATCTAGGAGCCAGCGTGAGCATCATCCCGCTGGAGCTATGCACTAAGATCGGTCTTGGAGAGCCCAAACCGGTCAAGATTCGACTTTACATGGCGGATCGCTCCATCACCCATCCCGTGGGCATTTTGGAGGACGTTCCGGTCAAGTTAGGTAACTTCTATCTACCTATAGATTTTGTCGTACTTGACATTCCCGCAGATTATCCTGTTCCTATCATTCTCGGGAGGCCATTTCTAGCAACTTCGGGTTGCAATGTGGATTGCAAGAACGCCAAGTTGAAATTCAACGTTGGTGGCGATGAGGTAGAGTTCGCACTACTTGCAGCCATGAAAGGGGAGCAACTAACTGATGATATCTTCAACATCTACGATGAAGAAGAATCAAGAGAATTGGTGAGCTCTATCCTTATTAACGATCCACTCGAAAGAGTTATTAGCTTCAGTTTGATGGAGGAAGGTATAGATGCTTCTTGTGATGTAGATATACGGAGCTTGAAGGCACTGGAAGAGGATCCAGGAGCTAAAATTGAGAAGCTAGTCCAGGAGACGAAGATCTCCAGTCTCGGTTCCAGTAGCAGTACCTCGACCGAGGCACTTTCTGGACGAAGCGAGGCGTCTGAAGAACACCTCGGTCAACGCCTTTGTGCCTCGACCGAGGTCGACAGCGAGACGATATCAAACTAAGACTGCATCTAGTCCAGTTTCTGACACCACTCCACTGGAAAGAGGAAGCACAGATCCCTCCCAGAAAGCACCCCCAGTTGTGGAGCTTAAACAACTCCCTAGTCACTTGAGGTATATCTTTCTTGGGCCGGATTCTACTTATCCCGTTATTGTTAGCGCTTCCCTCTCCGATTCTGAATTAACTAAACTAATGCATGTCCTGAGAAAGCATCGAAAAGCCATAGGTTACACCACGGATGATCTTATTGGCATTAAACCCTCTTTCTGCATGCATAGAATTCTAATGGAGGATAATCATAAGACTTCACGGGAACCTCAAAGACGGTTAAATCCGATCATGAAAGAGGTTGTGAAGAAGGAAGTTGATAGCATGAATTATAGTCTATATTTTGGGGTTTGTTTGGACGTTTTATCTTTCATAATCTGCATGTTTGTATGTACATTATGTGATTTTACTACCATTTCATCTACCTTTGCGAGAATCGAGGTCTACACCTAGTTTCGTTGTAATTGCAGGTAATATGGTACGTTTTGCATCAAAAAGGAGCAAAAGGAGTCAAGAGTCATTTGGAGCTACATTCAGGAAGCACAACCATGGATTAAAGATTTACTTTGGACCAGTTTTTGAGAGATTCTACACTCAGTTATGATCACCTCGGTTGCCCAGAGATTCATCTCGACCGAGGCGATCCAGAGAAGCCGACTCGACCGAGGCGAAAACCTAGGACGCGGCGAGAATATTTTATTCTTGGCTGAGATCTTTTAAAATTGGAAAGTGATCTTATATTTTTGGGCTGAGCTTCTAGAAGGAAGGAGATATGCAGAATCATATATTTTACCTATATTTATGGGATAATATCTTCTTAAGATTTCTTATCTTTGGAGGGTTATTTTTCCTATAAAAAGGGTTGGATTTTCCACAAATCCGATGATGCTTAGAGGCTGCATACACCGCATACGATCTCGATTACAGCAAAGAATACGCAGCAGCCGCATCATACTCCAATTTGGGAGAGAGTTGAAGAACCTTTTTGAAGGTTGAAGGAAGATTTGAAGACTATAGCTTTATAGCTTTTTGGAGGGTTTTGTAAGATTGTCTTCAATTCCTTTCCTTGATTGTCTTGTCTTGTTGGATTATTATCCAAGGAACGATTTTGTGTGATATTTGATTCAGTTATTGAAGTGTTTTCATTAAATTCTTCTTTGTTCAAATATTCACCTTTTTCCCATATATTTAATACTTTCATTATGATGATGAGTGGCTAATTTCCTTGTGTGATTCTAGGGTGATTGGCTGAAGGTTGTGGGAAAAACAATGATAGAATGATCTTAATCACAGTAGGATCCTGAAAGTTCGAGTCTTTAACCTTAACCCTAAGCACCTCGTTCGGTTGATGAACATCTCGGCCGGGGTGGAATTCTTCTGACCGAGGTGACTTATCCGACCCTAAACTGAGAGTTAAGTGTTAGAGTTTGCTAAATCCTATTCTTATTACACCTTCCTGGTTCAATGCAAGCTTAGGATGAGACTTACCCGGTAATTCCTTAGTTTGTGTATTAACGATCATAAGTGTAGGTAATAAAGGTTTATCCTTTATTGGGGTTTGAGTGTGCTTCCATCCCATCTTTGTGAGTTAGCCTGAGACTTACCCGGTAAAGGTTGATTCTATTCCCTTAGATGGTATGTTAGTTTGAGGTTATAATTCTTTATCTTGATTCCT
This sequence comes from Fagopyrum esculentum, assembly GCA_033239045.1. Classification (NCBI taxonomy): domain Eukaryota; kingdom Viridiplantae; phylum Streptophyta; class Magnoliopsida; order Caryophyllales; family Polygonaceae; genus Fagopyrum; species Fagopyrum esculentum. The sequence continues at coordinate 10,347,681 of BSUD01000007.1, forward strand.
TGAGACTTACCCGGTAATAGGAGTTACGGTTTAGGATTAGTGTGTAGTGAGACTTACCCGGTGATCTACTCCACTTTAGCAACGCCTTCCCCACGCAAAAATCTCAGCTTTGTCCGCTTATCTATAGATCTTGAGTTGGAACCACAACTTGATGCTTAAATCCCTAGAATTGCATGTTTGCTTATTTGACATCTTATTCATCCTTGATTGTGTTAAATTGCTCTTGTGGTTAGTATTGACATTAGCATACCGTATTGACTCTGTTTCACCGAGTCCCTGTGATCGACCCCTGGAATTTTCTTGCTTTTACTACGATTGACCCGTACACTGCGGGTTCGCATCCTTGTTTTAAGCTTAAGTCTAGGGTTATAAATTTAAAGCTTGCACACACCGTTTGGAGCGAACAAGTTTTTGGCGCCGTTGCCGGGGACTTGGTCTAGACCGAGCCGGTACGGTTTGCTCTTGGGGCATTTGCCCCGTTTCATCTAACCACTCTACTTGAGTGACGATCTTTGCAGGTTCTTTCTTAGGTATATGCGAAGAACCCGCGCTGGGAAGGAAATCGTTCCTTACGATCCCGAACCAGAAAAGACATACAAGCGACGCTTAAGAGAAGCGAAGATGGCCCAACAAGACGATCACGATCTTGCGGCCCAATTGAGAGAGACGCAGGAGCTGCTACGTCTCAGTAAAGAAGAGCTAAGGCAAGAGAAAGAAGAGAATCATGCCAGGACTGCAGCAATCGAAGCTGAGATTGCAGCCATTCGGAATCAGATTCTACTTCGACCGATGCAGGATCCAGTAGTTGATCCTCGACCGAGGCAGATTCCAGTACCTGACGCCCCGGTCGATGTACTTCCACCTCGGATACCAGTCCGAGATGTTCTTCTTGCAGGAATCCCGCAAACCCTAGGTCAAAGGATGGACCCTAATCAACAGCTGAGGCGTCCAGGGGTGAACCTAGGAGATCCAGCGGATCATGACTACGAACTTCGACCGCAAGTCCTAGCCATGATTCGCCAATGTCAATTCGGAGGGCTAGAGAAGGAGTCGCCGCATCAACATCTTCAAAACTACGAGATCTTGATGGAGACCTTGCGACCTTCTAGAATTGAAAATAACAACTACAAGCTAAGACCTTTTTACTTTTCTTTAAAAGATAGAGCTCTTACTTGGTATCAATCTCTTCCTCCAGGAAAAATTAGCACATGGGAGGAGATGACTACGGAATTCCTAACCAAATTCTTTCCCCCCTCAAAGACTGCTGAAATGAGAGGGAAGATCAATGCTTTCATCATGAAGGACAAGGAGAGCTTGTCCAAATCTTGGGAGCGGTTCAAGGATATCCTTTTGGATTGCCCACACCATGGGATTCCAAAGATCGAGTTGTTGGAGATCTACTTCAAAGGGCTGGACGGAAGCACCCAGTTTAATCTCCAACTACTCTCCGCCGGTACCTTCATGGACATGGCGATTGATGATGCATGGGACTTCATTGAGAAGCAAGCCTTGCACATGGAGAAGTATACCCACCAAGGAGCCGAAGGTGGAGTAAAAAGAGTCAACTTTCAAGAGACTCAACCCAACAACAATCAACTCACATCATTGAAGAATGACGTGAAGCAATTGAAGGAGCTCTTGATGGCTCAAACTAAGAAGGAAGAGCAAGGGCAAAGGAACAACAACAACAACAATAACGGGTACCGTAACAACAACAACGGACCCCGAAACAACAACTACAACAACAACAATAGAGGATCCAACAGCAACAACTGGAGGGCGAATAATCAAAACCACGGTAACAATTATTCGAACTCCAACTCTAATGATTCCTCTAATCCTTTCCTCTCTTCGCCTTCTTCTTCTTCTACTCCATTGAAAAGCCAAGGGCAAGGATCAAGTTCGTCTCAGCCAGAAAAGAAAGACGCAGTTCTGGAAGCAATCTTGATCAAGCTTAACGCTATGGAGAATTCTATGACTTCATTTTCGAGGGCCCAAAAGTCCCTTGAACAACAACTTGCTAATAGGGCGAATGAAGCGCCAAGAGATCCAGGGAAGCTTCCAGCAAAGACGGAAACTAACCCTAAGGGCCAGTGCATGGCCATAACGACGAGGAGTGGACTCAAAACTGCTGATCCAGTACCTCGCTCGACGCAGACCACCTCGGTCCAGATCCAGTCGAAGAACACCTCGACCGAGATGCCAACCGAGGCGGAGCAACAGAAAGTGGGAGGAACGACAGAAACTTATGTTCCACCTCCTGCATATAAACCACCACTTCCATTCCCTCAATCCAGAGCCAGAGCACATCTAGACAAGCACTTCGGTAAGTTTCTTGACTTGATGAATAAGCTACATATTAATATTCCTTTCCTTGATGCTATTTTAGGTATGCCCGCCTATGGGAAGTTCTTAAAAGAGATCTTATCAAGGAAGAGGAAGCTGGAGGATGTTGGTGAAGTTAGGATGACGTCTAAGTCTTCGGAACTAATCAAAATCATGAAGGAGAAGATGCCACCTAAATTGAGAGATCCCGGCTCATTTTGCATTCCCATTCAAGTTGGGGATGTCACTTGTGAAGCCCTTTGCGATCTAGGAGCCAGCGTGAGCATCATCCCGCTGGAGCTATGCACTAAGATCGGTCTTGGAGAGCCCAAACCGGTCAAGATTCGACTTTACATGGCGGATCGCTCCATCACCCATCCCGTGGGCATTTTGGAGGACGTTCCGGTCAAGTTAGGTAACTTCTATCTACCTATAGATTTTGTCGTACTTGACATTCCCGCAGATTATCCTGTTCCTATCATTCTCGGGAGGCCATTTCTAGCAACTTCGGGTTGCAATGTGGATTGCAAGAACGCCAAGTTGAAATTCAACGTTGGTGGCGATGAGGTAGAGTTCGCACTACTTGCAGCCATGAAAGGGGAGCAACTAACTGATGATATCTTCAACATCTACGATGAAGAAGAATCAAGAGAATTGGTGAGCTCTATCCTTATTAACGATCCACTCGAAAGAGTTATTAGCTTCAGTTTGATGGAGGAAGGTATAGATGCTTCTTGTGATGTAGATATACGGAGCTTGAAGGCACTGGAAGAGGATCCAGGAGCTAAAATTGAGAAGCTAGTCCAGGAGACGAAGATCTCCAGTCTCGGTTCCAGTAGCAGTACCTCGACCGAGGCACTTTCTGGACGAAGCGAGGCGTCTGAAGAACACCTCGGTCAACGCCTTTGTGCCTCGACCGAGGTCGACAGCGAGACGATATCAACTGAGATTGCCGAGAATAACAATTTTATTACTCCTTTCTCTGACATTCACCCACTGTTGGCGGACCATTCCCTCCACCAACTATCTGATAATAAAGGTCCTTGGTATGCTGATATTGTGAATTATCTTGTTTGCCAGGAAATACCACCCGGATTGACGTACTCTCAAAAGAAGAAATTCTTCAAGGAAGTGCGACATTACTACTGGGATGAGCCACTGCTGTTCAAGCGCGGACCGGATGGAATGCTTCGAAGGTGCATTCCGGAAGATGAAGTTAATAGCGTCATAAAGCATTGTCATTCACTTCCTTGTGGGGGGCATGTTAGCACCGATAAAACATGCGCTAAGGTATTGCGTTCCGGTTTCTTTTGGCCTACATTGTTTAAGGACGTACAATCTTTTGTTGTTTCTTGTGACGCATGCCAAAGAACAGGGAACTTATCAAGAAGGAACGAGATGCCACTTAATAACATCCAAAAAGTGGAAATCTTTGATGTATGGGGGATTGACTTCATGGGACCTTTCCCATCCTCCGGAGGAAACCTCTACATTCTCCTTGCAGTTGATTACGTCTCTAGATGGGTTGAAGTCATTGCTTCTCCCACTAATGATGCCAAGGTGGTTGTGAAGTTCTTGAATAGAACTATCTTTCCACGATTTGGAACTCCACGCATCATCATTAGCGATGGGGGAACGCATTTCATCAACCGGAAGTTTAAAGCACTTCTATCGAAGTATGGGGTAACCCACAAGGTATCAACCGCTTATCACCCTCAAACTAGTGGACAGGTCGAGATCTCGAACAGAGAAATCAAGGCAATTTTGGAGAAGACCGTCTCTAGAACGAGGAAGGATTGGTCCATGAAATTGGACGATGCTCTTTGGGCGTACAGGACCGCATTCAAGACTCCCATAGGTACCACCCCTTATAATCTGGTATATGGGAAGTCTTGCCATTTGCCCGTTGAATTGGAGCACAAGGCATATTGGGCTATCAAATGGTTGAACTTTGACATTAAAGATGCTGGTGAGAAGCGACTATTGGAACTTAACGAGCTAGAAGAGCTGCGTTTGAACGCCTATGAGAATGCCAAAATCTACAAGGAAAGGACGAAGAGATGGCATGACAAGCGTATCGTTCCAAAGGAGCTTCACGAGGGGGATTTAGTTCTACTCTTCAACTCCCGCCTCCGTCTTTTTCCAGGTAAGTTGAAATCTAGATGGACCGGACCTTATGTTGTGAAACATGTTTTTCCTCATGGTGCAGTTGAGATATGGGGCGAAACTAGCGGAAGCTTCAAGGTCAACGGTCATAGACTTAAGAAATACCAGCCGGAAACGCCGGTTGAGGAGGTTGCACCAATCTTCCTCCTTTGAGACGCATCATGGTCCAGCTAGCGACCTTAAATCAAGCGCTTCTTGGGAGGCAACCCAAGGTATTGCTCTTCTTTCCCGTTTTCTAGTCTAGCTTAGATAGTTTTTGTTTTTGCTTTGCTTTGCTTTGTTTTTGGCGTTCTGGACAGATAACAGGGAGGAGCACATCTGGAAGGACAGAAGTTCGAGAATCTGAGAAGACAGAAGCACCTCGGTCACTGTCAGAGCACCTCGACCGAGTTGATTCTTGAAGCAACCGAGGCGACTAGGGTTTCTGCAGAACCGCCTCGGTCCACATCACCTCGGTCCAGTCGAGACCATCTCGACCGAGGTGACAGCAGATCCAGTAACAGTATAAAAAAGGGAAAAATTACTTTTCACATTTTTTTACCCATTTCGACCGCGGCGACAGATCCACCTCGCCTCCTTCGTTTCTCGCTCGTTTTCGAAGATTTCTGCTTCCAAACTGCAATTGAAGAGTAGAGGATCCGATTGCAACTACAGATCTACAGGAAATCTGAGTGAATCGGCCGGAAAGAGGTAAAAACGTTCGAAAACCTAAACTCGTTCGTTTACTGCATATTGGGCTTTGGTTGCCCTTGATTCTGTTGAGGAAATCTTTAAGTACCCCTTAGGAAGCATCGGTAGTGATTTTAGGGGGAAAAGAACTGAAAATCAGAGAGTGGAATCGCGACTGTCTTCGCCTCGGTCCAGTCGTTCTACACCTCGGTCGAGGTGATTCTTGGAGTTGTCAGTCGACCGAGGTAGTCTGACAGTGTGTTTTGAAAATGAGTTCAGATCGCCGTTTAGCTCTTTGAGATAGATCCTCCCCTTCCCCTTCTCCTTCCTCATCCCGTCCCTACCGCCCGGCTATCCACGAGAGATGCCGGGTAGACTATGAGAGGATAGCTGGCCGTCCAGTCATCGCACCACGATTTCTGGATGTGTCAGCTTTTGACTGCCTAGGGTTAGATGCTGACCTTAGGAGGATGATTGCTACAGTGGGGCTAGATCAGTTCACTGAGATCCGAGCCCCAGCCTACTTAGAGCCGACACTCGAGTTTGTTAGCTCCTTCTCCTACCTCCCCACAGACCGTTCTGGTAAGTACCGGTTGATGAACCGGAACTTCATAGTTCCTTTAGAGATTTGGAGAGAGATCTTTGGCTTTCCTGACCCCACTGCTGTAGACTTCCCCTCCCGATCCGTAGCTAGGGAGTTCTGGGGACAGATAGCCCACATTACTACGCACGCAGACAGATGGCGCCCTAGAGATTCCAGGGAGAAGGTCATCTTTCACCCAGCCTTCAGACTTGCCCACAGGATCTTCAGTGAGACACTTCTGGCGCGTACTGAGACGCCCCAGAAGATCAGACAGGGTGAGCTCTTCAGCCTCTATTGCATGGTCACAGGGGGATTCCCAGACTTTGGCTTGCTCCTAGCAGAGGATCTGCATAGGATCAAGGCCAAGGCGAAGGGAGATATTTGCTGTGGAGGTCTAGTCACCCACATCGCTACTTACCACGGGATGAACCTCAGCGTTTGCACATTGGCGGCGGCTCCGAAGCCGCTGGGATTGCAGGAGATGATCACGCGGAGGATTCTAGTTCCCCGTGGTTTGACCACTCCATACGTCGCCATGCCTTGGGAGCGGACTGCACCTCAGGGCATCAGATGGTCTGCACAGTTCTTTGTCTTCGATCCGCATTTCTGGCAGACAACATGGGCTCCACTTATGGAGGATTACAGAGAGGGAGCAGCTGCCCCTGCTGAGGCTGAGGAGGAGGCTGATGAGGATGACGACGATGATGAGACAGTGGATGAGAGAGGAGGCGGCGTCCCGATGGACACAGGTAGAGATACAGCTGGGACGAGCGCGCCACCCATTATTGATTTGGATGAGGATGAGGAGGATACTGAGCCTGCACCTGCTGCACCTCCTGCTAGATCTGCTAGGCGTCGGACACGCCGTCATAGAGATGCAGAGGCTCATCGTCGGATCGACGACTTGACAGATCAGATGATAGACTCATATGCTGCCCTTACAGTGGACATCCATGAGAGATTTGCCGCCCAGCACCGACACCTTGACAGCTGGACTCAGCAGATGTTGGAGGGGCAACACTATCAGCGTAGGATGATGGAGCTACAGTTCCAGCAGACTATGGGCTATCCGTTTGATCTGACCCAGCATCCTTATGTACCACCACCACCACCGCCGGATCAGGACTACTGAGGAGCTGCAGAGTTTTATTATTATATTTTTTATGCAGTTCGGCTCTTATCCGGTGAGTCCTCTTTTATTTAGACCTTTTATTATACCCACTGGGACAGTGTGTCTCAAGTATGGGGTATTTGTTATTTGACTATGTGGCTACTTTTGATGTATTCGACACTTATGATGTATTTTATTTATCGGATATTTTCATATTTATGCTTCATTTGCCTTTATATGATTATCTAGATATTACATGCATACCTACAGATTATTTGATTGAAAAAAAAAAAAAAACGTCGAAACCGAACCGAAAAGAATAAAAAAAAAAA
>BSUD01000007.1:10355436-10429321 GCA_033239045.1 Fagopyrum esculentum
GAGTCATGAGTCATTTGGAGCTACATCCAGGGAGCATAGCCATGGATTGAAGATTCACTTTGGAGCTGATTCGAGAGATTTCACATTCTGTCGTGAGTCACCTCGGTTGACCATTGATTCACCTCGACCGAGGCGATCCAGGGACGCCGACTCGACCGAGGCGAATACCTAGGACGCGGCGAGAATATTTTATTCTTGGAAGAGATCTTTTAAATTTGGAAAGTGATCTTATATTTTTGGGCTTAGCTTCTGGAAGGAAGGAGATATGCAGAATATATATTTTACCTATATTTATGGGATAATATCTTCTTAAGATTTATTATCTTTGGAGGTTTATTTTCCTATAAAAAGGGTTGGATTTCCACAAATCCAACATCCCGCATACGACGCAGCATACCCCACACACGCAGCAGCCGCAGTATACTCCAATTTGGGAGTTTTCGAAGAACCTTTTTGAAGGTTGAAGGAAGGTTGAAGGAAGGTTGAAGATCATAGCTTTTTATAGCTTTTTGAAGGGTTTTGTAAGATTGTCTTCAATTCCTTTCCTTGTTGTCTTGTCTTGTTGGATTATAATCCAAGGAACGCTTTGTTGTGATATTTGATTCAGTTATTGAAGTCTTTTTCATTAAATTCTTCTTTGTTCAAATATTCACCTTCTTCCCATATATTTTAATACTTTCATTATGATGATGAGTGGCTAATTTCCTTGTGTGATTCTAGGGTGATTGGCTGAAGGTTGTGGGAAAAACAATGATAGAATAATCTTAGATTCCAGTAGGATCCTGAAAGTTCGAGTCTTTAACCTTAACCCTAAGCATCTCGTTCGGTTGATGAATGTTAGCATGAAATATTGTGATGTTTTAGGCACGTTTTCTAATCGTAATTGATTCATATTGATAGTCTTTGATTGATCTTTGCGCATATATGAGCTAGTATTGCCTATATTGTCGATATGGATGTCTACACTAGTTCTATGTTGATTATAGGTAATTTGGAGGTATTTCCGAACGAAATCGAGCAAAGGAGAGTTGAGTTGATATGTCCATAGATCGAGGACACTTTTTGGAAGCAAATTTGAGTATTGGATTGAGGAATGCACGAATGAAAGCCAGAAACACGGTCTTACCCTGAATTACGGCCGTGGATTGTGAGTCAGAATTCGATGTTCATTCCAGGGGATATTACGGCCGTGGAACTAGCCGTAATTGTTTCCACGCCCTAAATTACGGTCGTGGAATCTTCCACGACCGTGATCTTGGCGAATCTTTTCGCCACACTTCGAAGCCATGATCTTTTGAAGAATGGGCCGGGCCGACACTTTGCCCTGCATTATAAAAAGACGGAAGAAAGGAGATTCCGTCATCCCCGCTCACGCATAGACGTACAATCTTCGCTTAGCAATCGACGCTAAGGGTTAACGCTTCCCCATTTTGGAGGCAAGTTTCGGAGATCTCATTGGAGATCAAAGTTCGCAGTTGAAAGTTGTTCAAATCTCGCACTTTCGGTGGAGATTGTCGTTGTGATCTTCGGATTTGTGAAAGACCGAAGTTCTTGGAAGAATTGCAAGAAGATCTCTCTTCTTGTTTAGGTTCGAATCGGAAACGGATTGACATCCCGTTTCTCTTCTTTCCTATAGTTGTGATTTGTTTATTCCGTTTTGAATCTTTGATAAACACTTGTTGGGATCTTGAGATTCACTTGAAGGTTATTGATAGTTCTTGAAAGTTTTCATCTTTTATTCCTTAATTCTTGAATTGATATTAAAATGACTGTTATTGGCTAAAAACCCTTAACAATTCTAAGGTGAAGGGTTGATAGTTGTGGCATAGGTGATGATAGATCGTTCGCAAACAGATTAGACCCTGAGAGTTAGAGAGAATCGTCGACAACCTAAAATTACGGGCAGTTCTTGAGTTCCACGACCGTGGAATCTCAAGATCCAACCGTAATTTCCTTCTAGTTTACGAGCCTGCTTTTACTTTAATCCAAAGTTAAAGATTTGCTTTAACTTAGTTTAGACTTGTCTTTTCTAGGTGGTAGTGAAGCCTCAACAACCTCTACCTCGATTGTGAGCCTCAACAACCTCAATCGGTTAAGTTAGTCTTGATCCTTGGATTGTAAGTTTGGGTATTTGACACTAATTCTCACCTTTAGAATCTTTCTATATTGAGCCTCAACAACCTGTATAGAGAGTGCCTTTTAGGTGGGTTACATAAGGTTTTTGGAACTTCACCGTACGATTACCTTACATTGGTATACCTTTGCATATCTCTACTCTGTCTTTATATCATTAGTATATCTTGAATCTATTGCCGCAACTGGATACCCGGATCTTTAGGATTGTTGTTTTCCCAATATTTGCAAAACTCCCATATTTACTTGCTTGATAACTTGAAATCGAATTTGTTCCCACCCAAATCCCTGTGTTCGATACTCTGGAATTCTTGCTTAGCTACCTCGATCCGTACACTGCGGGTTCGCTGCTTGATTCTAGTTTTATAAATTTAAAACTTATTTGCACACACCTCTAGGGGCGAACAAGTTTTTGGCGCCGTTGCCGGGGATTTGGTTTCGGCCGAATTCGGTAACCGGTTGTCAAGCTTGGGAGCTTGCTCTCGTTATTTGATATTGTTTTGAGTATATGCGCAGGTCTAGGAACACCGGAGATCTCTTACCTCTTGATCAAGAGCTAGAGAAAACCTTAAGGCAAAAGCGCAAGGAAAAGAAGATGACCGAAGGAAACGAACGTGATTTCCAAGCGGAGCTAGCAGAAAAGGAAGCTCAACTTCGCTGGAACGAGAACCTTCGCGTGGATGAGATGAATCGACATCAATCCCAAGTCAACGGTCTACAAGACATGCTCTTCCAAATGAGGATAAAGATGAGCGACCTTGAGAATAAGGTAGACAAGAAGTCCTCAAAAAGGAGATCAAGGTCTAGAAGAAAAAGCCACTCATCCGCTGATGATAGTGACTCTTCCATGCCGCCATTGGAAGAGATTGATCCCACGATCAATATGAATCCCTTCCATCCACCAGGAGCTACTAATCGCCGCATCCCACCTAGGAATGCAAGAGTCGAACGTGTGGATAACGAGCCAAGAACTCTTGGCCAGCGGATGGATCCAACACAACAACCACGCCGCTTGGGTGTGAATTTCGATGCTGAAGATGTACAAGGGTTTAGCTTCAACCCTCAAGTTATTACTCTTGTTCGCCAAAATCAGTTTGGCGGTACAAGTGCCGAATCTCCACACCAGCACTTGCAGAACTTTGAGTGCATGATGGAGACAATGAGACCGAAGAACGCGACCACCAACAATTACAAGCTCAAACCTTTCTTCTTCTCCTTGAAGGGGAAAGCACTATCTTGGTATCAAGCTCTTCCAAGTGGAAAGCTTGAGACATGGGAGGATCTCTCCGCGGAGTTCCTCACCAAATTCTTTCCGCCATCCAAAACAGCGGAACTTAGAGGTAAGATAAATGCTTTTTCTATGAGGCCTAACGAAAGTTTGTTTCAATCTTGGGAAAGGTTTCAGGATTTGCTCTTGGATTGCCCTCATCATGGCATATCCAAGCTCGCATTACTAGAGATATACTACAAGGGGCTGGATGCGGGAACGCAATTCAACCTCCAATCCCTCTCATGTGGAACGTTCATGGACATGAGAGAAGATGACGCTTGGGACTTCATTGAGAAGCAAGCAAGAGTCATAGAGAAATATTCCCACCGAAAGGTGGAGGGAAATCGTGTGGAGCAAGGAGCGAAGCTCACACATGAAGCTCAAAATCAGATTTTCTCCCTCAACAATGAAATCAAGGAGTTGAAGGAGACTATCAAGACCAACTTCCCAAAGCAACAAGGGAAGGATGTTGGTTATTTGGGCAACAACAACAATAGCCGGAACAATAACCGGAATAACAATTGGAATGGAAACAACAACAACCGGAACAACAACAATTGGAACAACAATCGTGATTCAAACAACAACAATTGGCGCTCCAATCAACAGAATTCCGGTAACTCCTATCCTTCCAATTCTAATTCGCTAACTCCACCTTCCTCTTCCTCTACTCCTTTGAAAATCCAGGGCCAATCATCTAATGGAGGAAACACTTCGGGGAAGGAGAAACCAGACCCCATGTTAGAAACTATCTTGGGAAAGCTTCAAGGGATGGAGGACCGCTTCACTAAGTTTGATGATCGAGTTTCTAAGATCGACAAAGCTCAAAAGGTTTTAGAAAACCAAACGTTCGATCATGCGGAAGAAGTTCCTAGAAATCCAGGGAAACTTCCAGGAAAGACGGAGGACAACCCTAAAGGAAGGGTAATGGCGATTACAACTAGGAGCGGAGCAACTACCACCGATCCGCAGCCTACGTTCGTTGAAGTCCCCGTGGAGAAGGACAAAGAAAAGGGGAAGGAGAAGGAAGACATCTATGTCCCTCCTGCAGCTTACAAACCTCCCCTACCATTCCCTCAATCTAGAGCGCGAGCGCGCCTAGACAAGCAATTCGGTAAGTTCATAGAACTCATGAGCAAGCTGCATATTAATATACCCTTCATCGATGCCATTGTAGGTATGCCGGCTTATGGCAAGTTCTTGAAGGAGCTCCTCTCTAACAAGAGGAAGCTCGAAGATTTCGGAGAGGTCAAGATGAGTTCGGATTCTTCGGATCTCATCAGGACGATGAAGGAGAAAATGCCCCCAAAGCTGAAAGATCCGGGGTCATTTTGCATTCCCATAGGAGTGGGAGAGGTCACATATGACGCTTTATGTGATTTAGGAGCAAGTGTGAGCATCATACCACTTGCGTTGTGCAGGAAGATCGGTTTAGGCGAGCCTAAACCGGTGAAGATGACGTTATACATGGCGGATCGATCCATTACTCGTCCCGTCGGCGTTGTAGAAGACGTCCCGGTCAAGCTAGGTAAATTCTTTGTTCCCATTGATTTTGTCGTGCTTGACATTCCTGCAGATAGTCCGGTCCCGATCATACTCGGAAGACCGTTTCTTGCAACTTCCGGCTGCATAGTCGATTGCAAGAATGGGAGACTCGCCTTTGACATTGGGGAGGAAAAAGTGGAGTTCGTTCTTTCTACTCTAGTGAAGGAGCCAATCTTTGACGAGGATATCTACGATGTCCAAGATGAAGAAGGTTTATCTAGGGAGGAGGTAAGTGCAATTCTCTTTAACGATCCCCTACAAAAGGTTATCACTATGAGTCTAACCAACGAAGGAGAAGAAGAAGAGTGCAAAGAGGAAATTGAAGCCTTGGAAGCACAAGAAGAGATGCATGAAGTGGAGTTTGAAAAACTCCACGATGAGGCTGAGAATACTAGATTCCACGGTCATACTCTGTATTCCACGACCGTGGATTCCACGACCAAAATCGACCTCCGTTCCAGAGGATATTACGGCCGTGGAACACCAGAGGAGGCCGTAATTTTGGCCGTGGAAGAGGGTGATCGATATACTCCTTCCACTTCTTCTAATTCATCTTCAACCCATTCAACATCCTTAGAAACTTCTAAGGAAACATCGGACGCTCCTCGAGGATCATTGGAAGCTCCAAAATCAATGGAACTCAAACCACTTCCTACTCATCTAAGGTACGCTTTTCTTGGATCTAATTCTACCTTTCCGGTTATCGTTAGTTCCGAATTAAGCATAGATGAACATGAACAGCTCATGATTGTCCTTAGGAAACATAGAAAAGCCATAGGCTACACTATTGAGGACTTAGTAGGAATTAAACCCTCCCTATGCATGCATAAGATACTAATGGAGGAAGACTTTAGAACTTCAAGACAACCTCAAAGGCGGTTGAACCCGACCATGAAGGAGGTTGTCAAGAAGGAAATTCTTAAACTTCTTGATGCAGGTATCATCTATCCTATCTCCGATAGCAAGTGGGTGAGCCCGGTTCAAGTGGTTCCAAAGAAGGGAGGAATGACGGTCATCACCAATAAGAACAACGAACTCATTCCTACCCGAACCGTGACTGGATGGCGGATGTGCATAGACTACCGCAAGCTCAACAACGCAACGCGGAAGGATCACTTTCCATTACCATTCATCGATCAGATGCTTGAAAGGTTAGCACAACATTCATACTTTTGCTACCTTGACGGTTATAGTGGCTTCTTTCAGATTCCGATACATCCGGATGATCAAGAGAAGACCACATTCACGTGCCCTTGGGGTACGTTCGCCTATAGGAGAATGCCGTTCGGGCTTTGCAACGCCCCAGCCACCTTTCAACGGTGCATGATGGCCATCTTCTCCGAATACGTAGAGGAAATCATGGAAGTCTTCATGGATGACTTCTCCGTTTACGGTTCCTCTTTTAACGATTGTCTTTCTAACCTTTCTCTTGTTTTACAAAGATGTGAAGACACTAACCTAGTTCTTAATTGGGAGAGTGTCAGTTTATGGTTAAGGAAGGAATCGTGTTAGGTCACTTAGTCTCTAATAGGGGGATAGAGGTAGACAAGGCTAAGATAAAGACCATAGAGAAACTTCCTCCCCCAATTTCGGTGAAAGGGATAAGAAGTTTCCTAGGACATGCTGGATTCTATAGACGTTTCATTCAAGACTTTTCTAAAATATCAAAACCTCTCACTAATCTATTGATGAAGGATGCGGTTTTTGAGTTTTCGCAGGAATGTTTAGACGCGTTTAACACCATTCGGCAAGCTCTAATCTCAGCACCTATTATCCAACCTCCGGATTGGACTCTCCCCTTCGAGATTATGTGCGATGCTAGTGACGTAGCTATTGGAGCTGTTCTTGGACAACGAAAAGATGGGCGAACTCATGCCATATATTATGCTAGCAAGACGCTAGACGAAGCACAGCTCAACTACGCCACTACAGAGAAGGAATTTTTAGCCATTGTCTACGCTATTGACAAGTTTCGCTCTTATCTTGTAGGTGCAAAGGTGATTGTCTACACGGATCATGCTGCGATCCGGTACCTTCTTGCAAAGAAAGACGCGAAGCCAAGGCTGATTAGATGGATTCTTCTCCTACAAGAATTCGATCTAGAGATCCGCGACAAGAAAGGCTCGAAAAATTCTGTTGCGGATCATTTGAGTCGTCTAACACATCTAGAGGACGACCAATTACCCATTGATGACTCCTTTCCGGACGAACACTTACACATCATAGAGGAGTGCATCAAGGTAATCTCCAAGGGTAACGAACCATGGTTTGCTGATTTCGTTAACTATTTGGTTTGCCAGGAGATACCACCCGGACTATCATATGCGCAAAGGAAGAAGTTCTTCAAGGACGTCCGGGAATACTATTGGAATGAACCTCTCCTCTTCAAGAGAGGTCCGGATGGCATCATTCGGCGATGCGTGCCGGAAGATGAGATGCAAAGTGTCATCCGCCATTGTCACTCACTACCTTGTGGAGGACACGCTAGTTCGAACAAAACTAGCGCAAAGGTATTGCAATCCGGATTCTATTGGCCTACCTTATTTAAAGATGTGCAATCCTTTGTTTCTTGTTGCGGTGCTTGTCAAAGAACAGGCAATATTTCTAGAAGGAACGAGATGCCCCTCAACAACATCCAGGCGGTGGAGATTTTCGACGTTTGGGGAGTCGATTTCATGGGACCATTCCCATCTTCTTGTGGAAACCAATACATATTATTGGCGGTAGACTACGTTTCTAGATGGGTGGAAGCAATTGCCTCTCCCACAAATGATGCCATGGCGGTGGTTAAGTTCTTCAACAAGACCATCTTCCCGCGATTTGGGACACCAAGGACTATCATTAGTGATGGAGGTTCTCACTTCATAGCCCGTCGCTTTGAAGCTCTTCTAGCTAAGTATGGGGTTACTCACAAGATCGCCACCCCTTACCATCCACAAACGAGTGGACAAGTTGAGATCTCAAATAGGGAGATCAAGGGAATTCTAGAGAAGACGGTTTCAAGGACTAGGAAGGATTGGTCCTTGAAACTAGATGATGCACTATGGGCATACCGGACTGCGTACAAGACTCCCATAGGAACCACACCATACAACCTTGTGTATGGGAAGTCTTGTCACTTACCGGTAGAGCTGGAGCACAAGGCGTTTTGGGCTGTCAAGTGGCTGAATTTCGGCATGAAGGAAGCGGGAGAAAAGCGTCTCCTAGACATCAACAAGCTGGATGAACTCCGTTTGAACGCCTACGAAAACGCTAAGATCTACAAGGAAAGAGCAAAGCGTTGGCATGATAAGCATATCATTCCAAAGGACTTTGAAGAAGGAGATCAAGTTCTCCTCTTCAATTCGAGACTTCGCCTCTTTCCAGGTAAGTTAAAATCTCGTTGGACTGGACCTTTTCTAATTAAGCGTATTTTCCCCCATGGTGCAGTTGAAGTATGGGGTGAAGCTAGCGGAAGTTTTAAGGTGAACGGCCAACGACTAAAGAAGTATACGCCGGAACTCCAAGCTGAGGAGTTTGCACCAACCGCACTCGAATAGGTACGACATTGGTCTAGCTACGGACCTTAAACAAAGCGCTTCTTGGGAGGCAACCCAAGGTATTGCATTATCGTTTTTGTTTCCAATTCATAGTTTAGTTTAGAATAGACGTTTTCGCTTTATTTTGCCTCGATTCCTTCCGGTATGTTCGTGTTTTTGGTTGTAGGATCGAGGGAAAGGGAGAAAGGGAGGATAATGTCGAAGAGAAGTGACGAAATTTGGACTTTGAAGCTTTACAGAAGGTTCCACGGTCTAAATTACGGTCGTCATAAGCTACAGTGGCCGTAATTCTCAAAAGCCTGTGAAAAATCACCAAAACCACGGGTCCGTACACTTCCACGGCCGTGGAATGCCCCGATAGACCGTGATTTTTGAAATTTTGCCTGCGAGTATAAAAGCCACACTTCGTCACAAAATCACCACAATTCCTCCCCAATTCCACGACCTAAATACCGAAAACCCGCAGCCCCTCCCAATTCTTCGTTTCCTAATCGTTTTTAACGATTCTTCTTCCTAAACTGAAGCAAATCCAACCACAAACAAGATCCAAGCGAAGAATCGAGCGGAAATTCATCAACGGAAGCACATTTCGGATTTTTCAATCCGAAAAATAGGTTTTTGCTCTCTTCTTGATTCTAGTCGTTTTGGTTCGTTTTTGTTAGAGATTTTTAGGAAGAACTGATTGAGATTGGAAGGAATTAGATTAGGACTGCTTGTTGTGGAGTTTGATTGCTGATTTGCTGAGAATTGTGATTTTCTGAGACGAATCACGGTTTCTGTGTAAACCACGGCCGTGGTTTCTATAGAACAGACCGTAATTTTGAACAGAAATGGACTTTGTAAGGAGGATGTCGGGAAGGATTAAGGAAAAGAAAGGGGAGCAAAATAAGAAGAGAAAGGGCAACCCCTCCACCTCTAGGGCACCACCACCCTCATCCCCCTCACCTTCACCTCCATCTTCACCTCCATCCTCACCACCTCACCCTAGCATCCCGATTATACATGAAAACTACCTTCCCGCACTTGAGAAGATAGAGAAGAGGGCAGTGATTGGCCCTAGGTACTTGTTGTTGGAGGATCTACATCCTCTCAACATAGTAGATGACCTTACATGGCTCTTGGATAGAGCCGGTTTGCTTGTCTTCACGAACATTCGTGAAGACGCTTATGAGGAGATCACCCGAGAGGTTGTGACATCTTTCGAGCACAACCATGTTGATAGGACCGTCTCCTTCCGTCTCATGAACAGAGACTACCATCTTAGCATTGTTGAGTTTGGGACCATCTTCGGGTTCCATGAGACCTATAACGGTCGACTTCCTAGAGGCGTTTCCGCCAAGGACTTTTGGGCGGAAGTGGCCATGATTTATGCCGACGAGGACCGTTGGCAACCAGCTGATACCAAGGCTAGATTGATGTACCATCTAGCCTTGAAGATAGCTCACCGTGTTCTTTCGGAGTGCCTCTTCCCTAGGACGGAGACGCCCCAAAAGATCAAGACGGATGAGCTATTCCTTCTTTACGCTATGCTCTACGGATGCCGCGCAGATTGTGCTACTCTTTTGGCGGCGACGATGAGTAAACTGAAGAATAAGTCGAAGGGGAACATTGGGTATGGTGGGATAATGACCCACATAGCTAGGACATTTGGAGTAGACTTTTCGGCTTGCACACGTATACCGGCGGTTCCATTAGGGCTACATGCTTTTATGGTTAGGGGACTCATCTTCCCCACACATAGAGGTCCGCCTTATGCGGGCATGCCCTGGGAGAGTAGGACAGGTAGGGGCATTGAGTGGCTGCCAGAGTATTCCATTATGGCGGGACGCCACAATTGGAAGGAGACGTTCGCTGCGATGCATGCGAACAGGCTTGTAGCTCCCCCTTACGTTCCACCGCCGGTTGTAGATGAGGAGGACATGGGAGAGCAGTACGAGAGTGGTGGAGGAGCGGAGCAGGAGTTCGGCACGTTTCCGGATCAGCCGGAGGCAGCCCCGGATGTACCTAGGCGCTCTCCACGTCCAGCTAGAGCTTCAGGCTCATCATCTCGCCGCGCTAGCGTGAGCGAGAGGCCCACGTGGATGACTACACCTCCCACTTGGTACGACACACCCCCTCCTTGGTCCACGACGCAGCCAGCAGCACCACCACCACCACCACCGCCAGCACCAGCAGATGCCCCCGCATGGTATGATCACGCCCCGGGATGGTATGAGAGGATGCCGGATTGGGCTACCGGACTTTCGGAGAGAGTCGGAGCATTAGAGATCCGGGCGGATGCTAGAGACGGACGCTTAGACGACCTTGACCACATGATGAGGGACGTCTACCGCCAGCAGTTTGGGCGGTTCTATGATCCGAGTTTCTCTCCATTCCCACCTCCACCGGCGCCGCAGTGATTGATGACCGGGCTGCTCGTTTTAGACATTCCCGCCACCACTTGTGAGTTTCTTTTCTTTTCCTTCTTTTGTTCTTTTTTGTGAACATTAGGGACAATGTTCGTCCTAAGTATGGGGTGGGATGTACTAAATGATTGTAATAACTCTACTCTATATGTTGCTTTCATTCCGAGACTATCATTGCATGTTTATTATGTGTTACACGTTTTATTTTTGCATTGCATGAAAAAGAACTTTAAAAACCCATAAAAATTGAAAAATTTGAAAATTTTGTGCTTCTAATGAATTGAGATGAATTCTATGATAATCACTACTTGCGAATTGAGTTTGATGACGATTGCATGCTTAAAAGGATAGTAAATCGAAAAGAATGCAAATGAATGAATTCTACCTCTTTTACAAGTTTTATAATGTGAAAACGTTACCTAAATCATATTAAGAAATTGAAGTTGAAATCACATTATAAGTTCCTATACTTCTTGTTGAAATGATTAAGGCAATTCAATATTTTCTTTCTTCTTTCTTTGATCATCTAGCTCCTCATTGAAATATTAGCCTCCCTTACCTATCCGGGAATTTGGAAAAGTGAATGAAAAAGGCATGTTTGATGTGGGAGGGCCATGAGAGCAATTATTTGCAATCAATTGAATAGAAAGAAATTATAGGTTTGGGGAAGTCAATCATGACGATGAGTAACTCGGCACCATTCACATAGCCGGGTGTTTGTGTCTTGCCAAAGTCGGATTGAGCGATATTCCTAGCGGATTATGGTATGTGCGCCAAGGGTTTGAGGCATCTCTTGCAAAATTGAGAAACGCCGATCTCCTAGGCTTCGGTTTTTGTGCACCTCTATCCATAACTCCAAAAGTAAAGTCGAAAAAATGAAAAGTAAGAGCGAAGCTCTAGGTGAAGTGTTGCGGGAACCGCATAAGAAGAAGAAGGTAGTTGTCCACTTTCCCGGATTTATGCACCACTTTCCCTTAAAGTTTTTCCTTCCCTTCCATACTCTAGACCTTTTCTTTGAAAGTCCTTAAGATCAAAAGAATGTTATATGACTTGGTGATCTATATTGAAGTTTCTTATGATTGATTTTGATAAGGTTTGAAGGTTATAATGCTTGTTTAGAGATTAAATTAATTCATGAACTCTCTTTACTTTTTACTCTTTGATTGAGTGTGTGAAAGTTTGATGAACGATTGAAGCAAGGTTTGAGAATGATCTATTCTTTAGAAATCACATTCACCCAAAAGAAGGTACACATATTTCATCCTAACTCTTGTCTTAAAGCTTTTTGAAAGACCTTGCTTAGGGACAAGCAAGTGTTAAGTATGGGGTTATTTGTTAGCATGAAATATTGTGATGTTTTAGGCACGTTTTCTAATCGTAATTGATTCATATTGATAGTCTTTGATTGATCTTTGCGCATATATGAGCTAGTATTGCCTATATTGTCGATATGGATGTCTACACTAGTTCTATGTTGATTATAGGTAATTTGGAGGTATTTCCGAACGAAATCGAGCAAAGGAGAGTTGAGTTGATATGTCCATAGATCGAGGACACTTTTTGGAAGCAAATTTGAGTATTGGATTGAGGAATGCACGAATGAAAGCCAGAATCACGGTCTTACCCTGAATTACGGCCGTGGATTGTGAGTCAGAATTCGATGTTCATTCCAGGGGATATTACGGCCGTGGAACTAGCCGTAATTGTTTCCACGCCCTAAATTACGGTCGTGGAATCTTCCACGACCGTGATCTTGGCGAATCTTTTCGCCACACTTCGAAGCCATGATCTTTTGAAGAATGGGCCGGGCCGACACTTTGCCCTGCATTATAAAAAGACGGAAGAAAGGAGATTCCGTCATCCCCGCTCACGCATAGACGTACAATCTTCGCTTAGCAATCGACGCTAAGGGTTAACGCTTCCCCATTTTGGAGGCAAGTTTCGGAGATCTCATTGGAGATCAAAGTTCGCAGTTGAAAGTTGTTCAAATCTCGCACTTTCGGTGGAGATTGTCGTTGTGATCTTCGGATTTGTGAAAGACCGAAGTTCTTGGAAGAATTGCAAGAAGATCTCTCTTCTTGTTTAGGCTCGAATCGGAAACGGATTGACATCCCGTTTCTCTTCTTTCCTATAGTTGTGATTTGTTTATTCCGTTTTGAATCTTTGATAAACACTTGTTGGGATCTTGAGATTCACTTGAAGGTTATTGATAGTTCTTGAAAGTTTTCATCTTTTATTCCTTAATTCTTGAATTGATATTAAAATGACTGTTATTGGCTAAAAACCCTTAACAATTCTAAGGTGAAGGGTTGATAGTTGTGGCATAGGTGATGATAGATCGTTCGCAAACAGATTAGACCCTGAGAGTTAGAGAGAATCGTCGACAACCTAAAATTACGGGCAGTTCTTGAGTTCCACGACCGTGGAATCTCAAGATCCAACCGTAATTTCCTTCTAGTTTACGAGCCTGCTTTTACTTTAATCCAAAGTTAAAGATTTGCTTTAACTTAGTTTAGACTTGTCTTTTCTAGGTGGTAGTGAAGCCTCAACAACCTCTACCTCGATTGTGAGCCTCAACAACCTCAATCGGTTAAGTTAGTCTTGATCCTTGGATTGTAAGTTTGGGTATTTGACACTAATTCTCACCTTTAGAATCTTTCTATATTGAGCCTCAACAACCTGTATAGAGAGTGCCTTTTAGGTGGGTTACATAAGGTTTTTGGAACTTCACCGTACGATTACCTTACATTGGTATACCTTTGCATATCTCTACTCTGTCTTTATATCATTAGTATATCTTGAATCTATTGCCGCAACTGGATACCCGGATCTTTAGGATTGTTGTTTTCCCAATATTTGCAAAACTCCCATATTTACTTGCTTGATAACTTGAAATCGAATTTGTTCCCACCCAAATCCCTGTGTTCGATACTCTGGAATTCTTGCTTAGCTACCTCGATCTGTACACTGCGGGTTCGCTGCTTGATTCTAGTTTTATAAATTTAAAACTTATTTGCACACACCTCTAGGGGCGAACAATGAACATCTCGGCCGGGGTGGAATTCTTCTGACCGAGGTGACTTATCCGACCTAAAACAGAAAGTTAAGTGTTAGAGTTTGCTAAATCCTATTCTTATTTCACCTTCCTGGTTCAATGCAAGCTTAGGATGAGACTTACCCGGTGATTCCTTAGTTTGTTTACCAACGATCATAAGTGTAGGTAATAAAGGTTTATCCTTTATTGGGGTTTGAGTGTGCTTCCATCCCATCTTTGTGAGTTAGCCTGAGACTTACCCGGTAAAGGTTGATTCTATTCCCTTAGATGGTATGTTAGTTTGAGGTTATAATTCTTTATCTTGATTCCTTGAGACTTACCCGGTAATAGGAGTTACGGTTTAGGATTAGTGTGTAGTGAGACTTACCCGGTGATCTACTCCACTTTAGCAACACCTTCCCCACGCAAAAATCTCAGCTTTGTCCGCTTATCTATAGATCTTGAGTTGGAACCACAACTTGATGCTTAAATCCCTAGAATTGCATGTTTGCTTATTTGACATCTTATTCATCCTTGATTGTGTTAAATTGCTCTTGTGGTTAGTATTGACATTAGCATACCGTATTGACTCTGTTTCACCGAGTCCCTGTGATCGACCCCTGGAATTTTCTTGCTTTTACTACGATTGACCCGTACACTGCGGGTTCGCATCCTTGTTTTAAGCTTAAGTCTAGGGTTATAAATTTAAAGCTTGCACACACCGTTTGGAGCGAACAAATGGCCAGATGCATCAGTGAGACATTTGGCTAGGTTTTCTTCGGATCATTCTCCGCTCCTTCTCAGATTCCAACCTAACATCATCAGAAGACGGGAAAGGAGACCTTTTCGCTTTGAGGCGGCATGGATGACACATGAGGAGTTCCTTCCCATGGTCAAGAGGTGTTGGGGCATGCATGCGAACTCAGGTATACCTCTCGATGTTCTGAAAATTTGGCTTATACGTTGGAATCGCCGGATATTTCGTGATGTGTTTTGCATGAAGGAAAAACTCCTAATGGAACTTGATGAACTCCAAGGAAATACAACAATGGCTTTGACTAGTGTGGAAAAGGCCAAAGAATTGGTTTTGCAAACTAATTTGGAGGAAGTCCTTGAACAAGAGGAAATTATATGGTTCCAAAAGGCGCGGAAACAATGGTTGACCATTGGAGATAGGAACACCAGATTTTTCCATATGACCACTATCATCAAAAGAAGAATGAATCGAGTTGATGGTCTTCGAAAATCGGACGGGACGTGGGAGGAAGATTCCAAGGAACTTGAAAAGATTACTGTAAGCTTCTTCAAAGAACTCTACAACAACTCGAATGAGGTCTCTTCAAGCACAGGTATGTCCCTGGACCTGAATGGTTTCCCTTTGCTCCCTAATGAGGTGTTTGTAGATCTTCTCAAGAACATCAGTATTGAGAAAGTCTGGAAGGCTACCAAGAGTATGAGAGCGTTTAAATCACCAGGGATTGACGGTTTCCAACCAGTCTTCTACCAGAAGTGTTGGAGCATCGTCGGTACCTCTGTGGTCAGAGAGGTCACCAAATTTTTCGAGAACCGCAAGCTGCCAGAAGGGATCAACATGACTATTATATGCCTCATTGCAAAAATAGGCACACCGGAGACTATTAAACAATTCAGGCCCATTGCCCTATGCAACGTTCTTTACAAAGTAATGTCAAAGGTTATGGTCCAATGTATGAAAGGATGCATCGATTCTCTTGTGGGACCGACCCAGGGTAGTTTCATTCCGGGAAGGTACATACATGATAATATTGTTTTAATGCAGGAAATAGTCCATTCCACCAAGAAGAAAAAGTCGGGGAAAAAGTGGATGATTCTAAAGCTGGATCTAGAGAAAGCTTATGACAGGATCCAATGGAATTTCGTTGAGGAATCGGCGAGGGTTGCGGGATTCCCAAGAGAGTGGTGTAATATGATCCGGGAATGCATCTCCACTACCAGCATGCAGGTGAACTAGAACGGGGAACTTATGGAGGAGTTTATTCCCGAAAGAGGATTGAGACAATGGGATCCGCTATCACCTTACTTGTTTGTTTTGTGCGTGGAAAGATTTCACACCTCTTTTTCGCAGATGATCTGACTCTCTTCGCAGAAGCTAACAATGAGCAAATGAAGGTGATACTAGACTGCCAGGACATTTTCTGCAAGGCTTCTAGACAGAAAGTAAGTGTTGAGAAATCTAAGATCTTTGTATCACCAAATGCTATCCGAGAACTCCAGCTAGAGCTACAGAGATTGAGCGGTTTCGAAGTAACTAAGAAGCTGAGAAATTACCTGGGGATGCCTCTAATCCAAGGAAGAGTGTTCAAAGGGACTTTCTCATGTCTACTGGATAAGATCAGTAACCGCCTCAATGGATGGAGGGGAAGGAACCTGAGCTTTGCGGGGAGAGTGACCCAAGCAAAATATGTGATTTCCTCAATCCCAATCTACTCAATGTCTTCTGTGATACTCCCGAAGAGTGTTTGTGAAGAGGTTGATAAAATAACCAGGACATTCATTTGGGGACATAAAAACGGAAGCCGCAGAATGCATACGGTAGCATGGAAGACCATTTGCCAGGCTAAGGAGAATGGGGGGCTAGGGTATGAAATCAATGGAAGACCTAAACATGGCACTGGTAGGGAAAGTTGGGTGGCGGTTCCTCAAGGATGACTCTAGCCTATGGACGAAAACCTTGAAGAGCAAATATATTAGACCGAATGGACATAATCACATAGCCCCATCGTTTGTGTGGAAATGTATTCAGAAGGGCATTAGAGAGGTGATTGTCCCAGGGCATAGATGGACGGTGGGTAACGGTCATGATACGGCTTTTTGGGAAGACTGTTGGCTCCTTGACAACCCCCTCATTGAGCACGCGATTGCTGAAGTGAGAATCGCCGATCGTAGCAAGAAAGTCTCGGAGTACTGGGTTGAGAACAGTGGATGGAGGTGGGACGACATTGATACGTTACTAACCATGTCAACCATGCTGAAACTCACTGCTGTAAGGTTGAGAAATGCAGCAGACACCTTATCGTTAGAGACTGATGATGGAGATATAGATGAATTATCGTGGAGAGGGAGTACAGATGGAAATTGTTCGGTTGCAATAGCATATTGCATGCTCAGGAACGAAGTGGATAGCTGCTGTATGGACAGAGAGGTTTTCAAGAAGATATGGACAATGGGATTGCAAGAGAGAGTAAGATTTTTCATGTGGAAGCTTCTACAGGGGGGAGTTCTAACGAACGAAGAACGCTCGCGCAGACATATCAGCACCAGTACAAATTGCTCGACCTGCCAAGGTGAACCGGAGACTCTCGAGCATTTGTTTAGGGACTGCACGGTCAGCAACGGAGTCTGGAAGGGTCTAAACGCGGATCGATATGGAGGAAATTTTTTTAGATTACCCTTTGCGACATGGGTAAGAGGTAATATTCTATCGAACCGTAAATTCAATAATTGTTGCGATTGGAATGTGGTGTTTGCTATAGGTATTTGGTGGCTGTGGAGGTGGAGAAACGAGAGAATTTTCGACAAGAAGGGCATAAGGCCGGATGGACATGTTTTTGTTATCACGACAGCTATGGAGGTGACCAAAGCGTGGAGGAAAAACAACAATGTGAAAACCCGTAACGATCATACCGTCATCCAGGTCAAATGGGATCCTCCCCCGGATAGTAGGATGAAGATCAACACGGATGGTTCAGTTAGAAGTGATGGAAGAGCTGCAGCGGCGGGTGTTATTAGGAACTCTACAGGGGAGTGGCAACTTGGGTATGTTGCGAACCTGGGTATGTGTACTGTCCCTATGGCGGAACTATGGGGCATATACCACGGTTTGAAGATCGCTTGGGAGAATGGGTACCGTGATGTGATTCTGGAGGCAGACTCACAACTCCCTATCTCTCTCCTAAGCAGAAACGTACCAAGATGTCACCCCCTCTCCAGTCTGGTTCGTAAGTGCCAAGACTATCTTAGAAGGGACTGGAATATCCAGTTCCGTCATGCCTTCTGCGAGGCGAATAATGTCGCGGATTTCTTAGCTACTCTAGCCTTTGGTTTCCCTTACGGGTTTTTTGTATTGCGTGACCCTCCCGAGGGTATAGTGGATCTTTTACATTGTGATGTAAGGGGTCGGACTATCCCCCGCTTGCGTACTACTTAGCCTTCTTTCATATATAATAAGCGCGACTAGATGCGCCGGAGACCACTGACTCTCCTTCACACCAAAAAAAAGTAAGAAAGTGATGGAGAAGTCATAATCATACATGAGTGGTTCGAGTTGAAACAACTCGACATGAAATGGAAGCAATATAATCCGTGTGACGCTAACTCACGAAGTGTAATGCTACAAAATTATTTTGATTATCATTTTACGTTTTTAACATTTCTTCTTTTTAAAAGACAAGTGCAAACAAATGGAGTTGAAAGCGAGGATCCAAGATCATTTCGAACTATGACGACCTGTACAAAAGCGGGTTTGAGCCCGGCTAAACTTAAAAATTTGTCCAAAGTGTCTGGTTTGGTCCCGTTCATCACATTCGGGCCTCCGACACTGCCCATATCCAACCATGTATAAACTCGGACGTATTGTCGGGTCGGACCGTATATACCCAAGTGTGTTCTATGAATCCCCAAATTTATTGTACAAAAACTAAACAACACAAAGTATTTCAACATAAAAATTACAATGAAGTTATATTGACAAACACTATAAAAATTTACAGTTCAAATACATGAAAAATGATAAGTTAAATACCAGTTAAATTATTATTGCATTGCAAATGAGTGTAATCAAACAACCCTACGAAGTATGAACTATGGTAGAAACTCTGGCCAAAGTACTTTTCCATTAAGGAAACCGTTACCCGTTACTATGTTCTTTCATGTCTCCAGAGCAATTCTAAGGAGGCCAAGGCTCCTCGCTTCTCTAGCAACCAACTGTTCCTCTCTCACCTCAGCTTCACCCCACCTAATTTCCCACATCTCCAACTTATTCCGAACTGAAAATCTTCACGCAATAGACCCCCGGTGGCTCCGTGGCTTCCAGCAGGACCATATCGATCAAATCCTCTTCTCTCTTCGATCAAACCCCATCTGCGCGACCAAATTTGTCCAATGGTTGGAAAATGTATCTGGGTTAGTGCCTAATGTTCAAACATACTCCTCACTTGCCCATATTTTACTTTCCCTTCGCATGTTCGATCATGCCCACAAGCTGTTCGATAAAATAATTCGTGGGTTTCGGAACGTGGATTTGTTTGCTGCACTTTCTCAGGGGTTTAGTGCTTATGGGTCTAATGCCAGTACTGTTTATAGCTGTTTACTTTATGGGTTTTGTAGGAATGGCATGATTGATCATGGTTTGGATTTGTACTTCAGAATGTGTGGTGGTGGAATAGGTGTTGCTCCCTATGCTTTGAGAAATTTGTTGGGTTTACTCATTGATTCGGGGCGGGTAGATGTTGCTGTGGGTGTTCTTGAGAAGGAAAGAAGGTTTGGATTCAATGTGTTTGAATTTTTTGTGGATTGGTTTGTTCATAAAAATGAATTAGAGAAAGGTCTATTATTTTACAGTGTGATGGTAGAAACGGGCCTTATGATTGAGATTGTAGATTGTAATAGAATTTTGAAGACACTGTGTAGGGAAAAATCTTTGCAAGATGCTTCTAAGTTCTTTAATTTGATGGAAAAGGTCGGTCCAAAGCCAAACCTGGTTTCGTTTAGTACTATTATTAATGCATATTGCAAGGCCGGGAGGGTGGAAGAAGCGGTTGAGCTTCAGAGATCAATGTTTCAATATGGAATAGCTCCAGACTTGGTTCTGTATAGTACTCTTATGGATGGCCTTTTTAAGGCGGGGAAGGTAGATGAAGGGGAAGCCATTTTTGTTGAGCTTGTAAATAATGATGTTAAATTGGATGTTGTTGCATTCAGCTCGGTCATGGATGCATTTGTTAGGGCAGGAGATCTGGAAAGTGCAGTAGGAGTATACAATAGAATGTTGACTCAGGAGGTGTCACCAAGTGCTGTCACTTATGGTATTCTTGTAAAAGGGCTGTGCAGAGAAGGGCTAGTTCTTGAGGCTTGTGGGATTGTTTGTGAAATGGTGAAACGGGGTTTTCAACTGTTGGACTTAACTCTCAGCAGTCTCATTGATGGCTTGTGTAAATCCGGAAATTTAATAGACGCATTTAGGATTTATAACATGATGCTAAATAAAGGTCCTGCTCCTGACATTGTGGTGTGTACTTCACTTATAGACGGGCTTAGCAAACATGGGCTGATGGATGATGCGATTAGATTCTTCTTTCAGACTGCAAAGAGGGGTTTACATCCAAATGTTTATACTTTCAACACATTAATAGATGGTTGTTCTAGATTAAATGGATTGAAGCATGCTATACAAATCTGGATTATGATGGGAAGATATAAAGTTGTGCCGGATGTTGTCTCATACACTTCACTCCTTAAAGCAATGACATCTCAAGGAAGACTAACCGAATCAGCAGCTCTTTTCTTTCGAATGTTAAAAAAAGGCATGTTGGTAGATGCAGTAGCATATTGTGCTCTGATGGATGAATTTTGCAAGCAAAATCAGCTAAAATCCGGGATGTGGATTTACGAACTCATGAGAAGGAATACAGTATCCCCTGATATTGCAGTATACAACGTTCTGATTAGAACGCACTTCAAAGAATGTCGGTTGAAGGATGCGCTAAATCTGTACAATCAAGTGACTGATCAAGGACCTGAGCCAGATATTGTGACATTCAACACGATGATGTGCGGCTTCTGCTCTTTGAGGTTGTTGAATGATGCAGTTAAGATGTATGAGAGCCTTGCAAAAGGACGCGTGAAACCCAACACAATTACTCATACCATCCTCATAGATGCTTTCTGCAAAGAGGGCAGAGTGGATGACGCTGTTTCAATGTTCAACGAGATCCTACGAAAGGGTCCGGATCCTAATGTTGTGACATACAGCTGTTTGGTTGACGGGTACATGAAATCTTGTGATACAAATAACGCGTTTGAGCTGTTTGAAACGATGTTGAGAAATGAGCTTCATCCTAACATAATCAGTTACAGTATCCTCATTGACGGCCTCTGTAAGAGAGGGAACTTGGATGAGGCATTTTTTACATTTCAGAGCGCTCTCGGAATGGGTTTGTTACCAGATGTTGTGACTTATGGAATCCTTATACACCGGTGTTGCAAGGTGGGGAGATTAGCGGAAGCTAAAGCGTTGCATGCACGCATGTTGAGGGAGGGTTTAACTCCAGATTATGTATTAGAAAGAGTTCTCGTGTCATATCGTATATGCAAAGGAGATATGGCACAGCATATTATTGAATGAAATGAGATATTTGTTTTTTGATTCTTTTTTATCTTTTGAGCTGTAAAGTTCTTACAGGAGTATATGAAGATAGTGAGGTACCTCCTCACCTTTTATAAGGCTTAGTTTTAATACTCTAACACCTCCAATTCTTCCTTGCTTATCTTCTTTCTAACCCTAACACTTGAGGTTTCTCACAGTTAACCTTGCTTTGTTTGATTAGATTCATTGACCTAGACAAGGGTTATTCTCTAACAGCTAACCATAGTATACGTATCAACTTCCTTGTTTTCATGTTTTCAGTTCATCGACTTCCTTATTGGTGGCTGGAAAGCCTGGAAGTATATATACAATATTCATCTTTAATTCCTACTAGCTTGTACAAGTGAAGTAGTTGAATATTCATCCCTGATAATCACTTATTGCTCTTTGCTCAAAATTTTAAAGTAGTATCGGAATGCTGATTTCCGAAGATTTTGCTCAAATTGAGCAGCAGCCTAATATTTAGGATATTGTTCATGTCAAGTACTTTAACTTTAAGGAGGTTTGTTTGGTGAGGGCTGATTGTTTCTGTCATGGTATAGGATATCTTTGATATTCAAAATCTTTTCTTTCTTGCGACTTACTGTTGCCTTTCATTTGATCTTCAAATTCTTTCAATTCTTTTTCTTTCATTGCCTTTCAATCACCATAGTGCTTCATTATACGTATTGGTGCAGTAATACACGCTCAAGAATGTTAGGGACAATCTTGTACAATTTGGGTATGCAAAAACTCAGACAAGAGGATGTGGACCAGATGCAGTTGGAGGCACTAGAGTTGAAAATTAGCACCTGGATTCATGCTACCCTAATATTGGTAAGATTCTGTTTTATATGCTTATGAATTATAAAAAGCCTGAAAAGAAAAATATCATGTTTGTCATTCAAAAAAGATGAGTGTGATCAAATATTCAAAGGGATTGATTATCTCAAGCATTAATTCTTTGCTGAAGTGGTTTCTTCTATTAGACATGTGAACGATAATGCTAGAGCTACATTGAGGTAAATTGTCCACTCTGATAAGAAGGTTGTTCAATAAGTTTGAGCCATTGATTTGATCATTCATTGGGGTGCATGATTCTAATTATGTGTTGTTTTCCTAATCCAGGAACTGCAGTTAAACCTTTAACATTTTTTAAGCTCAATGGTTTTCACTGCACAACCTTAGAAACTCTATCAGTTAAAAGAACATTTTAGGACTATACTGATTGCTGAATGGCTCCCTTCTTTTCCACTTTTAATATTGTACCATCTGTCACTATTATAGACTTTGAATTTTATCTATTTTTGGTAAATATGAGCTTCTAATTTAATTATGAAAAATCCAACTTTACCCAACAAGGTCTTTGAAAGAGAGAAGCTATTTATGGAAGCGAAAGAGACAGTTCTTTGGTAACTCGTCAGCTAGCAAGGAAGCTCGGTATCACTAGCTAGAGTTTCAAAGCTGCTCTCCCTGTCAAAGCAAGCAAGATCAGGTCAGTCCGATCAACTCAGAATTCGTGGCTGATTGATTTGGTTGGTTTTGATTAACTTGATCACTATATAGACGTGATGCAGTTAATATAGCCAATATAGGTGTATGTGCTTACGCACTTCAAGGTTGATGCCAACATCGGAAATAATAGTTGGGGAGCTAGCATTGCAAGCGGATCACTGGATTGAATCCTCCGGAGGAGACTCAGCTAGCTGCTGCAGTAGCCTCACAGAATAGTGAAGATATAAGTATTATCTTATCATAGTTTATTTTTTCCTTCTTTTTTAAAATGGTGGCTGCTAGTAGTTGTTATTATTATCTAGGTTATCTTTCGATTCCGAGATTGAAGGCTTCTAGTCTTCTAGATGGCTTGAAGCTGATTTGAAGAATATGAATTGGAGTTTGTAGTTGAACACATTGTTGTGTACGCTGGTGCCCGTTGTTTCCACAGACTTCTTTCCGACCCTAGCTGGAACGGGTGCTGTCTATGTGTATCGGTCCAAATGGAAAAGCGGTTGATCCTGTGACCCGGCAAAAACTATAGGTGGGGCGAGGCTGAGATTGTGTACACAAGTTGCGGCTGCCATGCCTATCATGGGTATCCTCATCCGAAATGAGCACGATTCATTGAATTCCCAGCGTTTGTGACACTATAAATTAAGAATGTGTTCATATTTAACTTATTTGGTCAGTTGAACAAGCTGATCTCAACTTTTTTCAAGTTGAGTGCAAGCTGAGTTCGAGTAATTCGTCTTATATAACAATTTAAAAGAATTATCATTAGGAAAAAAAAGGAGGGAAGCTGACATAACTTTTGCAACTGCTCACTATGATAGCAGGCCTTGCCTAGCATATGGGCATTTCCCTTTTCCAACACTCCAATACAAAACCCCACAAAAAACATATAATTATAGAAATGACCGTTTACTTATACTAATTGCTTATTCTTGTAAGGCTTAAAAGCTCTTCAATCTAACTACAAGCAACATTGAATTTGGGTCACAAGCTAGTCCCACACCGAGATGAATCAAGATCTCACTTGAAGTTAACGGTGGCTTGATACGTTTGCCCCGGCGACCAATACGACGAAGCAACGTTGTTTGCAACAATCGTTTGAGAATTTCCGGATTGTATCTTAAACGACAAAGTTTGTCCTCCGAGCTTAGAGAAAGCTTGATAAGAAGCACCCCAGTTACGAGTCATCTTAATCCACCCAGTATAACTTCCTTTCACCCACACATTACTGATGTCTCCGGATTCTCCAACGTTCATGACATACACAAGCAACCAATTAGGATTTCCTTGAAACTTGAAACGGATCCCACCTTTACGAGAACAAGCAACACGACGGTATTGAACGGGGACGATCCCCGCCTTAAAGATAGCGAAACGCATGAAAGCGGGTTTGGAGAGATCGAAATGGGTCCGTGGAGGGTTGCACCACCCACCGGCGTCGGAGGGTTTGTACCAGTTTGGCGGACAAAGGTTGGTAGCGGTTACGGTGATTGTTGGAGAGAAAGGGTAGCACCATTTCGAGTTGACACATTTGAGTTGGAAGCATTGCCCGCATGCTTTGCCATTGTTGAAGAGGGTCGTGCTCAATGCCGTGCTTAGGCTACCATAGCCATTGTCGTTTAAGTTGCCGTACCCGCATGCTCCGCCTGATCAGTCACCAAATTTAAGCTCATCGTCAATTCATTATGTTTATACACGACATAAGGCAATATGCCGATTGGTCAAAGATCACCTGGGTTTTTGTTACAGTTCGAACACATATGCATGGTGGGCCGAGCTCATCACATAAGTGTGTGAAGTTTCATTTAGAAGAAATAGTTTATCGACCCTATATATTATTTGCTAGACTCGTTATGCAATTATTATCGAGACGAGAACATTTCATCATTCGTACTTAAACATCGAGGCAAAACAAATAGTAGCATGCATGCATTTATACTAGACGGAATTAAACATGTTTTCAGGAAAGTAAACTGTGTTGCAGTCCGATTAACCTATATGGAAATCTCGACACCTAACGTCAACTTTTCAGATGATATTGAACTTAATGTTCTCGTCCGCAAGAATGCTTTAGAATGAATTAACTCTAGGTAATACTTCATTCTAACCACTTTTCCTTATTAAAAAAAAAAACAGAATCAATAAACATACGAACCATCGGCGCCCTCATAGAACGTAGCGTGGGCACCGGACTTCCACGCCCCTGTTGCATACGAGCCCGCAACTCCAACTAGATTCAAGATGCCGACGAGCGCCAATCCGATGATCAAGTGTTTCATCTTCCACGGATTTCTCAAGCCTTCCATCTTTTCTTGCAATGCTTCTTTGGAAGAGGAAGTGTTCGATGAGGAAGCACGTTGTTTGGTAGCAAATATATTGGAGAAAGCCGGCTTCTATTTACGTGCGTACATATAAACGTCCCAAAGCCCATTCCAAATTTATTATCTATTATTAATGATTGTGTATATATGTTGAGTCACATAAATAATCAAAATAAAAAAAAATATAGACGTGAGGTTCACTTAGATCAACAAGAGATATGATTGTATTATGAACTATAATATTTATGTGAATTTGTAAGATTGTAGGTGGCCATAAGTAAACTGATTGATGTCGAAATTTATATAGTTTAATAGTACAATAAAACACTGTATAATAATAATAATATTGAATTATAAAATTAAGATTTGAAAAGTCTTGTTTCCATCAACTGATATTCAGTATAATTGGTCGTGAGACACTTGCTCGTAGGTGCCTAATACGAGCGGACATCGACACGCTTAATCTAGACAATTTTATAAACTAGCCGAGTACGAGCTGAACCTAAATTTTATATGAGCTTTAAATGTGTTCGTATTCGACTCGTTTAGAGAGTGAACGAGTTCGAACCGAGCTTTTGACAAGCAGAGCCCGAGTAACTCGGCTAAAATAATGCTCATGTGTTATTTTAGCTGAACCTCGTTTATAATGAGTTCGAGGCGAGCCAAACCTAAATTTTGTACGAACTTTAAAATGTGTTCGTATTCGATTCGTTTAGAAAATGAACGAGCTCGAGACGAACTTTTAGCGAGCCGAGCGTGAATCGAGCCTTAATAACTTGACTAATATTACGCACTACTTATTCAGGACATTTGGCTCATGAGCTTCGATAATGAACGCTAACTATTTGGTGATCATTTCCCGCATTTTCACTTACGCTGATGTTGACTTTTGGTTAGTTCAGCTACAAAGCGGCGGCGTGTTGGGGACAAGATAAAAGGATCGAGATATTGTTCAATATATATATTCGTTGACTAAGAGGCATGTTTCGATTGAATTGTGTTATTTTTGTGTTGTCCACTTCTATTTTTAAATATGAGTATCTAATTTTGTAAAAAATGCTAATTAAAAAATATTTTTACTTTAATTGGTGAAACTTTTAGTGGAAGTTTTGATCAAATCTCAACAAAATTTATTAAAACTTCTTACGAAAGCTTCAAATCTCAACCGATTAAAATTATAAAAAATTAATCTGATATCTAACTAAACAATTTAATTAAAAATATACTATTAATGATTAACTTGTTAAGTAATTAACGTCTAAATTTTAGAAATTCAAATTTTTTGATAAAAAATGCAATGGTAATTAGAGTATATCATTAAGGAAAAAATGACGAGCCTACTACAGTCTAAGTAACAAAGATATGTAGGTCAGTTTAGTTTTAACTCCGCAATCGGAAATGGAATGAAAACGAATCTATTACATACGTATGCCCTTGTTCATGAAAGTTTTTTGAATTATTCTTTTTGGTTTGAAGTAATTGAAGTAGAGTTTGATTACTTTTGATACTTTATAGGGTAACAAAATGTGGGAAAACAAGTGTACTTTGCAATAAACCACAAGAAATGATTCCATAAAATTTCATGAATAAGGATATGCATATTGACTAAATTCATTTTCATTACGTTTCCGTTTCCGGAGTAGGAACCAAACGGGCCCATAATGTTAATTATAAATAGAAAATGTATATATAATGGGTTGGGTCGAACAAGCCCAATGGCCACATACTAAATTTATTCCACTGATAATCCAAATAGATTAGCCGTACGCAACAATCTTTCCAAAAGAAAAAGGAAAAATGTATCATTTTCGCGCTCTTCTGCCTCCCCGAATTTAACTCCTCGCGCTCAAATCCCCCTTTCTTCGTTCTAGGGCTTCTCCGCTTCTTATCGTCTCTCTTCATTTGCCTACATAGCCAAGCTAATCTCAATCATTCTCTTCATCCACTCCCACACGATCTCATTTTTTCCGCAAAAAAGCCACCGGAGGTACGAACGTCCGATTTCGCTAGGGTTTGGTGTTCTTGTGTGGAATCCGAGGACTGTGAGACGAATTAGGGTTTAATATGGCGGTCGAGTTGACGCAGGGGGCGATTGAAAGGATGTGCAATGGGGACACCGAGATTAAGCCGTATCTTCAGGTGACGGAGATCAGGCTGGTGAATACTTCGAATCAGAATTCCGCAAATGAGCGTTACCGGATGTTGGTTTCCGATGGGATTCACACTCAGCAAGGTATGCTCGCTACTCAGCGCAATGATCTGGTCAAGTCTGGGAAGTTGCAGAAAGGATCGATTGTGCAGTTGCTTCAGTTTGTGTGTAATCTTATTCAGGGAAGGAAGTGAGTTTTCATCTCTCTCTGTCTGCGTTTTAACTCTTTCAATTGACGTGTTAGCTGTTTCATTATATTATTCTCTGTGCATATGAATGATGAATTGTTCTTTTGTTATAATTTGTTCGGTTTTTGTATTGCATGGTGACTCGGTGAGCTTCTGATTGAATTAACTGAGATGGTATGACTCATCCAAGTGAGCAGTTTCGCTGGTTGGGACTTATGGTTTATTATTGATGAGAAAAGAACATATGCTTGCTAACCCTTTCTTCTAATTTGTAATGTTTTTATCTGGGATAGATTTATAGTGTGTGTTTTTTTGCAAAAAAAATATTCACTTCATTAGTGCCTTTTCTTCCAAAAAGAATTTAGTTAAGTTTCAGGTCATATGTTGAAGATAAAAAAAAAACAATTGATTAATTTATTATGATAGGATGGAAGTAATAGTTAAAGTTTTGATCTTGAGAAAGGTAAAAAACTGAACTGCTTTTCTATGGTATGTTTTACTTGTAATTCTCCCGCATTCCATAACCATGAATGGCCAATGGAAATATCTCTTAATTTGGTACACGACTGACTTGTTCTTCCTTGATTTTGTAAAATGTGTGCAGAATCATCATTATTATTGAACTGGATGTGATCCAAGAGAAGTGTGATACTATAGGACAGCCAGCATCATACATGGTTCCTGGTGGTGCGAGACCTGCTCAGTTGCAGTCTCCCCCTGATCAGACAAGCACAACGTTTGTAAACCCTCAATATGGAAATGCTCAATCTTCAGCCGGTTCTTCTGTTTTGAATCCAAATTCAACTGGAGGACCTCCTATGCAGGCCCCAAATTTGCAACGTGGACCTGAGGTGCAGTCTTATGGTAGTTCTTATGCAAACAATTCTGACAGAGGAAGATTTGCTCCCACACATTCTCCTACGCAACCAATTAGACCTGGGTTTGGCTCTGGAAATTCTGCTGCTTCCACTAATACCGGTGGTTTCAACAACCATAGGACGGAAATCCCGCATGGCCCTACAAATGCTCCTACAAATGCTCGGCCTGTACATCAGCAACCACCGCCCATGTACATGAACAGGGGTCCCATTGCTAGAAATGAAGCTCCTGCAAGGATAATTCCAGTTGCTGCATTAAATCCTTACCAAGGTCGGTGGACGGTTAAGGCTAGAGTGACTGCAAAAAGTGCTTTAAGGCCTTACTCCAATGCCCGTGGGGAGGGGAAGGTCTTTTCCTTTGATCTTCTAGATTCTGATGGTGGAGAAATTCGAGCCACCTGCTTTAATGATGTTGCTGATCAGTTCTACAACCAAATAGAAGTTGGTCAAGTGTACATGATTTCCAAGGGACAGTTGAGGCCTGCTCAGAAAAAGTACAACCATCTCCCTAATGATTATGAGATCGTATTAGATGTCAAATCCGTAGTACAGCCTTGCTCTGATGATGACAACTCAATTCCTAGACAACAGTTTCATTTTCGTCCGATCAGTGATGTTGAGGGGATGGAAAACTATAGTATTGTGGATCTTATTGGCATTGTATCTTCAATTACTCCTACCGCTACAATTATGAAAAAAGACAGTACCGAGACACAGAAGAGGACCCTTCAGTTGAAAGACATGTCTGGAAAGAGTGTTGAGTTGACCTTATGGGCTGAACTTTGCAATACAGTAGGTCAGGAATTGCAAAGCATGTGTGATTCAGGGCAATTTCCTGTATTAGCTGTAAAATCTGGTAGGGTTAATGATTTTAATGGAAAGAGTGTGGGAACTCTTTCAACAAGCCAGTTGTTAATAGAGCCAGATTTTCCTGAAGCACGTGCCTTGAAGGTATGGTTTGACAGGGAAGGGAGGGACACTCCCTGTCTTTCAATTTCAAGGGAGGGTTTAAGCTCAAGAATTGAAGTCCGGAAAGATATATCTCAAATTAAGGATGAGAAGTTGGGTACATCTGAGAAACCTGATTATATTACAGTATGTGCTCATATAACTTTCATTAAAGTTGACAACTTCTGTTACACTGCTTGCCCCATCATGATTGGGGACAGGAAATGCGCCAAGAAGGTGATAAACAACGGCGATGGAAAATGGCAATGTGATAGGTGTGACCAGGTGGTTGATGAATGTGAGTATCGGTACATTCTTCAGTGTCAGATACAAGATCATACTGGCCTAACATGGGTAACCGCATTCCAGGAATGTGGGGAGGAGATTATGGGTGTTCCTGCGAAAGAGTTGCACTCTTTGAAATTTACGGGGGATGATGAGAAGTTCAATGAAATCATTTCTAGTGTCCTTTTTACCAAGTTCATATTTAAGTTGAAGGTGAAGGAGGAGACTTACAGTGATGAACAGAGGATCAAGTCCAGTATCATCAGATCCGACAGGGTAAATTTCTCGTCCGAAACAAGGTATCTTCTAGGCTTGATGACAAAGCCGACAACTGAAGGTTCTAGTACTCCCTTCAGTGCTGGAAACAGTTATCCAACAGGGCAACAACCCACAGCCCCTACTGTCAGCTATGGTGGAAACACTGGCTTTTCAGCCCGAGAAACTGGGGGGTCTGCCAACCAAGCAACAGGGACATATGGTGCTCCATATGGTGGTTCTAGATACACAACAGGCAACATATCTGGTGGTGTGTATGGATCCTGTAATAGCTGTGGAGGTACTGGTCACAACACAGCAAACTGCCCTAGTGTAATGAGTGGGCCTGGTCATTCAACGGGTGGTGGCTATGTTAGTCGAGCACCAGCTGTTCCTGCACAAGGAGGCAGTGGTGGTGAAGAATGCTATAAATGTCATCAGACGGGACATTGGGCGAGAGACTGTCCGGGCTCAAATGGAGTCTCTCATTCTTTGCCTTCTACTGGTGGGGCTAGTGGAGAATGCTATAAATGCCATCAAACGGGGCACTGGGCAAGAGACTGTCCAGGGTCAAGTGTAGGGAATCAATCTGGCGGAGGTAGTGGAGGCGGTGGCGGTGGTGGTGGAGAGTGCTTTAAATGCCACCAATTCGGGCATTGGGCCCGAGACTGTCCTGGCATAAGTTCGGTTCCTCCTGCGTATGGGATGCAAAGGCAGCAGTTTGGCGGTCACTAGTTTTCATGGGATCCTTGAGAACAACTTTAGTCTGTACAGCCTACGTTTATGCAATGCGCTGGTGTTATCCTTCGAACAAAACTGTCAGATACCGAATTGCAGGGAATTTCACCACTGAAGCTCTCTGCAATGTTTTGGATGCTTGCAAAGGTAGTTCTTTTGTGTTTTGTTTTGTTTTGTTTCGTTTAAATATCCTTTTATGACCATACTCCTGCTGTTTCCCTTAGTTGTATGCTTTGCAACTGCTTGATTTTTCTCTAGTAAGTTAAATGGTAGTCTTGATAATGTATGGTTGATAAATCGGGTAAAGTACTCAGGCAGTAGTATGCCTGGGATTGCTCGTGTCTTTAGTTTGTCTTGGTTTAATTCTTGTCCCATGTACTCATTAGTTAAGCTTTTGTGTTTTTGTCATCTTTCTGTGTTGAATTGGGAATTGATTCCATGTAATGCCCTGGTGCCAAAGCTTTATAGCTTTGGGTGTCCTCAAAGGAGAAAACCCGAAAGAGAATAATGTTCACAAGTTTTAACAGTGGAATATTGGATATCAGGTTTATTTTATGATAGAAAAAAAATCGTTTCCTGTTGAGGATATTTCCAATAACCGTTCTTCACCAAACCCTTGTTCTTGTCTTGCTTCCAGTACGCAGGAATCGCACTTAAATCGTTCAATATATCAGCGTCTTTGTCTAGCAGTGCTATGTCCCTCATTGTATTAGTTTGCTCAACATGCTACTTAAGACAACGGTGAAACGCATACAGTAGTGATAGCGGTAGAATCGTCGTAGACTTTTGGTTGTTTAGACGTTACTGTCACTGGTTGTAGTCTTGTAGACAGGTGCATTATCTAGCTGGTTATATTGCAAATTTATTTTAAAACGGAAGTCTATTTGAGCTTATTAGACGGAATTTAAACCTAAAACACATAGGGATGTGCAACTTTGGACCGGACTGGAAAACCGCACCGGACCGGAATTTACGGTCCTGTCTACAGTTCAGGGTTTTTTGAAAATCCGGGTTACGGTCCGGTCCGGTTTTTGGACCGTATAAAACCGTAACCCGTGTTGGACCGTAAACTACAGATTTCCGGTATGTTCCAGTTCGGTCCGATCTGGTCCACTCGGTCCGGTTTTGGACCGGAAAACCTCACCAAAATTGCACCATTTAGGTACAAACCGGTCCGGTCCGGCCCGAAATATTTAAAATTGCACAATTTAGAGACAAATCGGTCCAACCCGGAACCAGTCCGGACCGGACCGTTACGGTCCAAGGTTTTATCAATTTACGGTCTGGACCGTATGCACAACCCTAAAAACACATGTGCGCGACTACAAATGTGTCAATCCAATGTTAGAATGACTTGCCAAAATATGTCCCCATCCTCACCACAAATGTGTCGATCCAATGTTAGATTGACTCGCCAAAATATATCCCCATCTTGACCGACAATTGTTGGGTCTCGTCATCTCTTCTAAACTTCTCTCAATGTCGTAGTAGGTTTTCAACATACATGTTGACTAATGCTATGTTGGCCCACCAAAATTTGACTTTCTATCAATTTAGGCCTCGTTCGGTAGTCATTTTTAACATTCAACCGCGTATATGAATCGGTTGAAAAATGGGGTTGAATGAGTTGAATCATTCAATCACCCTCCTATAGCTGAATCGATTGAATGAGTAATTTATACTTTTCTATCCTTTGAAAATCTGATGATTTATCGGGATAATGGGAGAGCAGTTCCACATCTTAAAATTTAACAACATTTCACAAAATCTTTCCTAAAATCAAGCAACTACATATGCAACAAATGATAATTCAACAACTCACAAATCGACGTCAATTCCACAACTCAAAATTCAACAAAATCTTTCCTAAAATCAAGCAACGACAGCTTACTAAAGAATAATCGCTCTAAGCTTAGCGCAATCTAGATTATGGTCATCGACGAATTTCCTAAAATCAAACAATTTAGGTAAGGTTTCCAAAAATCAAACAACAACGGTAGAGAAAGATTACCATACGTGGCTAATGGAACTCCGACAGTGAAGGTGAAGGGAGAATCGGGCGGCGCAGGGGAAGGAAAACTCCGGCAGTCAAAGCAACACTCCGGCAGGGGAAAGATTAAACCACGACACCCCTCATTCACGTCTCTTGTGTTAGGGGTTAAGGCGGACATTGAAAACCAAAAGGAGGCTGAGTGAAGGGAAGAGGTCTCAACTTACCCTTTTTTTTTTATTTCAATTTTAAAAAAGTTTTTAAAAAATAATTAAATTGTAGGGGATTACATAAGGACTTTTTGGTCTATTAACACCTCATTTAACCCATTCATTCTCATCTTAAACGAACATAAAAACAAATTAATTCGATTCATTCCATTAAGTTTCAGTCACATTTTTCAGTTCCATTAAGTTTCAGTTTCAGTCACGACATACCAAACATGTCCTTAGTTGAATTCAATCATCTTAGTAGTCTTATCAGTTACCACATACAACATACTATTTGAATTAATGTGTCAAACGCACTGATATCTATCAGTGTAACAAATGGGATGCAATAAAGTGTATTAAGACGTTAACCCATCAATAAAATGTAGAAGCAACTCCAAGTTATGAGCAGAAGAAAGGTTACGTTACTTTAGAATGGGGAGTTCTTATGGTCCAACACTACCTCCACACCAACATGGCAAAACCACCACAACAAGGCATATCCGGTGAGGCTAGCCAACCACAACCAGTTCCGCTTGTCAATTAAAAGCCGGGACAATTTTGGCACCAAGTCATGCACGTTGTGAACCTGCAACACCTTCACCCCATGTTTTCGACTCTTTCCTTGAACCTCCTATTCCCTACTCGTGGGCCTGAGAACGAGAACATAATTATGGGAACTTGAACCCCGAGTTGGGTCAGGTTCTAGCATGTCTCTACCTCATCAAATTTGCAAAGCATTGAGAGTGCACTACCCACACCATGGCTCGTTAGGGTTATGCTAAGTGGTTGGTTATTGTCTCCGTATTGGTTTATAAGTTTGCCGATCTGGATCAACACCTGATAGGGTTAAGAACCAGAACACAGTCACTCAAAATTAGTTAGTGATTGCTAATACTAAAACAGAGAATTTGTGAACTTTTGTGTTATCTTTAAGCTTAAAATTATTAGTAGTTTAAATGTCAAATCTTGACTCTTTTTTTCCTGGATTTGTGTCTCGTTGAGTTTTCTTTGTTTTTTTTTTCCAAATCTTCTCTCTAGACCAAACCGTTCCGGCCTATTCAAGCCACACAAGTTTGACATGCTCGAACCATCCTAGTATCAAATTGCTTTGATACTACGGGCTTTGTAATTTTGTATAGATAATTAACTTGTATGTTATGAAATCTATCAATCCAATGAGCTTTGTATAGATAATTAACAAATAAAAAAAACGAGAACAAGTCTCCGGGATACTCGAAATTGTTATCCTCATCGGTGTACAATAGCTCAAACCCATGTACGAGACCCGGTTACAGTTTGGGAGCTCCATGAAGCCATCGTCAGCGATCCTAAGCAAATCTGAACCCGCGCCCCGCCAAACAACCGTGATGTCTCTATGGCCCATTCGAGCCGATTTGTCGTCTTCTGAAACTGCCACGTAGCCCTCCCAGATTGGTTTATTTATCCCTTTGTAGATGATCTTCTTAGACAACACATAAGTAAGATCTTCAAAGAAAGAAACCGAAATCACGTTGTCATAAATGGAGAAGGTTCAAAACATAAGTTTGCAAATCATTGAAAATGACGAACCACTTGAAATCAATAAAACCCAAAACCATTAATAACCTGAAAATGACCCGGACCAAATTATACCCGAATAGAATAACCTGATCACGACCTTAATTACCCAAAATGCCCGGCAACCCAAACTAACCCGTTCCGATTTCAACCCGAGCTATCATGACCTGAACCGTTAACACTGTTTGACACCTCTAATAGGAGGTGCTTTCTTGGAGTTTCACCTTTCACTTTTCCACAAGAGTTAAGAGTTTTGTTGTACATCATTTTGGGTAATGCTATTTTGACACTGAGTGGTTCGTCCCTCACCAACGTCATTTTCCAGGGACTTTTAAGGTCGTGCTTTGGCATTTTGATATCTTTCGATGCATTCTCTTCTAATCGTGATTTTCATTGCTTTGCTTTGTTTTTGTTGTTTTGATGGCTTGACAGTTGTATCGTGTGTTGCTTTGTCGGCATCACGAACCACTATGTTGTCCAATATCTCGAACTCCTTTAACGGAACATGATTAATAGATATTCGATCATTTTTTTTTGGTGGAAAGAAAAGTCAGTGTCTAACGCATCTAAACGTGTTTTTATTATTTAAAAAAAGGGCTAAATAGTAGTCAACCAATTTTATTACTAATTTACTAGTTTCGGAAGCAACACGAGCGCCAGCCTAACTCCAAGCCCGGAAATAAACAGTGGAGGGAGATAACCGTTAAACCCCCAACCCAATCGGAAAAATGCTTTCAACGCACCATCGCTTCTCTGCCCCCAACCCTATCATACTCTTTCCACCACCACCGCCTCGCCGCCTTTCCAGCTCTCTATACTCCTCATATTCCTACCATCGATCTGCTGCTACTTCCGCGGCCGTTCGAATCTTCGCTGCGAAATCGCCTATTGGACCCACTTTCGGCGATGGAGACTCGCGTGGCTCCGAACGCGACCGGATTATTGCGCGTCTTTCTGCCTCCGCTGTCTTCTTCCTCGGACTTGGCGCGCTTTCTTGGACTTGTTTCGGCTCTGTACAGTTTGCCGCTAGCGCCGCCGTGCCTGTCTCTGTCGGACACCGAATTGTGGAGGATATCGTAGCTGAAGGTAAAAATTGGTCTCCGGCTCTTCTACAAATCTTTTTCCTCATTCTGTCTGAATGCAATTGCTAATCTGATTAGATAATTGGATGAGAGAGATATATAGTTCTGTATCATACATCGGTTCAGAATTTGCTCCGAGTTGCGTAGATAGGGTGATTACAAAGCTGATGTTTTCACTTTCATTCAAGGTGAGAAGGCAGGGTTTAGTACTTTTTCCGCGTGTCAAAGTTCGTACTTGGTTCACAGAGGTATGGTGGAAGCATATTTTATTCTTGTAAGGTATGCAAAGAGGAAGGATAACGTATAAACTAGTCAAGAGAAGCAGTGTTTATTAACGTGAATATTGAGAGACATTTATACAGAAGGGATAAAGATCTTCTCTAGAGACTAACAAATGTTTAAACTAAACTACTTAAGAGAGTATATTATGGTTGACATTCCCCTCAAGTGAAGCTCCAGGTTTGAGCTGTAACTATAACAAAGTCTGAAACCTATAACGCAGCAGCAGCTTATGTAATACATTAGCGAGTTACAACCCCAGGATGCATGGCTGGAAGAGTAGGTTGCACAGGAATGGGTTGGGGTACAGGTGCCTGCGTAGGTGGAGATGGAGGGGAGGTTGGTGCTGGAATGACGGCACGTTGTGGCAGGGAGATGGAAGTGGGTTCTGTAGGGGTTGTGGTAGCGGAAGTAGGTGCGGTTGAAGATAATATTGCTAAACCAAATTGTGTCCATTCATGAGTAACATCGGAGGGACCATCAGGATTTGGTTTCATTCGACTATAGGGAAAAACATCCTCAGCAAAACGAACATGTCTCGAAGGGTAGACACGTTTGGTGACCGGATCTAGACATTGATAAGCATGTTGTGTGGAAGAGTACTCAATGAAGACACATGGTATAGTTTTGTGCTCAAGCTTGTGACTCGAATATGGCCTTAGCCAAGGAAAACACAAACAACCAAAGCTTTTCAACTTTGTGTAGTTTGGTTTAAGGTTGGTTAAGTTTTGATACTGATTGGTGAAGTTATTGGATGGAGAGGGAAGCCTATTGATTAAATAGGTAGACATGATCATGGCCATCGGCCAGTGATCCAAAGGAATGGAGGCATGGGTGAGTAAGGCAAGCCCCGCTTGTACAATATGAAGATGCTTTCGCTCACTTAGACCATTGTGTTCTGGGGTATGTGGTGTTGTTGTAAAATGAGAGATACCATGATCACCAAGGAAGTCTCTAAGGGCAACATATTCTCCCCCATTGTCAGAGTAGAAAATTTTAATCTTGTGTTGGAAGTAGTTCTCAACCAATGATTTAAACTTGATGAATGTGAGATTTGAACTTTAGAGGGTATAGCCATGTATACTTTGTGAAATAGTCGACAAAAATAACATAATACTTATACCCATCATATGACATAATTGGTGAACTGCGAACATCACTAAAGATCACCTCTAGAGGCTTGGAGGATACAAGAGACGAATTATGAAAAGGAAGTTTATGAGTTTTATTCAAGTAACAAGAAACACAATTGTGTTGATGGAAAAAACTACACCCTAAGTTAACGCTGTAATGAAAAACTTATGAGGAAGGGTGTCCAAGCTTGTGATGCATGGATGTAGAAGAGACTTTGACGGTTGTGCTAACCATGGGACTTGGTTAAGACCAGACATAGACACCGTCAATACATGGTCCTCTAAGGATTGTTTGTTTGGGTTGGATGTCCTGCACAAGAAAACAATTAGCATCGAAGACAACGGAATATGGTGAGTTTTGTGTGAGTTTCGACGCCTGAGACAATGTTCTTGGTCATGCTAGGTACACATAAGACATCAGACAAAGGAATTTTTGAACAATTGATAGTTGAAGATCCAATATGAGTAATGGAAAGTCCCTTACCATTTCCTACCACCATTTCATCATCACCATTGTAGGGATAGTGTAGAGCCAAATTGGCTAAGTCATTGGTTACACGGTGCAATGCACCACTATCAACTAGCCATGGGGACGCAGATGGCGGGTTAGTGCCCAAGATTGGTTTGAGGAGCCGGCTGAGATGGGAATCGTGTTGATGAAGGGACTCAATGTTTGGATGAAGAGACTTGTAAACCCTACAATGAGCTAAAACATGTCCAATCTGGCGACATCATTGACAACGCCCTTGTGAAGGGTTTTGGTGTGTGATGTTGGCTCTGCTTGGTTGGTAAGTATTCTTGTTGGTTGTGGGACGGGTATTGACGTTGGCCAGTGGGAGGGGATTGAGTAGCTGTAGAATATGCAGGAGAG
Source organism: Fagopyrum esculentum (assembly GCA_033239045.1). NCBI lineage: Eukaryota > Viridiplantae > Streptophyta > Magnoliopsida > Caryophyllales > Polygonaceae > Fagopyrum > Fagopyrum esculentum. The sequence continues at coordinate 10,393,139 of BSUD01000007.1, forward strand.
TTCGACTGGTGGCCGTCATTACTTCTCCAGCCTCCTTGTGACTGCTTCAACGAGAGCTCATGATTAATGAGTTTCTCATGAAGTTCTTCGAAAGCAATAGACGAGTCCCTTGCATTAATGGCATGAACGACTGGAAGGGAGGGCTCATCGAGACCTTTGGGAACGTAATCTGTGAGTTCTTCAGGAGAGACTGGAGAATCAAGCGATGCAAGGAGATTAGTGGCCTTCCTTATGTTATGCATATAGATGGAGATAAAGTCATTACCCTTGGTCATTGTGCGGAGCCTCTCCTTAACCTGCTTGATATGTCCTCTTGATGGATTGCCATATGTGAATCTGAGAGCTTCCCTCACCTCATTAGATGTCTTTGCCGTAGCGACAAAACTGGCTACGTCTGTTGATAGGGTTCCCAAGAGTGAACCGTATATCAACTTATCTTGACGTATATACGTTTTGTATTCGGGGTTGGGAGTGGTTGTGTTTGGTAGGGTTTTATCGGGAATTGTTATTGTTCCTAGGAGATACCCGTCCAGATCGTAACCTTCCAGGGTTGCTAGGATTGCCGATTTTCAGATTATATAGTTTGTGGGGTTAAGTTTGATAATTTTGTCAGGATGACGATGATGAATGGCTTTGTATGTTCATGTGGATTCGGTAACGTATTTGAATGCTCAGCCATGGTGACATAGTTGATATAGGATCGAAAGAGTCTGATACAATATAAACTAGTCAAGAGAAGCAGTGTTTATTAACGTATTTGAATGCTCAGCCATGGTAACGTATTTGAATGCTCAGCGAGGAGTAGATGTGTATCTGTGAGCTAGTAATAACATTTCTCAGTCTCTGACAGTTCTAAAATTCCTTTTCTCATTTCATCAGAATTCAATTTCTTCCATTAGGAAGTTAATTGATGAGTAGAAGGTTAGATGTGTGTGTGAGAGAGAGAGAGGAGAAACAGTATTTCGAGGCATACCTTGATTTGGCTATACTAACAATATATAAACGACTTGAGGACAGGGTCCACACTTTGAAGTTTGAATTGAGGTGAGAAGGTAGGGTTAGTAATCTTCTGCTTTTTTCTGAAGGTTCACACTTGGTTCAAAGAGGTATTGTGGAAACATATTTTATTCGTCTGTGGCATGGAAGGAGGAAGCATGATGAACTATTTCTCCATGAATCCATATGCGAGAGAAAAGATTTAATGATCAAAATGACAGTTCATGAACTAGTTATAAAATTTCTACTTTTGTCATTTTGATTGCAAGTGTTTTTAATAGACCCAGTTGCATGCCATATTTTTGTTATGGGTTCTCTCCTGTGCAAGCTTTAAATGTAGACTTGTCGGTAGGAATTTCCCGGTAGGAATTTCCATGGAAATGAATGACATGGGGAACTGGATATTTTGTATATGTTTCAATTAGTTTGTGTAGATGTGTTATAGTTATCTTAAAAGTGAGAATTTTCTCTCATGCTTCCATATTTACACCCTATAGTTCTTGTGCAATTTTCTGATGCAGATCAAGAATGTCAAAAGACTGCAGATAAAGAATGTGAAAAAACTGACGAAGATGAAGAAATGAGAAAGGCTTTTGATAAATGGAAGTCGAAGACATTTTCCTTGACTGTGCCTCTTAGAGTTGTTTCTTTACGTGGCTCTGTACCTCCCTCTTGGATCAAGGTCTGTCGAACTTGTTGTATTGCTTTGAATGTGAATTTTCAGATGTTAATACAGATATTGCTGGTGGTGCTAAATGCTAACTTTATGTTAACGAAACGAACTCCAAGTTTGAAATTTGAATACATGTTTACTGACATTGTTTTCCTAGCACCTTTTTAAAGATTTTGTTTTCAAGTCCTCTTTTACCTAGCATTGAAGAAATTGATTAAGATTCTCACTTTGCATGTGCTTTTTTGGTGGTATGATAAGTTGGTTTCTCTAATTGAATGATTAAATTATGTAGGATTTTGTTGAATGTCAAGGAAAGAGGTCCAAGCTAATCCTAGAAACTCGTGGTAGTCTTGAGGGCATATTTTCTGAGATTTCTACTGCTTTAAGCAAAGGCAAAGCTGACCCTAAATCTGCAGCTGTGGCTGATATTGTCACAATTGGTGATTCCTGGCTGAATCTGGCCATCAACAAGGCTATGATTGAACCCATACAAGGGGCAGAAAAACAAGATTGGTTTAAGAGCTTACCTGAAAAGTGGAAGGTAAGAACCATGTACCTTTGATGCTATCAAGCCCGGACGTACTTCAATATATGCCTCAAGGTTGCCCATCTATATTTAATAGCAGTATTGAACCTTCTTTGAACTGTAGCATTCAATCAGAGTTGTGAGTTTGTGTAGATGATTTATCTGAAGCAAATTCATGCAATAAGGTGGCGATAACGGGTTGATGCTTCATCTAAAATAGAGTTCTGAAATTGTATACACTGAAGAACTCAAAAAAAAAAAACTTGAATATTGAACAAGTTTATAAAGTTGGCTCGTGGCTGGGATGTATGCTGATGTAGTTTCAGGTATACTTGTGCAGGAATAGTGAAGGGATAATGGACCCTAAAGGTAAAATATGGGCTGTTCCTTATCGGTGGGGAAGCCTGGTTATAATGTACAAGAAAAGCAAGTTCAAAACACATGGAATCCCTCCAATACAGGTATGCTGCCGCAGGTAATTTAGTTATGAACAAGCCTCCCTCTTCCATAGGGTGATATGAATATGTTCTTCCTGCAGCATCATGTATATTTGTTCTTGCATTTGAATCTGGCAACAACTTTTAGATATGTGACTGTTTAAAACACTTTGAGCATACATGAGGCAACTCAAAGGCTGTGGCACATATATTTTAGGGTTGATTTCTTGTTCCTTACTCTAATTATTCTGCTAGTTCTACTTGGCTGATCCTATCTTTATCAGAAAAGAACACGGTAGACTTGTTGAGATTCAGCAGACTGTAGATAGAAAGGTTTTATGTGACTTTAAACTAACAACGAAAAATACATTTGTATGTATTTTTTAAGTATTGTTTCTAAAATTAAAGTGAAACATTTGTGCAGGACTGGGCAGATCTTTGGCGTCCTGAGCTTGCTGGGAGAATATCAATGATTGATTCTCCCAGAGAGGTTATTGGAGCAGTGCTGAAATACATGGGAGCTTCATATAACTCGAAGAATATTGACAAAGAAGTGCCTGGTGGGATCAATGCTGTCCAACATAATCTAGCAGTGCTTGCAAACCAGGTACAAGGACAAGGATGAGAAATTGACAAGTGATTCTTTATGCATAAATAAATAAAAAAGTTTTAGAAAAATTGTACAGAATTCCTTTTTACGGGCTATTGGGATTTTGACCATATATTTCCCTTCCCCTTTGGACAAGAAATTTTGAAGTGACCAAGCACACAAAACCCGGTCTGTGGAATGTTATAGTAGTCATGATTCTGCCTACAGGTTCATGTAGTGCAAGTTGTCTGACAGTGTAATCGCTCACTAAGTGTTTTGATGGCTGTGTGCAGGTTCTCTTGTTTGACAGTGTTAATTATCTAAAAGCTTTCACAGTAGGTGATGTTTGGGTTGCTGTTGGATGGAGTAACGACATTCTTACTGCTGCAAAGCGGACACCAGATGTTGCCGTCGTTGTGCCAAAATCTGGAGCTAGTTTATGGGCCGATCTCTGGGTAGGTTCTCCATGGCCCTTGTATGATTGGTTAACATTAAGTTAAACAACTTAAAATTAGGTCTTTGTACATGCTTTCTTATAGTTTGAATTCCATGTGAACAAGGAGTAACTTACACCATCACTCTCGATAGTTGCATTTAAGCACCCCTTATCCACCTTTATTAGCAACATAATGAAATCCCCAAAGCAATTCAGGTGTGTAGTTGGCCCTAAACATTCTGAATAAGGCCATTTTGGAGGATATTTTTTAAGGCTATAAGTCGATGCTGGAGTTGATTTGTTAAAAGTGTGGTTAAATGCAACTTTCAATGTAAAGAGTTGTTTTGTGGAATTTAGATTAAGTGGGGTTTGTGTAGTTGGTCCTAAAGCAATTGAGGTCTGTTTGGATCTCATACAATTGACAACACTTCTCTTTCTTGGGATCCAAGTAAGAGAACTTTTGTTAATACTACATTATGATGAAAGTTAAAACATCACTTCTACTGAAATGTACTATAGACCAAAACCATTGCATTGTAGAACTTGTGAATTATGCATCAAATAAGCATTGTGAAGATCTGATCTGTTGTCACTTTATGTGTCATCATACTTTGCAGGCCATTCCAGACGTCTCTAAATGCGCAACAGAGAAAATAGGAGGGCGGATCAGAGGCCCTTCGCCACTCATCCATCAATGGTTCAACTTCTGCCTGCAACCGGCTAGAGACGTTGCTTTCAAGCAAGAGGTAGTCCCCGGTGCATCTCCATCATGGTTAGGACACATGCCTTCTAAAGAGGAATCAAAACAACTCACCAAAGGCGCACCAATACTGGAAACAAACCTAGTTGCGGGGGTGCCACCCCCTGAGATTTTGGACAAGTGTGAGTTTTTGTTACCACTATCGCAAGATACACAAGCTGATTATCAGCTGTTGATCTCTCGTTTCCCAGATCAGCATCATGGATTGGCCTGGAAAATTCATCAAGGTATTTTAACGGTTATATCTGTTGCACTGATGAAGTTGAAGAAAAACCCATGAATGTTGTTGGCTAGTCAAAGTATCCGTGTAGATATAATCCGATTGAGCTCATTGGAGAGATCTTCCCTAGTTTAATCAGCATATTCTTGTGTTGTAATCAATTCTTGTTCTTGTAACTTGTACGCTTTGATTTCAGAGAATAACATCAGAATAAACTACTCAATTTAGTCTGTGTTTTGGAAACCAGTTACTCTGAAGTTTCCGGAAAAACTCTACCTAAATTTTAACAGATGTATAGTCTAGTGCATCAAACTTCTTTCCTTTATCAAAACAAAAAACCAACAGAAATTACATATGCTAACGTTATCATGTGACGATATGAGCTTTAATACTATTACATCTCAAGGAAAAGTAACACGATTCTTTCATATATTTGACCATCAAAGAACAATAAATAGGTAATTTGTTGCTAGATCACCGGACATCTTCCTCTGCAACATGCGCACAGACATTCCACAGCTTGACAAATCTTTCTTCGCGAGTTACTATTGGGTCTCACTGTACAGATCACCTGAAGACTGCAGCAAACTCGTAGCTTTCACCAGCTGGATTATTTTTACTATGGACTCTTTGTACATAAGCTGATGGAAACCACCCAAGTTCGCCTTTGGATTCACCCTTATACCAACCTTCACTTACCTGAAGGTACAGAGTTCAAGCTCAGTGCAACTAGTCAAATTAAAAACGGGGCGTTGGGCACTTGCACGCACGCACCGAGTCGTGATTTGGCATTTTAACCCACAAATCGTTTATGGGTTAAAATGCCAAATAATGGTGTGCATACAAACTCAGAACGGTGCATTTATCATTTCCCTTTGCAGAAAATAGACTAGTGTTTACTGTTTAGTGGGCTTCAGGTGGATACCTGATAGACAACAACGAAGTCATCCATTCTCAGGTTCAGTTCACCTTCTTTTAGAGCGTCAAAAGGGTGTATAACCTACCAAATACGAGAAACAGATAGCAAGAGCATTCAGTAGAGAATTTTTTCCACTACAAGTACTTATATTACAAAACCTTATAAAGCTAGACCATATTAGCAGTTTATACTTCTTAGTGTAAGTTCAAAGAAGCGTACTCTTGCAACGAAGTATGAATGAGATTCATCATCTGAACCCTGACCACAATATCCAGAACAGTCATAATATCTATCCAAATCTGCAATGTCGGGATCACTCTCTGTGACATCTACGTGAGATGAACTGCTCAACTGCTCATCCAAGTCATGGTCATTAGTATCTTCCTTTAGCAATAGAAGCAAAAAGGAGGGGAAGGGGGACACACCTCTTGGAGTAGATTCTCTAGAACAATAAGAATATTCTGATGGTAAAATCGTTCAGCCTCGACCTGCAAGTTGCTTCATCCAATACAGACGACGCTCACAGAAAGACAAATAGAAGACAGTATGACATGATGGTATATTTTGTTGTTCAAACACAAAATATTATTGCCAAAGAGAAGTTCAGTACCATCACTAGTAGGTAGTCTTCGGTTTGCTGCTGCTGCTTAGTCTCAACCAGTGACATGGCAGCATTTGCCTCTTTACCAAGGGTCACTAATCTTGACTTCAGATCATCCAACTTTGCCTCTGACATTTGTATCTTTAGTGAATTCTCACTAGTAGCGGCATCCCTGGACTTTGACTGTTGTCTTACTACCTCGATGGCCTAATGGAGTGACAAAATATACCAACTATTGCATTAAAATGTCATAGAACCTACTAAAAGTAAACTGTGTTAATATGTATTCTTCTCAAATGTAAAGACCAACCTGGTTTTCCAGTTCTTGCCATGATCTCTCATAGTTTCGAACCAAGAGGCGTGCATCCTCTAGCTGCACATCTCTAACTAGTGTTCGTAGTGGCTCACAAACCTAAGAAAAAATTGTTTAAACCCAACAAAAATTGTAATATTATACCACTCACATAGCACATAGATATTTAGCTAAGAGAAGATGGTACTTCCACTCAGATGATCAATGGAGCATGGTTCAAGTAAAATTCCATTCCGGTGAAGCATAGAAGTAGTTTCAACCCTTTTCTACATATGATTGGTAAGTTCTCATTTTATTGCTGTTTAAGGGCATTGACTTTTTTTCTTTACGAAATCAAGATACCTTATCAAAAGTTAATATCCAAATTATCTGAACTACTAAACTTTGTGATGCAAAACACTCAAGATCCTGACATTTTAAGCAACTTTCTGACAATTATGTAATGCTTTATCCCTCCAGGGAAAAACACTAGAATGCCAACCCTGACTGGGATATAATTTTCTAGTTTTTTTTTATTTTGAGGTACATGTTTTATCCACTTTTAAGTATCCAATACTCCTGATCATGAATCATGATGACACTGTAGGGATCAAATTTAATTTTTCAAAGCTTCTTTTGATGGGTTTAATGATTCCAATGGTGAGTAAACAAAACTCATCTTGCAAAGAATTATGTATCTGCAATCATCTTCATCCAGGGACGTAAGAGAAGAACTCGGGAACTACAAAAATGCAAGGACTAACAAGTTAAGGAATATAAAAAGGTGTCAAGAGCTAAGGCAATTCACACAATTTTCAGTTTGGATCGAGTTTCACCACCAAAAAGTTACCATCAAATCATTTTTCAAAGTCCCTAAATTTACTATAGGGAAGCCTGTGAATCATAGTTACCTCCTCACTAAGAATTCTAAGCAAGGTCTTCCCCTCCTCTTCCATGAGATTATGTGATGTTCCCACTTGAAAAGCAACTTCTGCCAGTGGAAGAGTATTAAATTCTTCTTTGGATCCATATTTGCAGCAATCTTCAGCAAGCTTTCTAACTACAGGCACCAAAAATTTGTTTCAAAATTCATAGAAGGGAGAAAAGTAAATGGTAAAATAAAACTTTGCTCACCTATTTCCATCTGCTTTGAACTGACAGAAACAATTCCTTGACAACAACGTAGAATATCTTTCTGGAAATGCTGTATTCATGCAAAAGAAAGGATTACTCATTTTCAGCATAGGACTTGAAGTAGGAATAGGTTGATGGATCATTTTCCGACCCAAATAAAAGTGTCTTATGCATAAACGATCTACGAGAGATGGCAAATTCATATAACCACACATTTCGTAAGACAAAAGGTGGAAATATGTGATACTTACCTTACATTCTCTAGTAGATCTGTACAGTTTTTGAAGTTGTTGGTGGCATTTTAGTTCTTCCACATCTGTCATGATGGCCAAGGCATCAAAATGCCCCAGCTGCTTCATAAGAGCCTGTCGTAAGGTAACGAGTTTTGATCAGTTACACTTGCAGGGGAACTGAGCAACTATCTCTATTTTTGGCCATTAAATAAACTAAATACGCTCCATGAGCATGTACGACAGCTTGTATCATAATGTGAAGCCAAATTTATGACTATTATCCAGGTTTCATCTTTTCCGGAACACAGTTCTTTGTTGGTGCTTAAACTAACCATTTTCAAGCATTTCAGGTTACCCCTTCATCCTTTGAGGTGCATTGTCAGATTAGTTTTACTGGGAAATCTTGCCTTTTAGTCTTCCGGCCTGAAAAATGAACTTACACAGCATGATCATTTCTCCTACTCTCGGAGTTCTGTGCAATTCATCCTAATCCAAAAGCACACACTAATTCACATGAAATAGTGCTAAAAAGACCTCTAATTTACATATACAGCAACTTCAATCACATTGCCAAGTAGTTTACAACCACATTTTAACACTGCTGAAGTACTTGAAAAGCATAATCAACAATCAGCTCTCCATAAGTAGCTCTCAACCAAAAATACCAAATCAAATCAATTTTTACAGAGACCAACAAAAAGGGGGAAAAAAGCAAGCAAGCAATAGATGAAATTGAATTCAACAAGCTAGGTTGGAAGGTGTCATTGCAAGATAGACAATAACCTGTTGCTGCTTTGCAACGTGCTCTCTGAGCTTGGTTGCCTGCCTTCTGATCGACTCCATCACCATATCCAAACACAGAAGCTTCTCTGTCTCAGTTTACTTCCCCAAACCTACTTTAAATCCAACCAATCAGCAAGAACCTTCCATGAAAAGAAGCTTGTATAAGAAGTGAAAATCATTAGCAGGCAATCAAGTAACGACAACCATCTCCATCCATGTTCGATTCCACAAATCTTTACTTAAGAAACAGCCGACGAGTGATGATCTGCCACGGAAGGAAGCTTGGACGGGAAGTGAAAATGATTAGGAGGCAAAGAAGCGGGAATGCGAATAAACAATGATTGGAATATGCCTCCATATCATATCTGATTCTCTTTGTCAGTAAAATTCAGAAAATCTAATCCAGAATTAAATGATCGGCAGGAATCCGCCGTAGATGGAAGCTTTGATGGGAAGCGAAAATCATGAGGAGGTAGAGGAGCTGGAAAGGGAATCAGCAATCATGCTTCCCAAAAAATGGTCTTTGTGTTTCTATTATGGCTTTGCTTTCGTTGTGTGTTGGGACCTACATTTGGGGATACGCAGGACCCCCTCAATGCCATCGTAGTTCATCCTGCCGCCGCATTCACGGCCGCAACTGAGCCGCCAACGGTGTTGTTGGATTGCTTGGGCAAATGGCATTTGAGAGAAAAGTTGAGAATGCTACATCAATATGACTGCTGTTGGTAGAGAGTTCTTAGACAGGGTCTGTTAATTGTTATGCGTGACTCGAATGGTGGCCTGAGCATGGTTGCATCTGAACGTCGAGCTGGTGGAAATGATATTGAGTTAGCCGAAGCTTCAAACATCATCTTTGGATTGCAAGCTCCCCACGGCTATAACCTGTCATCGCTCGTCACTGAATCAGATCGTCCCTCCCCGATCTTTACCCTTCTTTTGGATTAAAATTACACATTTACCCCTCCTCTAACTTCCCCGGTTGCTCAAAGTTACACATGCAACCAGCCAGTCCGTCAGCCCGTCCTCTCTACTCTTCTCCGCTCCGCATACATCCGTCCTCTCTACTCTTCTCCATGGATACCCCGGCTTCTGTCTACGATTAGTTTATCGTCTTTTGGTGGTTTAAGCTAATTTGCATTTGTTTTTCGTGACGGAATTCGACTTTGGTAAGACAATATTTGACCTCTCGGTGGTTTGTCTTCACTACTATCTTCTCATCTGGTTCCTCATCGAAGACTCAAAAGAAAGGTATGTTTCTTTCATTGTTTATCATATCCAATTCATCTCCCTGGTTTCAATTTGGTTGTTTGTTGATGAGATTTGATTTAGGGCTTTGAGGTTTGTAGCGTTAACACAAAAACAAGCTGAGGACTTCAACTATATGATTCTTAAACCACGATTCCCTATTAACCCTACCCTCATTTTCCTTCTGCGAACTGCACCGCGCTTCATCCGCTAACGAACCTTTGTCTAGGCATTTCTTTCATCTCTCTTTTCTACTATCATTGTCTCCGATTTCATCAAACTGTAGTCACTTCTGTTGGATTTGAACTTTCAGCTCGTTTCCTTCGATTAGGCCTTTTTCAGTTCTGAGTCTGTTGTTTCTATTGCATTTTGTTCACTTCGTTGACGTTAATTTGTAGCCTGTTTGAATCAACTACCGGCTCCAAATAAAATTTATTTACAGGTGTCCGGCCTCTGGAAATTTGAGTCATATGTAGAGTTGAATTCAGTTCTTAATATTTCCTTTGTTGTCCTCGGATGTGTGCCTAGTAATTGAGTAGCCTGGTCGAACCTTTTCTCTTATACCATCTGTTGCTTGTAGCAATTATTAATACCTCAGTTTCTCAATTGTGTTGGTTAAGTTATTGTCTAATTTGGGATTAGTGCATGCGTAATCTCATTATTACACATGCAGTCATTTAAATTATTGAGTCTAGCAAGCTGTCTGCTGGTTGGAAATTTATGGAGGAGTGGAGGACACGGATTCAAATAAAACTATCCAATAGGAAATGTCTTAACTGAGATACTTATGGAAGGTCCTGCTGAAGGTTATGATAAGAACTGCTATAGTCTGTTATTAAAACTTTTTCCAACATCATTGGAACTCATATAGCCATATAGGCATTCAAATAAACTCAGACGTACATGCTTATAATGCCCATGTATATCTGTAATGTAAAAGCTTACTATGCGTCGTCCTGATTCCTGGGAATAAGTAACTTCTTTCTATTGTAGAGGCATTGCAGTACAATGATGGCACTGAGAAGGATTGCTAAAAGTTCCTGGAAGTTGCACCGTCCGATGCTTTCTTCAGCTTCTCATTTGCACTCTCACGCGACAAGCTTTGGTGAGCTCTCTATTTCGGGCACCTCTTCTCCATAATGGTGTTTTCCATATCTCCATGATGGATTTAAATAAAATATGATTTCGTATCAAGATTCTAATTATTGCTCGCTAAGTGATTTTCAGCAGTGCTTATAAGATAATATCTATTTAGCTTCCTCCCTTTCCTCTTTGTTGCAATTCATCGAATTTAAAATTGGTCATTTGGCTTGCATGAATGCATTTCGTTATTCTACTTGTGTTCTTTTTTAGGATTCAAGGAAGTGCGTGAAGAAGACAAAAGTCATATGGTTGGTAATGTCTTCAGCAGTGTTGCTTCAAATTACGATGTTATGAATGATTTTATGAGTGTTGGATTGCACAGACTGTGGAAGGATAGGTCTGCTTTGACTTTCTGTTTTCTAAAGGATGCATTTTTTGGTCCTGACATGCATTCAGTTTTCAAATATATAAGGTTTGAACAATTTTTCCTTGTAGGCTGGTCTCAGACTTAACCCCATTTCCTGGAATGAAGCACCTTGATGTGGCTGGTGGAACAGGTGCTTCTGTTAACTTTGTAGTTGCAAACTTTCAGTATATACGAATAATTTGGTAGCCTTCTGCTTCTTAATGTTACCTGCTGCTCCCAATTGTCTTTTTTCTGATTGTAGTATGCAATGTTTGTTTCCCAGTAACTAAGGAACTATATATTCAGGTGATGTTGCTTTCAGGGTATTAGATACTATAAACAGGATGAAGCATATAACACTCAGAGATGCTTCAGTTGATGATGCAACTAAGATATATGTGTGCGACATCAATCCCAACATGTTGGATGTTGGTAAAAGGAGGGCACTAGAAAGAGGTACAAGTAGAGCCTTACAAATTGTAGATTTTTACATCTGTGCTCAGTAAGTTGTGTAGTTGATAGGATAAAAGTCAAATCACATGACCAACTTGGTCATGTGATTTGACCTTTGTAATATCAAGCTGTATATTTGTCAACCTTCTTACTTCCTTGTCCTGTATCTTGTTAACACAGTCATGCTAGCATCAAATTTCATGTTCTTAAATTTTCAAAAAATCTTGGTTTACATTTTAGAGCCTAGATAGCAGACAACTTTTTTTTATAACTTTGGTCATAATTAGTTTCCACTTTCTATATATATCTGTTAGCATAGCAATTAAGAGTTCATTATGCCAAATTATTTCCCTTCTGAAAGAATTCTACATAACGTGTATAGGTCTTGGACAAGATCAATCACTTGTTTGGGTGGAAGGGGATGCAGAAGCCCTGAAGTTTGAAAATGATTCCATGGACGGATATACAATTGCTTTTGGGATAAGAAATGTAACACATATAGAGAAGGCTCTTGCCGAAGCTTATAGGTAAATGTCTTAGCATTTTTCTTGCCAATGTAATGGTCCAAATTAAAAAAAAGTTCCGTAAGAATTTCACTGAAAAGGAACATAAATTATGGCACTGGGGGATGTTCCTGTATGTATCTCATTACTCGAGACTGTATCTAGTTAAAAGTAATATTCAGACTGCCTAAGCCTGGTCAAGAGTGTTTTTTAGTCATCACACCGGCTCATTAAGTCAATATTTGAAGCATACGTCACATGATATGCAGGAAAGGTGCTGGCAGTGACATAAATAGCATAGTTTACTGAAGAGGTTTTTAATCCCTTTTTAAGACTCGGATTATACTTCATTTATCATATGAAAATAACTGTGCAACCTACAAGTTCATCCCCTTAAACATTGATGTCATCTGGTAGAAGACCTCTCTTTTCCGTGTTGTTCCTTCTGATATGAGTGTTGTAACTACAAGCACACTTCACATTGCTTTTTTCCCTGATAGGGTACTGAAGCGTGGTGGAAGGTTTCTCTGTCTTGAACTGAGCCACGTTGAAGCCCCTGTGTTTAAACAACTGTGAGTATTACATCCTTTCACACTACTCTCTTCATTCTCTTGTGAAGCACTGATAATAATCACTTCTAGATGTAGATACTATGATATGAATCTATTGAGTGATAGCTGTACTCAACATCGTTAGGGAATATGAAATGCTTGTGTCTTTTTTGCTCACTGTAAGTAGAAATCTGTACATTTCTCAGTCTGCATACTGGTAGCTAGACAAGGTTGTCTAAGTAGCGATACTGCCAAATATTCTCTATTTTACTGAAAGTAATCATTTGATTTTACCGAGAAGAGGAGATGGGGATGTTTCAAGTGGATCACATTCACATGTGCATATCTCTTGAACCAAGATCTGGGTTCATAAATACTGCCACATCAATGGTTCATTATTTTGACTCGATAATAGGCTGTAGGCGCACAAGTGTTTTACTATAATTGTTAGGATTTTCTGGAGTTATATTTTTCTCAGCTTTTGTTTTTTCACTCTAGTTACCACTAACTGAGTTCTCACTTCCCTCCAGGTATGATTTTTACTCATTTAATGTTATTCCATCTGTTGGTGAGTTGGTGGCTGGAGACAGAGACTCTTACCAATACCTGGTTGAAAGTATACGTCGCTTCCCACCCCAGGTGACTTGTCAAATCATAATCATGCCTGTTGATAAATTTCATATATTTCATGAGACTGAAGTTGCTGGAAAAACTAAAGATTTATCTGTTTTGTTTTTTTCATCAACCCGGACCTTTAAGGACAAGTGGATAACTGATCATATCCTTTTTAAATAAACAGTGATATTTCTGTTCTGTATTCATATGCATGATTCCCATATCTGTGTAACATGTACCTTCTAACAATTTGCCTCTTTGCAATGCCTCTGAAGCCATTGTTCTCAAGCATCATGTGAAAACGATATGCTGATGTATTTTTGAATCTCTCCGTTTGTGTCTGTGTGCACGCCGTCACGCACACAAACAAGTTCATGATTGATTTATTTAGTAGATCACACTTCCGTTTTATATTTATATATTGTTAAACAGTCATCTAAAAATGTCACTTTAGGGTTCATTCTATCTTCTCCTTGTCATTCCATTTGTCTCAGTGTTGTACCTGGGTTCGTCTCGAACTCACTTGCTAGTGAACTCTGAATTGCAGGACAAGTTCGCTTCAATGATTGCAGAAGCAGGGTTCCAGAGCGTTCGATACGAGAATCTTGTAGGCGGGGTGGTGGCTATCCACTCTGGTCTCAAAATTTAGGCGCATATGAAGTTTGTTGTAGCTTATGCTGCTCTTTTCTTGAATAGTTCAGTCTGTTGCAAACTGCAATTGATCTTCATAGCATATGAAAAAATGTCGTCGTTGGGAGAACTGGAGGAAACTCATTTGCTTGTGTAGCAGGAATAGCTGCGGTTCTGGTTACGTGTCATGGAGTTGCATGATACTTGATCTTTTTACCTTGTTGCGGTATGACAGAGGCATATACACTTCACTTTGTTGTTGCTTTGTCAATCATAATTAAATTAGGGTACAATAAATTACTATTATGTGTCAGCAGATGACATTATGTATATCTACCTCTTTGCCATAGTGTTGAGTGACATTGTTCTGCAATTTGTTAGCAAATGTTTCTGGTGTTAGCTTTGTGGATGAAAATTAAACAGCTTGTTTTTTTTTATGAAAATTAAACGGCTTGTTTTTTTGGATGAAAATTTAACAGCTTATGTTTTGATGAAAATTTGGGTGACATAATAGTCATAGGAACCAGAAAGATGAAAGATAGACGCATCGGCAATAAGGGTGTAGTTGCAGTTAATAACAAAATAATATGGGTGTGTTGCAGTTAATAACAAAATAATATATATTTTTAAATAAATTTTTTTAACTTAGCTTATGAGGGTGTAGTTGGAATTAATAACAAAATAATATAATTTTTAATCCACTTCAACTACGCACCTTATATGTAGTTGTGGTGATCAATATAGATTTTTGTCGCAATATAGATTTTTGTCGTTACATTTAGAAAACACGTAAAAATGTATCCTGAAAGAATCTCTCAATCGGCCAAAAACTTTACGTCTGAATTTTTACATTGTTGATGTGCCTTTTTTTATAATAAGAAATAAATAATCTATTCATAAATTCACATCGTTAAAGTGACTTTTTAATAATAAGAAATAAATAATATATTTTTAAATGATTTTTTTCGTTTGGTACCCTTGAGTTTTTGGCTTTTCCGGATGGTGCCCAAAGTTGTTCACGTTTCCGCTTGGTACCTTGATAACACATAATTTGAAATTATTTTTTCAATCTTTTTTATATTGAGTCTTATTGCTTCGCTAAGGTCGGCTTTCAACGCGTAGGCTTCTGCTTTAATGATCGAGTTAAAATTATTTTTTCTAGCGTCCAAGCTTATTATTTTGCCGTTGTGATTTTGTATAACGAAACCGATTAATGTTATTCCCGAATCAAGTTTTGATCCGTCAAAGTTGAGTTTGTGAAAACCAGGTTTTGGTTTATTCCATTTGATATTATTTTTCTTTCTAGTGGTAGGTGTCTTATTCTTTTTGTTGTAGTTAATTTCGCAAAAGTCATCATCAATTACTCGATTTTTCCAGTTCTGGATCTGTGTAATGATAAAGTTTACGATGTTAGGATCCGATCCGACATCATCATTTCTGAAAATGACTTTGTTTCTAAAAAACCATATGCTCCACCATATCGTGGCCAGACATGAAAAGTTTGTTGTTCTGTTTCCAAAATAAGTTCGTGTGGTTTTTCATTATTTGTGTTGATGGTATTGAGGTTTGACATGATAGTCTTGTCAATATTTGTAATTACGTTTCTGCTGTAAGGGCACTCAAAAAGGAGGTGTGCAATGTCTTTGAGTTGATGATTACAAAATTCACAGTTAGAAGTAACCGCCATTCTTCTTTCGCTGAGTTTAGCTTTAGTTGGGATCCCATTTTTAGAGATTTTTCATATGAAGTTTTTGTTTTTGGTTGTGTGTCAAGTTTCCAAATCCATTCACATGAATAGTCCGGGAGCCATCCAAGTTCCTTATCAATCATTTTCGAGGCTGATTTAGTTGAGAACCAACCATTCGAGCTACATCTCCAGTATAATATGTCTTGTATGTCATTTGTTGGGATTATGGTTTCCACGATTTTATTCCTAATTGATGGGCTTAGAGCATTTTGAAGTTCATTTTCAATTTTAGTGTTATCCCATTTATTTGAATTGATAAAATGACTTACCTTTATATGAGTATTGATGATATTTGTGTTATGAACCAATTTGATTAGGGAAGTCGTTGTGACCCAGTTATCTTGCCAAAAGTTAATGGTTTTCCCGTTGCCTACCTGCCAAATAATTCCGGTTTTGAACTCAGATTTTAGTTTCATGAGGTTTTTCCATTGCCATGATCTCGGTCCTTTTATATGATATTGTAGAATGCTTGTGTTTCTCAAGTATTTTTCATTAATAATTTTTACCCATATGTTGTCTGGTTCGGCTAGGATTTTCCAAAGGAGTTTCATTTGGAGGGCTTTATTTGTTGTGAGAGCTTTTTTTAGCCCGAGTCCACCGTTTTTCTTTGGTTTGCAAATTGAGTCCCAACTAATTAGAGGTATATGGTTGTCGCCTTTATTCTAGAAGAAGTTTTTATATGTATTGTCAAGTTCGTTCAAATTGTGCCTTGGTAGCATAAATCCTTGCATAGCAAAGGATGAAATGGTTGCGAGGTTATGTTTTATAAGAATATTCCGGCCTTCTTGTGAGAGGGAGTTTGCTTTCCATTTGCGTAGTTGATGTTTGGTTTTATTGTTAATATTGTTGAAGATCTCCTTATTCACTCTACCATTAATAATAGGGCATCCCACGTAATAAATAAGGGAAGTTGAGTGTTCCATGTTGAGGATATACTTGATTTCGGTGATAGTAGTAACGAGAGTATATTTGATGGCTTGAAAAGCTGATTTGAGGTAATTAATTTTTTTTTCCAGAAATTGAGCAATAATTTTCAAGAATTTCTTTTGTTCTATAACAAGAGTTCGAGTTTGCTTTCGTAAAGATGATCATGTCATCTGCAAAGGCCAGGAAGGGGATTGGAGTAGCATTCCTACAAACGGGAAATCCAATGTGGTTATCGTAATTATTGCAGTCATTTTGGAGCATTTGTGTCAAGATTTCAGCTTCCAATATAAAAAGGTAGGGTGATAAGGGGTCATCTTGTCTAAGTCCTTTTCCTAAAAAGAACTGATTAGTTGGCCATTATTAACAAGAATTGAGAAAGAGAATGTGGAAATGCATTCCGCAATCCATCCCACGATTTTTTTATTAAAGCCAAGTTTTTGTAAGATATGGATAATAAAATTCCCAGCTGAATTGGTCGTAAGCCTTTTCCATGTCGAGTTTGATGGCCGTCCATCCTTCCTTACCACTTTTGCTTCGAAAAGAGTGGAAAATTTCATGGGCAATAAGTATATAATCATGAATTGATCTTTTAGTAACAAATGCCCCTTGGAGAGGGTGAATAAGTTTTGACATAATGGGCTTCATTCTATTCGTAATAACTTTTGCAATTATTTTTTAAAATCGTTGAACAAAGACTGATTGGTCTAAATTGGTTAGTTGTTGTGGGGTTGTCAACTTTTGGGATTAATGTTATGAAAGTATGGTTGATTTGCTTGACGAGCTTTCCGCTTCTAAAGAAGTTTTTTTACAGCTTTAGACACATCTGTACCCACAATGTGGCAATATTTTTGATAAAAACCGGCAGGCATATCATCGGGTCCTGAGGATTTATCACATCCAATGTCAAAGATGACCTTTTTAATTTCCTCATTTGTTGGTGCTTTTGTTAGTCTTTCGTTATATATCATCGTTACTGACCTTATTTTTTATGAGATATAGCTTTTCATTGAGAAGATTTGTGTTAAGAGGGGATCTTGTGAATTTCCTTTTAAATTCATTAAAAACTTTCTTCCTAATTCCGATGAGATAGAGGTTCCGTTTGCATCTATTAATTCCTTTAGGTGTTTTCTATTTCTTCTACCGGTAGGAATCCGGTGAAAGTATTTAGAGTTTATGTCAATATTCTTAAGATTTTTATTCTTAGTTCTTTACCTCCAGTATCTTTGGTGAAAGTTTATTAGACGATTTTGTTTTACGAGTAAGTTCCTTTGTAGGTTTTCGGTTCTTTGATTTTGGTTTTATGGTGATAGGCCTTGGATATCATGGAGTTGAGATTCCACCTCTTTGAGTTGTTTGAAGATATTTCCAAAGTTAATCTTACTCCATTGTTTTGCTTTACTTTTAAGTAGTTGTGTTTTCCTAATGAGAATGAACATATTGTTCCCCTCGTAATTTGTCCACATCATTTCGAATTTAAAAGGTTGTGGAGTATATGGATTTGGATCTGCTAATTCAATTGAGATTTGATAGTGGTCCGAGATTGTAAAAACGTGATTTTTTGTTTTTAACATCGGATATCATTGGAGAATTTGGTTATGAACAAGTACTCTGTCAAGTTTTTCAAGAATGTTATTTGGTCCATCGCGTTTTTTCCTCCATGTGAATTGGTTGTCTGTTATTTGGGTGTCTTATAAGTTACACGCATTTTTAAAATTAACTAGCTTAATGCCCGTGCCTTCACTACTACATTTCTTGCCCTAAAGTAACATTAAACATGTAACATTGTTTTAAAATTGTTACCTATCTAGTTTCTTGTAACATTTTATAAAATAAGTAGTAAAATGTTACATTTTTATATACAATGGTAACACTTTTATAAATTTTGTAACTATTTTTTAATAGTAACAAAAGACGGAGTCAAATGTAACACAATTTTAGTAAAAATTTGGGGGGAATTTTTTTGGCCCCCCGCGCCAAGGGAAAAAAGACTGCCTTTTTTTTTTTCTTTCTATCTAAAAATCTTTCTTTTATGTATGTATGTATGTATCAGAAGACAACTCAATCTTCATTAAGCAAATACGCCCCTCACCAAAAATCAGAAGACAACCCTTTCTTCTCTAATCCATCGATCCTTGCACATCTCTAACAAGGTACTATTTTTGTGTTTCCTTCATCCTCTTTAACCCTTATTTCAGCCCTAATATGTATGTATTAGGTTTATTTGGTGAGTTTATAGTTTAGTGTATAATTTAGGGTTTAGGCAAAACCAATCTCAATGTCGAATCCTCATGTGCTCAGTTTTAAAAGGATTAGGATACAAATAGGATTGATTTTGATAGTGTTTCAATTGAAGGGCTCAAGTTCCTAATCCTAATCATATTCACTTGTTATTGCACTAATCAGGTATCAAATATTCGTAACCTACTGAATTCGAGTATTGATAGCCCTCTTGTTCGCTCATTCTTGACTGAATGGTACAACCTTTTCGCATGGGTTAATACATACCTAGAGACTAACTTATCTGGTTCCATCTGGACACTAGTAGTTTGTCATTTTAAGCATGTATGAACTTGTGGATTTTCTGATTGTATGATCAATCGATCAACAATGAGAATATCCTGTTTGCTCTCATCACTATAATTTCAAGTAAAAAGTGTTGTACTGAGTTTCATTTTGTATAGCTAGTAGCCACTGTCTTATAAAGTTATATATAAACTAGGCTACTCTGCGCTTTATTATGAATAGAAGGCCAATTAATTATAAATAATGCTTTTAAAGTTGAAGTAGCTTTATGCAATTGGACATGTACATTCTGCAGCTCTTATTCTTGAAGCATAAATGACTCATTGATCTTGCTTCTATATGCTGGAACAATCACATAGAATCTCTATAACCAAAATGCAAACCATGGCGGTGAAAAAAACTCAGTGCACAAGTTCTCTTCATTTAAGGGTTTAAGTAGATGGAAACTTTTGTCAATGATAAATTGTGTGCTGCCAACCATCTGCTAGGATTTGTTTCTGGTGTAGATCAAATGATGCTCAAGATAATACTTGCCTGGCTTTTTTGTACATATTGATATGCAATCGGTTTCCAAAATATCACCTCATAATCCTCATTTGATGGCGTATACTGAGTTATAATGGTTATGACAGACGTTCAAGCTTGTTTGTTGTTCCTTGGCATGCAAGGAGGTTATTGCTAATCCAACTATACATGAAGAGTTTATCCGTTTGAAGGTTATTCACTGTAACCCTTGTTTCTACTAATCTAACATGGTTCATATTATCAAGAATTACATTATATAAAAAGGTGGTTAGTCATTAAACACCTAATTTGAAAGATGCTTTTAGCTTTTACTTTAATATGTGTGTAATTTGTCTTTGTACTATTGCGAATGACAGAATGTGCATCATTAACTATATGTGCTACTGTATCTTTGTGCAAAGCATTGTAATGGCAAACCAACCTGTTATAAAATGTAATTCACTAACTTAAACCACCCAAAATATGTTGACTACTAATTTGACCAAATACACCATTAACCGTTATTACTAAAATATTCCTTGAGCTGATAAGAAAAAAGTGTGGCGGTCAGTTTGTATCCTTTGTTTCAAGTGCTTCAAATGACCAACAAAAAGTGTTTTACCCTTTTCATTATTCAATGAATATTTGGTGAAAGAGACAAAATGTAATTTGGTCAAAATAGAATAAAAAGTCATCAGAAACATCGGTATATAGTTTAAATTAGTGAATTTCACTATGTTAATTAGGTGTTTTTATCTTAAAAAAGGTATACAAGATGGTTGAAAAAATGGAATAGGGCGATAGTTAAGATGGTTGTTTTGGTGTTTATGATACTTTCTTTTCTTATCTATACATGTGTATGACTTTGGCCTCAGAGTCATGAGATGGCGGTTAAACTTTTAATATAGAAAATCCAGAATGCAAAACTCAAGACTCAGCTCGAAAGTTCGTGCTTACAGTACATTGTTTGGTAATTCGGCCTTTGTTTCTTTACCTATGATTGTTCTAGATTGCGTGAACTTCATAACCTGCATGTGCATCACTTAATGTTCATGATATGTGATTTCGAATTTTGGGAACCAGATAATAGCTTACTTTTTGGCAGTTTTTGTTTTGCAATCATAGCAGAATTTGAGAGGCTTGAAGTGGTAGGTCCACGTAGATTGTTAAGAGGAATATAAGTAGAAGTGATCTAAACCTGGTGAATTGCATCCATATAGATCGAAAACCTTAATAGAACAATTCCCTTCGTTGAATTTGTCTAGCTCCATTTCGGGTTTTGGGTAAGTTTTACTCATTGTCCCTAACATATTCCACGTGTTCTATTTTAGTCTGTAACTTTTCACTTACTCTATGTAAGGCACCTGTAATGCCATTGATATGGTACACCCTAGCTGCGTCTCATACTCGGTAAGTAGAGAACTACAACGCAACATTTCGGCTTGATTTGCCAAACAAGGTAACTGATAGACTGAGTTGATTAGTTTGTGATCATATGCTATTTTGTTGATCTTTTCCTCTTTTTCAGCAACAAAAGAATCCAAATAAGCAACCTCCATCTCAAGCGAGAGTTTACAAAGAGTCTAGAAAAAGAATCACAGGACGCACTTATAAAACTAACAGTGAGAAGATGTTAGAAAAAATTGTGAGTTTAAAACTTTTTTATTTTAATTTGTAAGTTGTATGAGATAAACATTAATTAAATTTGAATATTTTGTCTTTTTCTATAATTATCTTAACAATAGGAAAAAATGGGTGCAATGGAATCCCACCGTGATGAAAATGGAGAGGGTAGTATTCCTAAGGATCCTTACTATGAAGTGGTAGAAAAGGGGATGGAAGAGGTGTGAAAAAATCTAAGCTTGAGGACAAGGGGAAAGATGAAACACCTAGGTACATACTTCCCACTGAATTCTTACAAAGCATCAAGGCATATTTGATCCAGTTGGTTGCTCCGGATTTTGCATTTATTGTTGTATCACAAATAGAAGTTGCAAATCTTGGAGTGCAGTTGAAAATACTTGACTTTTTTATTTCAAAAAGGAATACTATTGCTAGTGCGAATTCTGGTCAACTCATGGACAAAGTAATGAAACACTAAACAAGGTAAATAATTTATTTGATCTCATTACTATTGTTGGTTGTCTTTGACAAGTTTAGGGTACTGCCAACTCTGGATTTATCATTTATTGTTGTTGACTGTATTTTACAGGTTTAGTGATGAAAATACCTAGTTTTTGACATCTTGGTCGTAATTTAGTCATTTTTCTTGTTGGTTGTATTTGACAGGTTTAGTTGGTTGTTTTTTAGAGTTTATTTTCATGGATTGTTGCTTAGCTGGCTGTTTTTGGACAGTAGGATGTCTGTTTACATTGATTCTTCCAACCAAATGATCAATATGCATGTTGCCTTGTTGTCTACAATTAGTGACTTTCTAGGTCTAGCAATGTTGTCAGGGTTTAGCACCAAAGGGAAATTGTCATTTTCATGTTGTCATTATGAAACTTTCTCTCTATATTTGACACGTAGTAAAAAGATATTAATCATTTTTCTTTTTGGTTGTATTTCACAGGTTTTGGGTAGTTTTGGATATTAGGATGTCTAGTGTAGTTTATGCTGAAAATGCCTAGTTTTTTTACATGTTGTTGGTCAAACATTAGTCATTTTGCGGGCTAACTGTCATTTGACAGTTTTAGGGCAGTTTTGGAAAGTTTATTGGCCGCTTGTTATAGTATATTTTCATACAACTAGGTTGAATGAGTTGGAAAGAGACTTAGAGTTTGTCTAATTGATGTTGATGAAATAACATGCATGCACAAGTACATCTTTTTCTCTATAAATTTCCATTTAAAAGACATGAGCTTATTTTTATTTTTTTTGTAAAGTTGAACAATATTTTTCTCGGATTATAATTTAAGTGTATGTCAATTTTGCAGGAAGGTGAAGAAGAGGAGTTCATTGAATGAAGCATGTTTATGTAGTAATATTCGATGAGAAATTAGGGTGTTGAGTATATGTAGTTCTTGTTTTGTTAGTATTTTTGATGTGGGTTCATGTGAATCTCACAATTAGTTAACTTCTTAGTTGTTAAACATACATATGAAGTTGCATTCTTAACTCTTGATGTACTCTTTTTGGATTTAGTATTTGATGAAACTTCTTTTAGTACGAAACTCTTACTCTTAATATATATATATATATATATATATATATATATATATATATATATACACACACGTTTATATGTTTATTGTAGCAATCCTATTGTAACAAAATTTAAAGTAATAGTAATAATTTGAATTAAGGTATAACATTTATTAAATGTAACAATAATTACAGTATGTAACAAAATTTATAAAGGTAACATTTTTTGTTAAACGTAACAATTACATCAAATGTAATAGGTATGGTTTCTAATGTAACATTTTATTCAGTTGGTAAAGAAATATTACATTAGTGTTAAAAAAATGTTACAATAGCTCAAATGCAACGGCATCAAATGTACTGCTTCAAAAATGTTACCTTTTAACTTAATGT
This sequence comes from Fagopyrum esculentum, assembly GCA_033239045.1. Lineage (NCBI taxonomy): Eukaryota > Viridiplantae > Streptophyta > Magnoliopsida > Caryophyllales > Polygonaceae > Fagopyrum > Fagopyrum esculentum. Next base: position 10,416,462 of record BSUD01000007.1, read on the forward strand.
AACATTTATTGATGATAATGTAATATTTTTAGGTGATACAATAGGAGCTGAAATGTAGTAGTGCTTGCACGGGTATGGAGAAAATTATTATATATGTATATATGTGGGCATTTTTTTGTATAAGAGTATTTTATTTGTTAAAAATACATGGTTAATACTATTATGTAATGTTGACTTGTAATTAACGAAAACCATAATCGTTGACCCATGTCGCGATATAAATATGACTACATCTGGGGGTTCACTATATAAGTGTTATAGTCTTTTCAAGCCAAATCGTAAATTAAAAATGAAAAAAAAATACGTCCAGGCTATTTGGCGCAGCTCCAATTTACTAATCATGCCCATTTGTCCGTGACGGACAAATGGGCATGATTTAGTAATTTGATCCCATTTGTCCGTCACGGACAAATGGGAGTTGTCCGTGACGGACAAGTGTTATATGTATAAAATGAAAATGTTTGGATTAAAGTTATAAAATTTGGTTTGTTTGAAAGAAATTTAATATCCTTTTGATTGTCTTTTGTTAACAGAAAGTTTAAATGTTTTCAATAACGTCATTTTGATTTGATCGTATTTATGTTTGAATTTCTTAAAAATGTAACATTGATCTTGAAACTTTGATTCCTTTGTAATTGTTATGTTTGTAAGTAAATTTGGTTTCTTTATTGAAAGAAAGTGTTAATCTTTTGAATAAAATATCTTTGATTTGATCTTCTTTTGTAAAAGGAAGTTTAAATCCTTTCAATAACATAACCCTCATTGGATCGTAGATATGTATGATATGAAGTTACGTTTATTTCTTGAAACTTTATATGTTTGTTACGAAATCTATAAATTTTGAACAAAAGAAACGTTTATTGATAGGAAGTTACGTAATTTTGATTAACAGGAATTTATAATCCTCGCAATAACGTTAAGTTGATATTTTTATCTCATTATGTTCTTTACAACTTGTTATGTTCATTCAAAGATCTTACTAAATTAAAATTTAACGAAAATGTTACTACAGGTAATTAAACTCATTAATTTAATGAAGTTGTACACATTATTGGTTGATCTAAAAGATACAAATATATGTTGTAAATACCAATCTTTGAAGGAGTTTGTCCGTGACGGACAAAGGTCACTTGCCCTATTAAGGACAGCCACGCTCATTTTCTTTCCCTTTCTTCCTCTTCCTTTCTTCGCCGCGACGAACACTTGCGACAATCCTTCGCTCGATCTTCGGCTGCAATCTCTCTCAATCTCTCTCCACATTTCTCGTATTCTCTACTGCAATATAAGGTAAAAACTTAACTTTCTCGTTTTAGTTTCGTTTAAATTTGTTTGTTTTAGTTAGGTTTAGGTTTAGAGTTTAATTTGTTCGATTTGAGTTGTTTTAGAGAGGTTTAGGGGCTTATATGTTACTAAAATCGATGAATATGAGTTAGGGTTGAAGTTAATTAGTTGTTTTAGAGTTGTTGATTGAGCAGATCGCGAACGCCATTGTTGGCGTTCGCGATCTGCTGAACGAAGAAGACGCTTGTCCGTTGACGGACAAGCGTCTTTTGTCCGTGACGGGCAAGAGTAAGTTGTCCGTCACGGACAACTTACTTGTCCACGGACAATGCAAGTTGTCCGCTACGGACAAGTAAGTTGTTCGTTGACGGACAACTATTAAAAAAAATTTTTTTTAATTTGTTTTTTCCCCTTTTTTAATTTCTTTTCCTTTTTATTAACATTTGTTGTTTTTGTTTGCAGATGGAAAGGAACCCAAACAAGGACTCCAAGAGGTTTAGCGGATTGGGATACTTCAGGAAAGTATTCCACAATGACATGCGTTCTCTGAGGGGACAGCGGGATGTCCACTCTAGACACGAGGCACGAGAGCCAGTTCCTTACTCTGGAGGTGAGGAGCAGTTCCCGACACAGGAGTCGGGAGTCACGCGGCGTAGTACATCTGGTATTGCGCGTGACATTGCTCCACTGAGCCCTCTTCACCATGCTTTTAGCGGAGCCAGACATAGCTCCTATACTGGAAGTGGTGCTTCGTTTGGTGCCGGATATTATTCTCAGATCGAGGATCTGAGTGCTCCTTACCAGCAGGAGCAGCAGTTTGCTCCTTCTTCTTCCCGGCAGGAGCAGCAGGATGCTCCTTCTTCTTCCCAGCGGGAGCAGGAGTATGCTCCTTCTTCTTCACAGCAGCAGCCTGCAGCTGAGAGGAGACGCCGAGGGAGGAGGCCACCTTCGCCAGCTCCTGTGGAGGAGGTACTTGAGGAGGTACTTCCTCGTGTTCTAGGCGATCGTCCTAGACCAGTACCTCCTACTCGGCAGGCCTTTCAGCCCGATCTTCGAGGTCCTTGTGGAGGGGGACCTCGTATACCAGAGATACTCAGAAGTTTCCAGGCTCACACCGCTCTCCACGTCTGGCATGGCATGGTGAGTACGCAATAAATATGTTTAATAAATGCATCTTTAATGTTATAATATTTTTAGTTATATATATTATTTCTTTTTCTATGTAGGATCGTGATACGCTTCACTATCATACCAGAGCCAGCCAGCTGGACGCCTGACCACTGGATGAGGAGACTTGGTCGGGTTTAGCGCACGCCAGTGGACTGACCCATCTGCAGGGTCTTATGTATAGGCATCTGAATTGCGTCTATTGGACGCTTTTATCTAGGGATGGCAATGGATCGGGTGATGGGTGGATGACCTTGTCCGCCACCCGACCCGCGAGAAAATCTCATCCACCCCACCCGACCCGCCACCCGCCAAACCCACCACCCGCATCCGATCCACCCGCATCCAGCGGATGAAGCGGGTGGATCGGGTGATATTCGGGTGTTCTACGCATTTCCTTTAAATCGATATGAAACTCGGATTCGAATGCGGAAAATAAATAATAATAATAAAAATAAGTTCAATCCGAAAAAGTCTTATCCATAAAAAACAAGGTAAATATAAAGTCAACACAAATCATCCAAGTGGAAATATTACAAGAAGTGTTATAAGTTTAAGTTCTTGAAAAATAGAAAATTTTAGCAACACATAACGTACAATAAGATCATAATAGGAACTACAAATTATGCTAAACAATCGGTAAATCACCAATTTATAAATCTAAAGGGAACTAAAGATCACTAAACAAGTAAATAGTCAATAAATTTATAGCGGGTGTAAGCGGGTGAAACGGGCCGGATGGGTGGATGGATGATGGATCGGGTGATGGGTGGATGAAAGGTCCATCCGAATCCGACCCGATCCATCATCCGCTTCATCCGCCATCCGCTTTCACCCGCTTTATGTCGGGTTGTCACCCTTTTATTATGGATCGGGTTATCGGGTGTCCATCGGGTTCGGATGAAATTGCCATCCCTACTTTTATCGAGAGATGGCAGCCCGAGGTGAACCAGCTGCACATGCCTTGGGGTGAGATGACCATTGCTTTCCATGATGTCCAGCTCATCCTAGGCATTCCCATATCCGGGACGGCGGTTACTCAGGTGATCGCCAGAGCTGATTCTGCCATCCGAGTGCAGGAGTTTTTTGCTTTTACTGATGAGCAGATGACTGCCGGAGATGTACGTCGTCGAGGGCTGTCACATTCTTTTTTACTGGATCAATGTGACGGATATTCACATTTGTATCCGACGACTGCAGCGTCCGGGTGGTTGTTGTACCTGCTGGGATCGACGCTGTTCACCGACAAATCGCAGCACAAGATTTCTCCAGATTTACTGATATTGGTGGAGGATCTTGGTCAGGTGATTACTACATCCTGGGGTACGGCGACACTCGCCTACCTCTATAGGCGTATGGGCGAGGCCACTAGGGTCGACTGTCGCCAGATGTGCGGTTGTCTGACGCTGCTGCAGGTAAAATATATCCTCTATACTCATATTATTATTCTCGTAACTTAATTTGTATTGTTTGTCTAATTTTTATTTCTTTTTTGTTAAAGGCATGGATCTACCTATATTTTCCATGCTTTGCACCGGAGGTTGTCGAGGGCTGGGAGCATGGGATGCCTTGGGCGGCGAGATTCGAGATCAGGTCTGTTAGGAGGGACACCCGTGACTACAGACGGATGCTTGACGAGATGACTGTTGATCAGGCAAGTCCACTACATTTGAATAGTTGTAATCTTTTTGTCAACTAACGTGTTTATTTTCTAACAATGTTGTCTGTTTTTTAAACAGGTGAACTGGCAGCCATACGGCCAGTTGGACTTCACTGATAGAGAGTTACAGCGTTCGTTGTTCCACGGGCTGTTGACTTTTATGGACATATCAGAGCCCTACGATCCATACAGGAACATGAGGGCTTTTGGATACGTTCAGACTATTCCACCTCCGCTGATACAGCCTGATTATGCCATTAGGGTCGAGGATCCCAGGAGCTACAGAGTTGGCTATCCTCGAGGTAGTTGGGCGTGGGATAGATGGGAGCACCATCACGTCACGGTTGAGGAGATGGCTGCACGTTACGGCCCTGGATATACCGCCACCGACGATTATATGGCGTGGTATACAGACCGATTGCACCGGTTTATACGCCCAGGTGCTCAGCAGATGCATTCTCCTCCACCTCCTCCTCCACCTCCATTTCAAAACGTTAATGTACTTCTTACCATTTCAAAAGGTTTAGTTAGTTTATTTACAATATACCTTATTATCTACAAATATCATATATGTCGTTGGGTTTCCCTCTAGGAAAACTATTCCACAAGTTACTAACAACAATTTCGATCTTCCATTTAACACGGTATGTTCCTTCTCCACCTCCACCTAGTGTGCCCCGCACCGACCGACAAACCCGGGAAGAGCCCCGGTACCGTCCCAACTCAACCACCAATCATGGTCGTGAGCATGATCGTTCCGAACACCGTCACCAACGGTCAACCCGGCAACCGAGGACCCTAACTTGTCACCTTGCTCACTTGATTGCTTGAAATTGTGTGCTGATTTGGAGCAATGACTAACGTTGAAATGGAAACTTCTCAGGATTGTGGTCCGCAAGAGTTCAGTGAACCCTTGGCTCAAGAAACTGCTTCGTTGTCCCTCGAAAATGACTCCATAAGGCGAGAATTGGAAGCCTTGAAGGCACAACAAAAGTTTGATGCCTTGACCCGAGAAAACATTGCCTTGAAAAAAGAGCTAGAAGCTCTTAAGTCCCTTCAGAATGCTCGCCGTCCCACCCTAACTTATCCGAATGAGAACGTGGTCAATGCTTCCACTTCCGATGCACAACGGAAAGGCAAGGGACTTTTGGGAGCCGGCCCATCAAACGTTACCCGGCTTGCGTCTGTCATTGAACGCACCCATCCTTTACCTCTTGACGGAAATGAGTCCCATGAAGAAGAGGAGGAATTCCCCGACCCGCGTCAAGATAACTTGCCCATAGTCGATACGGAACATCGGCACCAATATTATGAGCATCAACATCAACGGTATGTTCCTTCTCCACCTCCACCTAGTGTGCCCCGCACCGACCGACAAACCCGGGAAGAGCCCCGGTACCGTCCCAACTCAACCACCAATCATGGTCGTGAGCATGATCGTTCCGAACACCGTCACCAACGGTCAACCCGGCAACCGAGGACCCTTGACTTTGATGAATACGATGAGCAACAAAACTTCAATGAGGTCTCCGGTGATGAATCCGATTTAGAACGGGTAGCACATAACCGTCCGTGGCACCCACCCGTCATAGACCCTTATGAGAACCAAGACCGGGGTGAAGAATGGTTGCCTCCCCCAAATCCACCTAGGCAGGCCCCACCCGTTCATGGGCGCCAACGGCCTCATGGCGGCCACCGGCGAGCCCGTGCCGATGATGCCTACATTCCACCGCCCCGCCCGGACCCCAACCGAGCTCGTAGGGAAGGTAAGGTTAAGTTCCCTACCTTTCATGGTGAATATGATCCGTGTATTTTTCTTGATTGGGCGCAGGATATGAAACGAGCATTAAAACATTGTCATTATGAGGAGGAATCCGAGAAAATCGAGGCGGCAACTCTATACTTTGAAGGAGATGCGAAGTCTTGGTGGAACCGGTATGAGTTCACCCGAGAGAGGCGAAGATGGGCACCAATTGAGACGTTTGAACAATTGCTCTATTGCATGACCAAGAAGTACGTACCCGAGGACTTTAAGAATGATATGCGGTTGCAAATTGCCGAGTTCAAGCAAGGCAACCTCACTCCGGTGGCTTACTTGGCTAAACTTGAGGACATGCACATTAAGGCCGGCGTCTCGGCCTCCCCCTCCGCCCTCCGCACCAAGTTCATGAGTGGGCTTAATGCTTCCATCCGGCGGCCGCTCGAGATTGTCCCATTCAAGGATTTGGGAGCATTATGTCATGCCGCCATGAAGTTATATAAGCAACAACTCGAAACACCGCGGTATTCTAGGTATCCCTCTTCCTCGAGTCCATATCTTTATCCATCTAACACACGTTCTCAAGATGCGCCTAGTCCTACAGATACCGACGCCTCCAAAGGGACCCAACGGACGGGTCCTTCCAATAGGCAAACGGGTACCGAGAAGGCACCAAACCGTGGCCCGGCACCGGCGCCTCCCTCTCGAGGTCAACAAGGACCCTCACCGGCGGCTCGCCCAAGGGAGCCCGTGTGTTACAAGTGTAGCGGTTTTGGCCATGTACAACGTGATTGCCCAAACACCAAACGGGTCTTGTTTGCCGACCCAACATATTTCGAGGACGACGATGGTCAATATGAAGGTGATATCATTATTGAGGATGACCATGACACCGACCCACTTTTTGGCATGGAACCCTGTGATGACGAGCTTGCTTGCGGCCCAGCACAACCCGGTAAATTCGCTCTTGTTTCTCGTCGTATTTTGGCTGTTAAAGAGCATATTCCTATTGATCAACGCGAGAATCTCTTCCACTCTCGTTGCTTGGTTAATAATACGAGTCTTTCTCTCATCGTTGACGGGGGTTCTTGTTGCAATATTGTCAACAAACGGGTGGTAAAACACTTCAAGTTGCCTACGACCCCCCACCCAACGCCTTACGGACTCCAATGGATTTCCGATACGGCATGTGACACCGTCACACAACAAGCTTGGGTGCCGTTTTCTATTGGCACCTATGTTGATAAGGTCCTTTGTGATGTTATCAAGATGGACGCCACACATGTCCTATTAGGACGACCATGGCAATTCGATCGCCGCACATATCATGATGGTTATCTTAATCGGTACATGTTCCAATATAATGGAAAACCGGTCACACTTTTGCCTATGACTCCGCACGAAATTTTGGTTGACTATGCGGAACGGAAGAGGCAACAAACTATTGATGAGTCCGCTAAAGCACCGGCAAAATCGGACCCCCGGAGTCCCGATGTTGTAGGTGCTAGTACTTCCAAATCCCGCAACACCGCCCCTCTTGTCCATGCTACCGAATCCAAAGGTAGTAACGGTCGCATCGTTTCTTCGGGCGCACCTTTATCATCTTCGGATCCCGTAATTCAAGGACGGCGTGAGCCACGGATACTCTTAGCTCGCCGGCATGATTTGCAACCGGTCATGGAAGGCAAGTTCCCATGCTTTTTACTTGTTCCGTTTTGTTTATCTACTTCTCATGACCCAAGTAATGTGCCACACGAGGTGTCTTTGTTGTTGTCCGAATTTCAGGATATTATGCCCAAAGACCTCCCACCCGGCTTGCCACCTATCCGAGGGATTGAACATCAAATTGACTTTGTGCCCGGTGCCTCTTTGCCAAACCGTGCCGCTTACCGAGCCAGTCCGGAAGAGACAAAGGAGATACAACGTCAAGTGCAAGAGCTCCTAGACCGGGGACATGTGCGTGAATCCTTATCACCATGTGCCGTCCCGGTAATCTTAGTACCAAAGAAAGATGGATCATGGCGGATGTGTGTTGATTGTCGTGCCATCAACCAAATCACCGTCAAATATCGCCACCCGATCCCGCGCCTTGATGACATGTTGGATGAGCTTCATGGCGCCACTATCTTCTCCAAAATTGATCTCCGGAGCGGTTACCACCAAATCCGGATGGCCGAAGGTGACGAATGGAAGACGGCGTTCAAAACGAAGTATGGACTCTATGAATGGCTTGTCATGCCTTTTGGCCTCTCAAACGCCCCGTCCACCTTCATGCGCCTCATGAACCACGTCTTGCGCCGATTCTTGGGTACATTCGTTGTTGTTTATTTTGATGATATTTTGGTGTTTAGTACGTCTTTGGAGGATCACATCGGGCACCTTCGCCAAGTGCTCGAGTGCCTTAGACAAGAGCAATTGTATGTCAACTTTGACAAATGCGTCTTTTGCTCGGACACCACTATCTTTCTTGGCTATGTCGTGTCTAAGGACGGACTCCGAGTAGACGAATCTAAAGTTCGTGCTATTCGGGAGTGGCCTACTCCTACTACGGTCACCATGGTCCGAGCCTTTCTCGGCTTAGCGGGTTTCGACCGACGCTTTGTCAAGGACTTTAGCACGGGAGTGGCACCGCTCCATGAGCTCACTACCAAGGGTGTCACGTTTGAGTGGCGTGATATCCATGCTCGAGCGTTTGATGCGCTCAAAGACCGTCTTTGTAATGCACCATTACTCCAACTCCCAAACTTTTCGAAAACCTTCGAGGTGGAGTGTGATGCATCAAATGTGGGCATTGGAGGAGTTCTCTTACAAGAGAATCGTCCAATTGCCTACTTCAGTGAAAAACTGTCCGGTCCTTCGCTCAACTACCCTACATATGACAAGGAACTATATGCTCTAGTTCGTTGTCTTAAGACATGGCAACATTACTTGTGGCCGAAGGAGTTCGTGATTCATTCGGATCATGCGGCTCTTTCGTATCTCAAGAGTCAAACAAATCTCAGTCGGCGCCATGCTAGTTGGGTAGAGTTTTTAGAGACCTTTCCTTATGTCATTCGGCATAAGAAAGGCAAAGAGAATGTGGTGGCCGATGCCCTTTCTCGCCGCTATGCCCTCCTTGTGTATATGGATGCCAAGATACATGGCTTTGCTCTCATCAAAGAGTTATATGTCACGGATCTTGATTTCAACGACATATGGGCACAATGCCTCGACCTCCGAGAGCACGAGTCTTTCTTTATTAACGATGGCTATCTTTTTCGAGCGGGAAAACTTTGTATTCCGCGCTCATCTATACGCCATTTGTTGGTCAAGGAAGCTCATGAGGGCCGTGGTCATTTCGGTGCTACCAAGACCCTTTCCGCTCTCCAAGAGCATTTCTTTTGGCCCCGGATGCGTATGCATGTGACACGGTTTTACAAGGGTTGCATCACATGTCATCATGCCAAGTCGTGCCAAGGTCCGGATGGGATGTATTCTCCTTTGCCTATACCAATGGGACCTTGGGAGGATCTATCCATGGACTTTGTGGTCGGGTTGCCTATGTCAAAACGAGGCAAAGACTCCATTTTCGTGGTAGTCGATCGTTTCTCCAAAATGGCTCATTTCATCGCATGTAAAAGCACCCTAAATGCTAGTGAAGTTGCCACCTTGTTCTTTGACAATGTGGTGCGTTTACATGGGATACCACGTTCCATCGTTAGTGATCGGGACGTGAAATTCGTAAGTCAATTTTGAAGAACGTTGTGGGGAAAACTTGGAACCAACTTGTTGTTTTCAAGTAGTTATCACCCCCAAACCGATGGTCAAACGGAGGTGACCAATCGGACTCTTGGTGCTCTACTTAGAGCCACCACTAGGACCAACCCACGTAGGTGGGAGGACTTACTTTCTGTTGTAAAGTTTTCGTATAACAGGTCTAGGCACACGGCAACTAAATTGTCCCCATTTGAAGTTGTCTACGGCCTCAATCCACACACACCATTGGATTTCACTCCCCGCCCGCTCAAGGATGGAGAAAACATCATCGCCGGAAACCGAGCCGCCCAAATCATTGAGCTTCATAAGCGGACTAGGACACAACTCGAACGTCGTGCCGCCCAACTTGCCGGACAACGCAACAAGGGCCGCCGCGACGTCTCTTTTGAGCCCGGTGATCTTGTTTGGCTCCACCTACGGAAGGAGCGTTTTCCTACTCGTCGCATGAGCAAGCTCTCGGACCGTGGTGATGGCCCATTCCGCATCTTAGCCCGTCATGGTCCAAATGCATACAAGTTAGAGCTTCTGGATTCCTACGAAGTACACCCAACGTTCAACGTCAAGGACCTTGCCCCTTATGTTGAGCCCCTCTTTGACGATGGTGAAACGGGGACGTTTCACAGCCAAGATGGGGGGACTGATGCGCCCTTGGATGCCCCTTTTACGTTGACCATAGACGAAGAGGACGAGGCTCTTAGAGTTCGCTCAGATGGACCGATCACCCGATCCCGAGCTAAGGCCATTGCTCGAGCCACCGGCTCCATCATCACCCGCATTACTTCTTCACTTGGTCCCATTACCGGCATGCCTTGTCTCTACACCACCATGGCATAGGCTACCGGTTCCGTTAGCGACATGTCCCGTCTTTCCGACTCCATGGCATGAAGCTAGCTTATTTTCGGACTATATTTTCATGTTTTCCTTTTTATGTAATAAAGGGATATTCCGTATAGGAATATTCCCTTTTTGACCTTATCCGTTTAGGGTTTGCTATTATCCTTTTAGGTTTTCCCCTTTTGGGCTTTTCTTCATGTATTTTTGTTTGGCCCGTTGGCCCATAGGTAGGCAAGTCTCTCTATATAAGAGATATCTTGCCTCACTTATTTTTCATGTTCAATATTACTAAGTTTTGAGAAGAATTTCCTCCACTTAGCTTGGGCATCAAAACCTCTCTTCTAACCCTCAAACTTCTTCCTTGGATCTCGTCTTTGATTCAAGAAATCCATATTCGAGGATTCTTTTTAAGAATCAACCTTCGATCCACACAAAAAGGTTCCTTCGATCTCTCTAGATCGAAGTAACCCTTGTTTCTTCATCGCTTCCGCCCCTTTGGATCTGAAACGATACAACGTTGCACAAAGAATCAAGGAGTAGTTGGAGTTTTGCTTGATCTAGATCCGGAGTTATCCTTGGTTACCTCCAAGGACGCATCAGGACCCATGAACCGGCTGGAGCAATTACGAACCTGCATACGACCCCGTCGATCCTCCGGGTGGCTGGACTTGTGCAGGCTCCCCTCGAGGTTGCTACGATTGACTTCAATCACGGTTATACTCTCTGCAAGAACATATCTAGAGTGTTGGACGGTGAGTCTATGGCTGCTATAATTTGCGCATCCACCTCTGTTACGTTTGGCATGTTGAACACTCCTGTACAGTACAATGTATCTATACATATAAATATAGATGTAAGAGAAGTAAAGTATAAATATATGTATGGGTAGGAGTGCAGTAGATCTTTATATGTATATATAGGTGTAGTAGATGGAAAATATAAATAAATATATATATGTGGCAGTACAATGTTCTTATATACGAATATATAGATATACGAGACGGGAGACATAAGTATAAAATAAATGAATAAGTGCAGTGAAGATACCTAAATATATATAGATGGGTAAGAGTAACATATATGTATAAGAGTATAGTGTATCGAATGTATGTATAAGTTATAATTAGATGTATAGGTTTACGTATATAAGCGAGTCGAAGAATAAGGTTAAAGTATATTTTACGGATAATATGTGTATTAGAATAGATAATAATCGGGAAGGAAGAGTACTGTCCTTTTTTCCGGGTGGATTCGAGTTTTGAACTTATAATTATAAGTAGCGATCCGAAAGACACATTTTTATGGAAAACCAGTTTTAAAAGAAATTAGTAGATTTCTAGAATAAACTTTGAGAATGTTGGCACTAAGGGTAAAATGGTCCTTTACCGTAAGAGAGCTTTTTCCGTAATTCCTTCATATGAGGTTGGACATCTGGATGAGATATTGATCCACAGGCCTTATTTGACAAGCGTTTGAGTTATCACGAGTACAGATCGTTTTGGAGACTTGTTAGAGTGTGATTTTACTCAAGTAAGTCCTTGCGACTTACTTAGCCGGTTTTTGGATATTAGTTGGGTGATAATGGTTGTGTGTGTGCTATGTGTGTTATAATAAAAATAACTTGTTAGGACGACCGTGGTTATATTGTGTTAAGGCCCAAGTGTATGTATAACGGGCCGTGACATCACTGCCCAGCTCTGTCAGGAGACTGGGAGGTTCTCTATACCCATACCATACAGGTGCACGGTGAGATGCATCGGATCCACTCCTGATGGGTACACGGGGGCGGAGGCGAGGTTTGGGAATCCCTCGTGTCACAAAATAAGTATCATTAGAGTGAATGACTTAAATGAAGATAATAAATGGATTGTTTGAAAGCATGTTGAGTGTTTATCATTTTATGTGTGTGTGTGCTGTTATTATTCTTCTAATGTTTAGATAACTAGCTAATGGTTAGTTTGTTATGTTTTTTTTTATATTTACAGCAGGTTAGAGCATCAGCTGAGTGATCCGGAAGTAGTGGTCAGCCGGGTCTCCGTACTCCTTAGGGTTGGGGTTGTTGGTTGTTGTGGGTTCTTTTGTTAAGACAGTTGTTGTTTTTCCCTTGTTTAAGTACTTTAGGCTGCTAGACCGAGTTGCATTCATTACCTTAAAAATACTTTTTATGAATTTCGGTTTTTTTTTCTTATTTGTGTCTTGTTGCAAGATCCTAGTAATATTGTTGTCAAACTGAGGTCGGGACCCATTGTGAGGTCCTAACCAGTAATGTCCCGAGTTTTGAGGATTCGGGGTGTTACAATGATGATTTACATTACATACAAAATAAATTACGGAAATTCAAAATCCTAATATTATATTTATTTCGAATTACAAATAAAAATATTATATTTATTTCGAATTACA
>BSUD01000007.1:10429891-10479553 GCA_033239045.1 Fagopyrum esculentum
AAAAAAAAAATCAGCAAATCTGTTTCAAATGAGCAAATAAGCAGCTCGTGAAAAACATCAAAATAATAGTTTTCAAATCTGTGTTAATATCAAATAATCAACAAATCTGTTATTTATGTAATTTTCAAATCAAAGCAAACAAAAAATAGCAAATCTGTTTCAAATCAGCAACTCGTGAAAAACATCAAAACAGTAGTTTTCAAATCTGTTTTGAAAAAAAATAATCAGCAAATCTGTTTTTTTATGTAATTTTCAAATCAAAGCAAACAAAAAGTAGCAATTAGAGAATGCCTTCTCTCCCCTTCGGATAAGAGGAAAGATGACCCCCCCTTCACTACCAGTAGAGAAAAGTTATGCTTGGATCAAAGCAAACAAAGAAGTGTCAGGTAGTTTGAGACAGAAAATTAAAAAAAGCAGAATCACAAATTTCTAGGATGATTTAAAACAAAAGCAGTAGGTTCCAAAAGCTTTAATGTCAAAACTCAAAGAGTAAGTTGGAAAAGCTAATTGTACTTCTGATCATCTAAAACAAAAGCTTTAAACTGAAAAACTAATTGTCAAAACTCAAAGAGGGTGTAATTCTGATCATCTAATTGTCAAAACTCAAAGAGGTTGTACTTCAGATCATATATCTATAACAGAAAAAACTCAGTACATACAAATTGGAAATTTACAGTAGGTTTGAAAAGAAAATTACGTGTTACTGAAAAAGGGAATAGGATGAAATCAGTAAATCAGCAATGGAACATCGTACATAGAGCAAAGGAAAGATGTTTTTCACAAGAATTACCTCTGCAGTTTGGACTATTGGTATCAGAATAGGATGAAATTGGTACATACAAGAAGCAAAGTAGAAGCATTAACTTGATAAGAAAAAAATGAAAATGAGAAGCAGCAAAGCTAATACCTCGTATGCATATATTAATATATAGACAAATGATCGATAAATCTTGTTGGGTACAGATCAAAATCGTAGGAGCAAGATTTTATTGGACTGATATTTGTGGATTTTGTGGATATCCATATCATAATTTTAATGGATTAATAATTAAAAAAAAAAAGTTTTTCTAGCTTTAAAGGGAGAGCTCTATTTTAAATTTTTTGATTTTGGAAGCGCCACGTCAGCAGGTTAGAACTCTACTTTAGTTGTATATATTGATGATAAGTCTATTGAATCTATTGGAGTTGATTATGGCTCCCCTTGTTTTTCTGAGTGATTTTGTATTTCATTCATATCCCCTTAAAAATGCAGGGGTTGTGGAATGTGTTAATTAAGTTGGTAATAGAATCCCAGAATGCAGTTTTTGCTCCTTCTTGCGGTGGAGCATAGGCGAATAAAATATTAATTTTGTGATTTTGATTGTTGCATATCAGTTCAATACATATGTATCTATCACTTTTTTCCATGAATCTAATGGAATGGTTTTTCAGTTGGTATGCTTTCCAGAGCAAACAAAGGCCTCCGGCCCTTCTTGTAGCGGGGCAATAAATGATGTTGTCAAAACCGACAGATTTCCATAGCCTATCATCTGGAGGGTTTTCAGCTTTTGTCTCAGCTAGGGCCATAATATATATGTTATGATTTTTGCAAACGACATCGAGGTTTGTCCAGAGGTTGTTCCGGCCTATCCTCTAATATTACATAAGCTTATTTTCATATGAACTTGATATTTTTAATTTGATAATGCGGGTCTCGCATTATTTTTGTCTTAGTTCCTGTGAGATGTTTCTTGTGGTAAGCCAGTCAAATGATTGGTGCTTTCTAAATAATTGTGAACAATAACTTCCATCTTGTGTGTATAAATGATTGTAAGGAGCTGGTCAGTTTATATTATTTGGTAATTTGTTTTCCTAGTGTTCAAACGCACAATACTTTGTAAGGTCGTTTTGTATAACATTATATCTAGGGGTATTTAATAAAAAGATTGATATTTAAGACGATTGTATGTAATTTACCCCTTAAAATAAGTTACCCCAAACTTTAAAATTTAATATATATATATTAAAAACAAATTCACTTAAAACCACGTATCATTCATTTATATATATCGGATGATCCGTGTCATTTTATCATAAATTACCTTTTACTATTTTTATTTATTTACTTATATTACATCTTTATTTAACAATATAAATCAAGATAACACAAAATATTGTTAATCTAAAAAAAAATATCTATCTAGTTGACATTTTAATATTTAAATAAAATTTAATTTTGATGAATAATTTTTTTTTTCATATATTAACTACCAAATACACTCAATTGAGTAGATTTTTTTTAAGTTAATTATTAAAATACCGAAATTATAATATATTAAGCTATAATAAACTAAAAAATATACTTTAATTATAATTACTAGAAATTTAATTATAAAATATATTTTGCATCAAATTAATAAATAAAATTCCGTGCAAATTACGGAATTACACTAGTAACATATAACCCGATGTGACACAATCTTTTATGGTTGGGCCGTATAGTTGGGCCCAACTGATACTGATAGTGTAGCCCGTTTCTGAAGATTGGAGGCATGTTCTTAGGGTTTATAAATCAAAGGGTTTCAGATAAAATCACTCTCTTTGCTCTGACTCTGGAGGTGGCTGCCGTAGTGTCCTCAAAACCTAGTTTTCCATCTCTCAAGGGACTTCTCCTCCACATCTTCCACCATGGTTAGTCTCCTTGAACATCTTCGCATGCTTTGTTTCTATCGTGTTTTATATCTCGATTCTTTATATTGCCATTTTCTGATTGTTTGAAATCAGTTTTCATTCATAATGTTGTAAGCAAAGGTTTCAAGTGTCGTCGATCAAGGCATTCCATATGATATTATGAGATCAATGTTCTGTTGCTGTTTGATTTCTGGCGACGTTGTAAATGGATTATCTTTAGATCTGGATTTCGATTGTTTTGTATTTTATTTATGGTCGTGTATGCATTAGGATTTCGAGAAAACTCATTTATCGATTGTTGCACTGGGTTTCTAGGAAACGTTAAGTTCAATAAGTTTATAAGTTTTGGAATTTATCTTCGTTCACCAATTGTAGCTGCACACTTGATATGCCAATCTGCATTTGTGGATGACTCTGTTGAGTATGGTACCACTTGTTTAAACTGTTAGTTATATTTGCACTGATTTATAAGCTTTCTCTGCAGTTTTTGTTTTATTATATATGTGAGTTTGGTCTGCTGTATAATCTCATGTGTTGATGATGCTTATGCTAAATAACTAATTAAAATTTGCCTATCATCTTGACACTCTTTTATTCATTGTTGATTTATCTTGTGTTGAATCTATTCTGAGTGCAGGCGAGAGGTTTGAAGAAGCACATGAAGAGGCTTAATGCCCCCAAGCATTGGATGCTTGATAAACTTGGTGGAGCTTTTGTAAGCAGTTTTGTTAATTTTTCTTTTCCATGGTTGAGATTTCTTAGATTCTCAAATGACATCAACTTTTTAAGAATTCTCAAATGACATCAACTAATAATTTCATGCTAATGTGTGTTGGTTTTCTCCTCTCTCTTTTGCAGGCCCCTAAACCCTCATCTGGACCACACAAGTCTAGGGAGTGTTTGCCCTTGATCCTTATTCTAAGGAACAGATTGAAGTATGCTCTTACCTACCGTGAAGTCATTTCTATCTTGATGCAAAGGCATGTGCTTGTTGACAACAAAGTCAGGACTGACAAGACTTACCCTGCTGGTTTCATGGGTACGCTTCAGTTTTTCAGCTTCCTATATGTTAAAGTAACTATCACGCAGTAGTGAATAATGATCTCGGTAGTATATTTCTTGTTTAGGGTTTTCCAGGAAATCATTAACTTGTGATTTGTGAACTTTTTCTTCATAATCCGCCTGTTATAAGTTTTTGTTTACTTGATCAGATGTTGTCTCTATTCCCAAGACCAATGAGAACTTCCGTCTGATGTACGATACCAAAGGCAGGTTCCGTCTCCACTCTGTCAGGGATGAGGAGGCTAAGGTTAGTATTCACATTGATTTTCTTTTATTATTGCTTATTAGTTTCATTTGTGCAACTAATTTCCTGACAAATAACATTTTGTTGTACAGTTCAAGCTCTGCAAGGTAAGATCTGTTCAATTCGGTCAGAAGGGCATTCCTTACATCAACACCTATGATGGTCGCACCATCCGCTACCCAGACCCTCTCATCAAAGCCAACGACACCATCAAGCTAGACCTTGAGACCAGCAAGATTGTCGATTTCATCAAGTTTGATGTCGGTAATGTTGTGATGGTTACTGGTGGTAGAAACAGAGGCCGTGTTGGAGTCATTAAGAACAGGGAAAAGCATAAGGGAAGTTTTGAGACCATTCATGTTACAGATTCCCAGGGCCATGAGTTTGCCACTAGGTTGGGCAATGTGTTCATCATCGGAAAAGGCACAAAGCCGTGGGTGTCTCTTCCCAAGGGCAAGGGTATCAAGCTAACTATCATCGAGGAGGCCAAGAAGAGGCAGCAACAAGCCCAAGCAACTACTGCTTAATGAAATTTCAGTTTATGCTGAGGAGAACAAAACCCTACATGGTAGCAGCACTGCTTAATGAACTTTCTTGTTATGCTGAGGAACACATCCTACTTTGTTTTTTTGAATCTCTAAAATTTTGATTATTAGTCTCGAATTAGTTTATTGCTATGGATGTTTTTAATGAGCTGTAGATTGACATTATTTGCTACTACCATTTGAAGATTTTCGGCAGTTCTTGTTATGCTCATTACTATTTAAGCTTTTCATAAATGTTATGTTAACCTGATCCCTCCAAATGGATCCTGGACGTGCCAAAGGTAAGACAGAAAAATGATTCTACTCAATATTGTGACAGTAGGCCCAAAATTTGAGAGAAAAAAACGCCTTCCACTCAGATGTAACACTCCATGAACTTGCAATTTTTTGCAAATGTGCTCTCATAATTTTGACAAGCAAAATTTATGTGTATTGCACAGAATTGTCTTTATAAAGTGAATTAGTGGTTATTTTATATAGTGAATTAGTAGTTATTTTTCTTTTACAATTATAGTGAATTAGTGGTTGTTAGGATATCAATCCTCATGGAAGATTTTGGATGAGTGGTAAAATATTTGCACTACACTCTTCACCTTCTACAATCAGGGATACATTCTCTATACATTGTAGTTTTTATGCATCAAATAACATTATGGCATAACTGTTTCTGTAGCATTTCATTCAGTGGAATATGAAGGGACTTCACACAGATCCTTTTATGATCATGAATCAAAAGAGGCTATGAAGAAGAAATTGGGTCCTCCCAGCTTAATATAGCTTCAGAATATGCGCATCCATGAAACCCAATCTTCTATCCACATTCCATGGATTGATGTACTTCTAATGTCACTTACCTTCAACACTTGTAAGAATTAAGCCTGTGACATATGAATAGAAGGTCATCTCCTATTAGATTGATCTGATGCAGTCTCTCGATCCTTATCCTAATCGAATGAGATGGAAGTTCTATCGGATTCAAATTTATCATAAGCGGGTCTGGTTCTCATGAACAGGATAACACTAGACATGAGACCCAAAAGCGAGGTGCAGCCCCACCAGACAAAGGTCCAAAAGTAGCATTTTGTTCCCATGCAAACCATTGAATCAGAAGTCACCGTGGTTATCTCATTAGACGAGGTTGCGTTAACATCGTATACGACTGCAGCAATCAGACCATAGAGGAGAGATCCAATTGGAATGTTGGTGATCACAATATTGTGGTTGACACCCACACTGTTGGGTCCAAACAGTTCAGATGTTATTGACACAGCAGCTGCAAATATGAAACCAGAGCTCAGTCCGATGAGTGCTGTCCCCACATGCAGTGCAATGCTGGTGCCTAATCCAGCTAAGAGGAAGAATGCAAGCGGAGTTGGTATGAGAGCAAGTGCTAGCCACCAGGTCCTTGCAAAGTAGAATTTCCTGCATTGATGTAGTCACTTATGTCAGTTAAACAAGGTTATTCTTCGTTTGGCCTACTTTCAAGCAGTATTAAGTGGAAGAAAACGCCTGGTTTGGTATGGTGAGTAAATAATGACACAAGCTTGATGAAATGCAAAGTGGTAAACTATTAGGTTGCATGAATTTAGTATCATTCAATCTTCATGTCAAAAGAAATTCACTGGCCCTATCTCTGGTAGCATTTTCAAGTGATTTGGTGTATGTGGTTCAGACTTCAGACTACCTTGTTGTGAATAACCTAGAGGTATGTTTGGGTGTCAGCATCATAAAGCAGCTATGCAGTTTCGGTCTTCAAAATTAAACCACTCAGTATTGCATGTAAAACTTAGTATGAATTATGCATGTATATCAGTATTTGGTTCACACAATTCGTTCACTAATGCATTATATAATAGGCTATCTAAATACCAACTATACTAACATGTATTATAAGCTATACAACTTGTTTTATAAGACATATAGTATGCATCTAAAAACACACCAAGTCTGCCAACATTAACCGGAAAACACCATTAGCAGTAAAGTCAATATACCAACCAGGGCAGCACGTATCATCTCAAAGTTTTTCTTCTGTGAAAAGAGTAGTGTCATTTAAATTTTTTAAAGCTAAAGCAAAGTTGGCTTACTTACACACGAAGATAGTCTGGTGCGGCAGAGAGCAGTCTACCGAAGAAGGAGAAGGATGAATAGAGCGTTATAAGTCTAGAGGTCTGTGTGCTAAGTCCAAGGGACTGTGCAATCTGCCCAAGATTATTGCTATAAACAAGACCTATGGTACCCCCACAGAAATAAGCAATGTAGTATAGCCAAAAGTCTAATCTATGAATGAGCATCCAAGCTGAATGCTCCTCCCCAAGCATCACCAGCTGGTCCTTCCTGAGTAGTAAATCACGCAACCCTCTGCCTTTCCCAAAGTTAATCCCAGAGCCTTCAGTATCACCATTTACAGCAAGAAGTGAAACAGCACTATGATAGCTATTATGACGACTAGTCAATTCCTTGTGAACCTCAAGATCACCATCATTGACCAATAAGAAGCCGGAACCCTCAATGTGAAAGCTAGAGTAGATATGGCGCTTGAACCAATCTCTAGCATAGACAATGCCAGGAATGAAGTATGGAAAGACAAGGAGGAAGAGGGCCCCACCGAAGAGAAGACGAGCTGAGGTTAGATCCGTGGAAGCTGAGCTACCAAAGAGGAGGTACAAGCCGGTGATTACAGCCAAGAAATTTAATATGAGGAATATGATGGAATCATATTGAACGACGTTTGGGGAGAGGGGTTCGACATCTGGTTGTCTTAGGATTGGAACGAGGGCAACAAGGGAAGTTATGAGGGGGATAAGAGCGTTTAGGAGAAGGTAGAGGGAGCTGGATGAGGAGTCAATGGAGTTGGCTGCAAGTGTATATAGTGCTGCACTGACACCATTGAAGCTAACAGTTAAGGAGATTGCAAGTGCTCTATTTGCTTGGAAGTTTCGGTTGCAGAGGACAAAGCACACTGTGTTGAACCAACAGATGCTGCACCCTGATAATAGGCAGAGAAGAAAGACCTGTAAAAGAAATTCATTAGGGTCTTTGAAAATTGTGGTGTATTATGATTCATGAATGAAAATCATAAAATACTATAATAAGATTTTCCTGAAAACTGCTCTGTTTTAAAATATAGCCAAAAAGTGCATCTACACAGTAGGTAGAATTAATTGTTTGATGGCTTGCTGCTTAGATAAGAGCTTCATTTGATTATTTTTATCTGAAACTAAGCAAGAAACTGATTCATTATCGTACGTATCATTTTGTCAATTTGCACTAAAATCACCACTGGCTTGCTTATTATATTATTCTAGATATTTATAAATTTTTTGAATTAGTTTACCAGAGCATTTCTTTCAGTTGAAACCTTCCAAGCTGAAATTTCTACAAGCAAAGAACATCATAAACATCAACTTGAATATGCCAACCGTAAGCCAAGTAAGGAGGACCAGATACAAGGAAAAAAAACTTTGTTATGATTAAGACAGTATGCCAACTCAAACATGAGACGAACCGGCCCTTCTCTTCAACTGAATTATACCATCCCTGGTTATATGTTTTTCTCAACTTCTCAAGACAATGAGAACAAAAAAAAAGGGGGAAAAAGATCTAGCAAGGAAACCCGACCTAAACAAACTAGAATTCATCCCGCCCAACCCAATTAATAGTCTATTATAAGGGTTAACCATTTGAAAAAAAGGTGGTAAATAACATATACTAGTTCTTTTTAGAAGAAAATTCTACTGTTAAAACTTTATATGACTGAGTCACTGAGTTATTAGTTGTGTTGAATTAATTAATCAAGCTGAATTTATTTACAGATATTTTTTACATAATTTCCTAATATTACAATTGCATCAGATGATATCATGATACATGAGAAATACTCATTTAAATAACATCAAATGATGTCAATAACATTACTAGTTTGAGTTCTGTTTAATAAACTATCCCCAACCATGAAAAATCAACGCACATGAAGTTATAAATTATACCCTTTTCATTTTTGTAAATGTATATTCTATGCACACTAAGTTATCTATTTATGCATTTATAGGGAACTAATCACGTGATCATGTCTCTAATAAATAAGGCTCAAATTCTAAACGTGAAACTCAAAAGCCTTCGAACCTATGGATCAACTACCAAACCGGAACTCTTAAACATAACACTACTATATCCTAATTTCTTAAGCAAAAAACTAGAAAATCATCAACCCTAGAAAGCACTAGATCATTCTAATTTTTAATACTAAAATTAGTAAATACAGTTATTAGTGTTTTAAATTTAATCAAACTAGCTGAAAAAATACTAGAAAAACAAAAGGACCATGCCCAGTATTATATACATTGTCCAATTCTAAAGTTGTTTGAGAGTTGAGATATCAATCAGTCCCCATCAAACTGGAAAAGGAAGCACGAACATTATTGTGTTGTCACTAGCACAATGTGCAGTGCCCCAAAAATATCTACAAACTGTGGCGGATTAATTCTCACCTACTAGTGTGCAAAGAAATCAACAACATAAATTCATAATTATTACATCGTAATTCGGGTAAGAAAAAAAATCAGAAACACCCCTAGTGAATTTGTGATTACGCCGTTGTTCTTCCCCTATGGTTCTTCATCTTTCTAATTCAAATTCAACAACCAGAAATCTCAACTTTAAAACAATTCATTCAAATCCAACAACACAACAAACTAATCAACATCAACACAAGTCCGTATCAAAACAAGAAACCCTAAAATAACAAAGAACTTGGAATTGATTTCACTCACCACGACGTAAGGCAAGGAGATAACACTTCGAATGACAAGCCACTGGATCCCGTACCCTACCAGCCCCATGGCCGCGGCAATGAACATCACCACCGGCAACGGAAGACAGAGGAGCGCCAAACCTGACGACCAACCCACCGCCTTGCCGAAATCGGAGGCAGTCGCGAGGTAATTAAGCTGGACCTGAGAAATTCCGAGAACCGACTTCAAATTGGAGGAGTAAGCTGAGAAATCGAAGTTCGTTCCCGTGAAGGCTTGTATCCAGATAGTGGCTACCAGTATCATCCATTTCCTCGACTGTCCCGCCATAATTGAAAATCCTGTGCAGAAGATCGAACGGACCGCCGGTATGTAAACGTGTATTAGTTATGTACTCACACCGACGATCCGGCCGGAGGATAAGCCGGTGGTCCCGGCGGTAATGGTAATTGGAGGGAAAGCAATGGTGGTATGGATGGGGATCCTTCTTATATACTGAGAGGGTAGAAAATTAAAATTTGCACTAAATGCTTCTTTTGTCCTTTTTCTTTTCCGGTATAAAAATAAAATATAATATCCTATACCTTGAAATACAAAAATCTTTTATGCTTCAATTTCATTTTTTTTTTTGAAAGGCAATCATTTATGCTTTACTACGGCATATTTACTTTATGCTTTAATGCCCGCTTTATCGTTCACGACCAAAAATCACTATTTTCTCTACATTATTTCCATTCCGGCAATTTTAGTAACTAGGTCTTTTTTAAAAACTGTAATTAGGGTTGTAATATGAAACAAGCTACTCGGGCTCAGCTCGGGCTCGGCTCGAGCTCGTTCATTTTCTAAACGAGCCAAGCTTGAGCACATTTTAAAGCTCGTATAATTTTTAGGCTCGGCTCGACTCGTTTATAAACAAGCCGAACTTGAGCATGTCAAAGCTCGGCTCGTTCGGGTAAAGCTCGGCTCGTTCGGCTAAAATAACACTATAGGAGCATTATTTTAGCCGAGCTACACGGGCTCGGCTCGTCAAAAGCTCGGCTCGAGGTCGTTCACTTTCTAAACGAGCCAAACTTGAGCACGTTTTAAAGCTCGTATAAATTTTAGGCTCGGCTCGGGCTCGGCTCGTTTATAAACGAGCCGAGCTTGAGTATGCCAATGCTCGGCTCGTTCGGCTCGTATTACACCCCTAACTGTAACTAAGTTTTTAATATTTTAATTAAGTACATTTACTAAACACAAAACTAGAAAAAACCTAGTAAACCAAATTTTTTTCAGAAATATTTAAATTTCGACTTTATTATTTAACTTATGGCAAGGTTTAGCTTCTCTTTCGTTACGAAACGCATGTTGTATTGCATTTTTTTTATAAACACGTTTTTAGTCCAATGTTATTGACCCAAAATTTATATCGTAAAATATATTAACTAAATTTTTTTTAAAAAGTAGCGGCAAAAATATTCTTTTTTAAAAATATGATTTTTTAAAAATTCATTTTCAAAATTTGACGGCTATTTAACTTACAAATCATCAAATTAGATGATTTTCTACAAAATAATTTGTTTAAAAATGTTGAACTGACTTGTATAAAATTTGAACGCCTATTTAACGTACAAATATATAATAAACCATCAAATTGAATATAAAACACGAAGTTTTAAAATTAGAGTTCTGGCACCATTTTAACTTATTTCAAATAATTTGAAATAGCAAACTATTGCCGGCAACGAACAAAATATATTATGAAATAATGCTCAACGAAGAACTGATCAATAAAAAGTACGAAGATATCGACACTAACGTGAACTTTTTACAACTCATATCTATGAAAGATTTGAATTTGAAGTATTATCTGTCCATTAGTATGAATTTTTCTCCCATGTCATATTGACCCATCATTTCCACTTTTCAAACTGATAATATAATTTACAGTAATTATTAGCCTTTGAAAAAAGGCTTTACAAAAATAGGGTTCACCACTTGACCTCATCTCCTCTTTTGCAGCTTTTCTGCCGCCCGGACGTGAGAATATGCGAGAATGTATGAACACAAAATCCAGTTCAAGGAATGAAGACATAGAAATGTTAAGACATATGGCAAAAGATTTTTCATGAACTCAACTATCGTTACAGTTTTCAAGGATGTGAAATACGGTATCATTCAGAATTGTCGTGCATCTGCGATACGTAAAAGTGGTTTTGTCACGCATTGTGAATTTTCGACCATTCTCATACATTTACGCTGCAAAGGAGTGCTCATGAGTCAGTCATGTCAATGTGTAGACGGCTTTGTCACATATTTAGCATGTGTGGGGTGGTTGGTAGTCGCGTAAATAATGGAAATTTCAACCGTGCAAAAATGCTAACAGTTCACGCACCTGAATATCACGGTGCGAATACGGTTGTTACAGTCTTAATATATACGGACATGTTCGACATGTTACACGTTTTCAAAAATGCGTGTTTTGATACAAGCTATCTTGTTCGACATGTTCCCAAGCAAATTAAATCTCCCCGAGGCATCGCCGTCTCTACTTATTTTGATAGGTATGCGGAATAAACGATGGTTGTAGAAGAGGCAATGGAGTTTGAGTTTGTTGTGGAAGAAAGCCGTACATTTGAGAGGGTAAAGGTTGGTAAACTTGGGTTCTTTGATTAGATTCCTCCATTCCTTGCACACAAGTTTACATGCGGCTATGGATTCCAATGGAAGTAGTAGGAAGATCTCTATCGTGATCTCGTGGGGAAGAGCCAAGTTTGAATGGCTTTCCATGTTTACTTTGGGCACTACAGGCTCTCTCTAGCGGTGATTAAAGATTTAGGGTTTTACAGGTGAACAATGGAAGAAAAAACCCTTAATGGTGTGATAAAATTAGGGGGATATTAAGGGCACGGCGGTCGATTTCGTATACGCATCACGTCTACGTGGATTTATGACCGTTGAGATTCGAACGTTGTAATTCGAACGTTGTAAAAGTGACCGTTGTAATTTGAACGTTATTGATTTCATTTGGTAATATAAAGATAGTAATAGAAGAGGTGAAAAACGCTCACAACATCTTCGAAAAAACAACACAACATTTTCTGGAGAACAGCTGCGAGAATGTCAACACACGAGGATGATGAAGTGATGATTCCGTTCGACGATACAAAATTTAGTGATCCAGACGAGTTTCTTCGGCATTTCGAGGTAAGTACTTTATAACCGAAAATAAAGAACCCATTATTTTGTTTTCATTGTTTTAACAAATGTATCAAATGACCAATCAAAATTCACCATTTAAACTTATAGGATAATTTTACTTAGACGTGTATAATTTTAAAACGCATACACTAGCATATCACAGTAGTATTGGATTTTGACAGCTGAACTTTCACATTAGTATTGGATTTTGACAGCTGAACTTGCACCAGGCTGTAAATCACAAAAAATATTATGCCACCTTTGTTTGTAACTCCGGAAACGAAAACAAAATGAAAATCTATTTATTCTATGTTTACCCTTCGTTTATGAAATTTTTAAAAATAATTTTTTGCGGTTTATAGGGTATCAAAAGTAATCAATTTTACTACAATTACTTTAAACCACAAAGAATTATTCTAGAAAATTTCATGAACAACCAAATACGTATGAACTAGATTCGTTTCCATTTCGTATCCGTATCCAGAGTTAAAACCAAGCGGGCGCTAAATGTTTACAACACCTACAAGGCTACAACAAAAAGGCCAACTTTCTTTCATCAAATAACTAACTCATGGTGACAAATGCACACCAGATTACTCACAAACAATCCATCATGTCAAGAGGGCCACAGTCTAAACCAGATTACAGAAGCACAATCAGATATCATCCAATGAAGATTACTAATCAATAAACCACAGTCTAAAATAATTATATCTTACTAACATTGTGACTTTTTGAGTAATTACAGATTACTAATCAAAATTTTACAATTTTTTTTGTTTACTATCCAAAATCTTGTTGAAGTAAGTGATTTTTAAAGTAAATTATAAAAAGTGATCAATAAGACCAAGTTACTCTCCAGAAACAACTCTCGTTCAGTCATCTGTATACATCCTATGAACTCTATATCAAGTTAACTACTTAATCATCCACAAATCAATCATAGTCAGCTTAGCACAGAAGAATACAAATCACAGTTAAAAAAATAGAGAAATTTCACAAACTGCCTTTAAAACTCAAAACACAAGTTGTTATAATCAACATGAGGCTATAAAGAGTGTTGTTTGACAAATCACAAAACATCTAGCAGCAAATAATTATCAAGTTTCATAGTGTCTAATCCTTGGGCCAATTATCCCTGTATGGAGCTTCGATCAAGCCCGTGGCTATATCATACCGAACCAACACCAAACAACGTTTATGAGCAAAATACATCCCAACTTTCCTGCCATCTTGCGACCGAAAAAGAACCATGTCTTATACCAAAACGGGCACGTGCATACGAATCTGATGTCTATCAATGCTTAACAACTTAATCCAATACGCTTCAACCCCATACTCTTTCATCACCCACACATCAAAATTCTCCTTAAAATCACAACAACAAAGCTCTCCATCTAATTCACTCAACATCACAGGATGTCTAAACCTATTATTACCAGCAGTGTCAAATGGCAACAACATTTCAGTTAACTTATAGCAATGCAGATCTATAGCAGCAATTATTTGCATTTGTAAATTATACTTGCAATCTTTACTTACTACCCAATGTAGAGCACCATTAAGGGAATAGCCTTGAGCTCGAGCGAATGGCCAATCGTACGTAACACGAAGAGCTGCCGATGACAAGCTCCAAACACGATTTCTAAAGCTGTAAACGAAAAGAAGATTATTGTTTTCAAGAACAGAACTTGGATCAAACCTTTGCCCTTCATACTTCTTAATCAAAAGCCGAACAATGCTGTTGACAACCAACATCATTTTATAATCATCAGCGTAAGAATCGTAGCCAAACCCATAACATGTCCAGAAACCGCAGTGCTTCTGTAACGGAACATCTTCAACTTTGTATAATTCTCTAGTGATTGGATTGTAGCAATGGAAGTGACACTTGCGTGTTTTGATACAAGTTATCTTGTTCGACATGTTCCCAAGCAAATTAAATCTCCCCGAGGCATCGCCGTCTCTACTTATTTTGATAGGTATGCGGAATAAACGATGGTTGTAGAAGAGGCAATGGAGTTTGAGTTTGTTGTGGAAGAAAGCCGTTCATTTGAGAGGGTAAAGGTTGGTAAACTTGGGT
Organism: Fagopyrum esculentum; assembly: GCA_033239045.1. NCBI lineage: Eukaryota > Viridiplantae > Streptophyta > Magnoliopsida > Caryophyllales > Polygonaceae > Fagopyrum > Fagopyrum esculentum. The sequence continues at coordinate 10,444,427 of BSUD01000007.1, forward strand.
TCTTTGATTAGATTCCTCCATTCCTTGCACACAAGCTTACATGCGGCTATGGATTCCAATGGAAGTAGTAGGAAGATCTCTATCGTGATCTCGTGGGGAAGAGCCAAGTTTGAATGGCTTTCCATGTTTACTTTGGGCACTAGAGGCTCTCTCTAGCGGTGATTAAAGATTTAGGGTTTTACAGGTGAACAATGGAAGAGAAAACCCTTAATGGTGTGATAAAATTAGGGGGATATTAAGGGCACGGCGGTCGATTTCGTATACGCACCACGTAGACGTGACGCGTAACCTTCACGGTCACGCATCACGTCTACGTGGATTTATGACCGTTGAGATTCGAACGTTGTAATCCGAACGTTGTAATTCGAACGTTTAAAAGTGACCGTTGTAATTTGAACGTTATTGATTTCATTTGGTTATATAAAGATAGTAATAGAAGAGGTGAAAAACGCTCACAACATCTTCGAAAAAACAACACAACATTTTCTGGAGAACAGCTGCGAGAATGTCAACACACGAGGATGATGAAGTGATGATTCCGTTCGACGATACAAAATTTAGTGATCCAGATGAGTTTCTTCGGCATTTCGAGGTAATTACTTTATAACCGAAAATAAAGAACCCATTATTTTGTTTTCATTGTTTTAACAAATGTATCAAATGACCAATCAAAATTCACCATTTAAACTTATAGGATAATTTTACTTAGACGTGTATAATTTTAAAACGCATACACTAGCATATCACAGTAGTATTGGATTTTGACAGCTGAACTTTCACATTAGTATTGGATTTTGACAGCTGAACTTGCACCAGGCTGTAAATCACAAAAAATATTATGCCACCTTTGTTTGTAACTCCGGAAACGAAAACAAAATGAAAATCTATTTATTCTATGTGTACCCTTCGTTTATGAAATTTTTAAAAATAACTTTTTGCGGTTTATAGGGTATCAAAAGTAATCAATTTTACTACAATTACTTTAAACCACAAAGAATTATTCTAGAAAATTTCATGAACAACCAAATACGTATGAACTAGATTCGTTTCCATTTCGTATCCGTATCCAGAGTTAAAACCAAGCGGGCGCTAAATGTTTACAACACCTACAAGGCTACAACAAAAAGGCCAACTTTCTTTCATCAAATAACTAACTCATGGTGACAAATGCACACTAGATTACTCACAAACAATTCATCATGTCAAGAGGGCCACAGTCTAAACCAGATTATAGAAGCACAATCAGATATCATCCAATGAAGATTACTAATCAATAAACCACAGTCTAAAATAATTATATCTTACTAACATTGTGACTTTTTGAGTAATTACAGATTACTAATCAAAATTTTACAATTTTTTTTGTTTACTATCCAAAATCTTGTTGAAGTAAGTGATTTTTAAAGTAAATTATAAAAAGTGATCAATAAGACCAAGTTACTCTCCAAAAACAACTCTCGTTCAGTCATCTGTATACATCCTATGAACTCTATATCAAGTTAACTACTTAATCATCCACAAATCAATCATAGTCAGCTTAGCACAGAAGAATACAAATCACAGTTAAAAAAATAGAGAAATTTCACAAACTGCCTTTAAAACTCAAAACACAAGTTGTTATAATCAACATGAGGCTATAAAGAGTGTTGTTTGACAAATCACAAAACATCTAGCAGCAAATAATTATCAAGTTTCATAGTGTCTAATCCTTGGGCCAATTATCCCTGTATGGAGCTTCGATCAAGCCCGTGGCTATATCATACCGAACCAACACCAAACAACGTTTATGAGCAAAATACATCCCAACTTTCCTGCCATCTTGCGACCGAAAAAGAACCATGTCTTATACCAAAACGGGCACGTGCATACGAATCTGATGTCTATCAATGCTTAACAACTTAATCCAATACGCTTCAACCCCATACTCTTTCATCACCCACACATCAAAATTCTCCTTAAAATCACAACAACAAAGCTCTCCATCTAATTCACTCAACATCACAGGATGTCTAAACCTATTATTACCAGCAGTGTCAAATGGCAACAACATTTCAGTTAACTTATAGCAATGCAGATCTATAGCAGCAATTATTTGCATTTGTAAATTATACTTGCAATCTTTACTTACTACCCAATGTAGAGCACCATTAAGGGAATAGCCTTGAGCTCGAGCGAATGGCCAATCGTACGTAACACGAAGAGCTGCCGATGACAAGCTCCAAACACGATTTCTAAAGCTGTAAACGAAAAGAAGATTATTGTTTTCAAGAACAGAACTTGGATCAAACCTTTGCCCTTCATACTTCTTAATCAAAAGCCGAACAATGCTGTTGACAACCAACATCATTTTATAATCATCAGCGTAAGAATCGTAGCCAAACCCATAACATGTCCAGAAACCGCAGTGCTTCTGTAACGGAACATCTTCAACTTTGTATAATTCTCTAGTGATTGGATTGTAGCAATGGAAGTGACACTTGCGTGTTTTGATACAAGTTATCTTGTTCGACATGTTCCCAAGCAAATTAAATCTCCCCGAGGCATCGCCGTCTCTACTTATTTTGATAGGTATGCGGAATAAACGATGGTTGTAGAAGAGGCAATGGAGTTTGAGTTTGTTGTGGAAGAAAGCCGTTCATTTGAGAGGGTAAAGGTTGGTAAACTTGGGTTCTTTGATTAGATTCCTCCATTCCTTGCACACAAGCTTACATGCGGCTATGGATTCCAATGGAAGTAGTAGGAAGATCTCTATCGTGATCTCGTGGGGAAGAGCCAAGTTTGAATGGCTTTCCATGTTTACTTTGGGCACTAGAGGCTCTCTCTAGCGGTGATTAAAGATTTAGGGTTTTACAGGTGAACAATGGAAGAGAAAACCCTTAATGGTGTGATAAAATTAGGGGGATATTAAGGGCACGGCGGTCGATTTCGTATACGCACCACGTAGACGTGACGCGTAACCTTCACGGTCACGCATCGCGTAACCGTGAAAGGTTCACGGTTACGCGATGCGTGACCGTGAAGGTTACGCATCACGTCTACGTGGATTTATGACCGTTGAGATTCGAACGTTGTAATCCGAACGTTGTAATTCGAACGTTTAAAAGTGACCGTTGTAATTTGAACGTTATTGATTTCATTTGGTTATATAAAGATAGTAATAGAAGAGGTGAAAAACGCTCACAACATCTTCGAAAAAACAACACAACATTTTCTGGAGAACAGCTGCGAGAATGTCAACACACGAGGATGATGAAGTGATGATTCCGTTCGACGATACAAAATTTAGTGATCCAGATGAGTTTCTTCGGCATTTCGAGGTAATTACTTTATAACCGAAAATAAAGAACCCATTATTTTGTTTTCATTGTTTTAACAAATGTATCAAATGACCAATCAAAATTCACCATTTAAACTTATAGGATAATTTTACTTAGACGTGTATAATTTTAAAACGCATACACTAGCATATCACAGTAGTATTGGATTTTGACAGCTGAACTTTCACATTAGTATTGGATTTTGACAGCTGAACTTGCACCAGGCTGTAAATCACAAAAAATATTATGCCACCTTTGTTTGTAACTCCGGAAACGAAAACAAAATGAAAATCTATTTATTCTATGTGTACCCTTCGTTTATGAAATTTTTAAAAATAACTTTTTGCGGTTTATAGGGTATCAAAAGTAATCAATTTTACTACAATTACTTTAAACCACAAAGAATTATTCTAGAAAATTTCATGAACAACCAAATACGTATGAACTAGATTCGTTTCCATTTCGTATCCGTATCCAGAGTTAAAACCAAGCGGGCGCTAAATGTTTACAACACCTACAAGGCTACAACAAAAAGGCCAACTTTCTTTCATCAAATAACTAACTCATGGTGACAAATGCACACTAGATTACTCACAAACAATTCATCATGTCAAGAGGGCCACAGTCTAAACCAGATTATAGAAGCACAATCAGATATCATCCAATGAAGATTACTAATCAATAAACCACAGTCTAAAATAATTATATCTTACTAACATTGTGACTTTTTGAGTAATTACAGATTACTAATCAAAATTTTACAATTTTTTTTGTTTACTATCCAAAATCTTGTTGAAGTAAGTGATTTTTAAAGTAAATTATAAAAAGTGATCAATAAGACCAAGTTACTCTCCAGAAACAACTCTCGTTCTGTCATCTGTATACATCCTATGAACTCTATATCTAGTTAACTACTTAATCATCCACAAATCAATCATAGTCACCTTAGCACAGAAGAATGCAAATCACAGGTAAAAAAATAGAGAAATTTCACAAACTGCCTTTAAAACTCAAAACACAAGTTGCTATAATCAACATGAGGCTATAAAGAGTGTTGTTTGACAAATCACAAAACATCTAGCAGCAAATAATTATCAAGTTTCACAGTGTCTAATCCTTGGGCCAATTATCCCTGTATGGAGCTTCGATCAAGCCCGTGTGATGCGTCCTTGGAGGTAACCAAGGATAACTCCGGATCTAGATCAAGCAAAACTCCAACTACTCCTTGATTCTTTGTGCAACGTTGTATCGTTTCAGATCCAAAGGGGCGGAAGCGATGAAGAAACTAGGGTTACTTCGATCTAGAGAGATCGAAGGAACCTTTTTGTGTGGAGTGAAGGTTGATTCTTAAAAAGAATCCTCGAATATGGATTTCTTGAATCAAAGACGAGATTCAAGGAAGAAGTTTGAGGGTTAGAAGAGAGGTTTTGATGCCCAAGCTAAGTGGAGGAAATTCTTCTCAAAACTTAGTAATATTGAACATGGAAAATAAGTGAGGCAAGATATCTCTTATATAGAGAAACTTGCCTACCTATGGGCCAACGGGCCAAACAAAAATACATGAAGAAAAAGCCCACAAGGGAAAAACCTAAAAGGATAAAAGCAAACCCTAAACGGATAAGGTCAAAAAGGGAATATTCCTATACGGAATATCCCTTTATTACATAAAAAGGAAAACATGAAAATATAGTCCGAAAATAAGCTAGCTTCATGCCATGGAGTCGGAAAGACGGGACATGCCGCTAACGGAACCGGTAGCCTATGCCATGGTGGTGTAGAGACAAGGCATGCCGGTAATGGGACCAAGTGAAGAAGTAATGCGGGTGATGATGGAGCCGGTGGCTCGAGCAATGGCCTTAGCTCGGGATCGGGTGATCGGTCCATCTGAGCGAACTCTAAGAGCCTCGTCCTCTTCGTCTATGGTCAACGTAAAAGGGGCATCCAAGGGCGCATCAGTCCCCCCATCTTGGCTGTGAAACGTCCCCGTTTCACCATCGTCAAAGAGGGGCTCAACATAAGGGGCAAGGTCCTTGACGTTGAACGTTGGGTGTACTCCGTAGGAATCCGGAAGCTCTAACTTGTATGCATTTGGACCATGACGGGCTAAGATGCGGAATGGGCCATCACCACGGTCCGAGAGCTTGCTCATGCGGCGAGTAGGAAAACGCTCCTTCCGTAGGTGGAGCCAAACAAGATCACCGGGCACAAAAGAGACGTCGCGGCGGCCCTTGTTGCGTTGTCCGGCAAGTTGGGCGGCACGACGTTCGAGTTGTGTCCTAGTCCGCTCATGAAGCTCAATGATTTGGGCGGCTCGGTTTCCAGCGATGATGTGTTCTCCATCCTTGAGCGGGCGGGGAGTGAAATCCAATGGTGTGTGTGGATTGAGGCCGTAGACAACTTCAAATGGGGACAATTTAGTTGCTGTGTGCCTAGACCTGTTATACGAAAACTCGACAACAGAAAGTAAGTCCTCCCACCTACGTGGGTTGGTCCTAGTGGTGGCTCTAAGTAGAGCACCAAGAGTCCGATTGGTCACCTCCGTTTGACCATCGGTTTGGGGGTGATAACTACTTGAAAACAACAAGTTGGTTCCAAGTTTTCCCCACAACGTTCTCCAAAAATGACTTACGAATTTCACGTCCCGATCACTAACGATGGAACGTGGTATCCCATGTAAACGCACCACATTGTCAAAGAACAAGGTGGCAACTTCACTAGCATTTAGGGTGCTTTTACATGCGATGAAATGAGCCATTTTGGAGAAACGATCGACTACCACGAAAATGGAGTCTTTGCCTCGTTTTGACATAGGCAACCCGACCACAAAGTCCATGGATAGATCCTCCCAAGGTCCCATTGGTATAGGCAAAGGAGAATACATCCCATCCGGACCTTGACGCGACTTGGCATGATGACATGTGATGCAACCCTTGCAAACCGTGTCACATGCATACGCATCCGGGGCCAAAAGAAATGCTCTTGGAGAGCGGAAAGGGTCTTAGTTGCACCGAAATGACCACGACCCTCATGAGCTTCCTTGACCAACAAATGGCGTATAGATGAGCGCGGAATACAAAGTTTTCCCGCTCGAAAAAGATAGCCATCGTTAATAAAGAAAGACTCGTGCTCTCGGAGGTCGAGGCATTGTGCCCATATGTCCTTGAAGTCAAGATCCGTGGCATATAACTCTTTGATAAGAGCAAAGCCATGTATCTTGGCATCCATATACACAAGGAGGGCATAGCGGCGAGAAAGGGCATCGGCTACCACATTCTCTTTGCCTTTCTTATGCCGAATGACATAAGGAAAGGTCTCTAAAAACTCTACCCAACTAGCATGGCGCCGACTGAGATTTGTTTGACTCTTGAGATACGAAAGAGCCGCATGATCCGAATGAATCACGAACTCCTTCGGCCACAAGTAATGTTTCCATGTCTTAAGACAACGAACTAGAGCATATAGTTCCTTGTCATATGTAGGGTAGTTGAGCGAAGGACCGGACAATTTTTCACTGAAGTAGGCAATTGAACGATTCTCTTGTAAGAGAACGCCTCCAATGCCCACATTTGATGCATCACACTCCACCTCGAAGGTTTTTGAAAAGTTTGGGAGTTGGAGTAATGGTGCATTACAAAGACGGTCTTTGAGCGCATCAAACGCTCGAGCATGGATATCACGCCACTCAAACGTGACACCCTTGGTAGTGAGCTCATGGAGCGGTGCTGCTACCGTGCTAAAGTCCTTGACAAAGCGCCGGTAGAAACCCGCTAAGCCGAGAAAGGCTCGGACCATGGTGACCGTAGTAGGAGTAGGCCACTCCCGAATAGCACAAACTTTAGATTCGTCGACTCGGAGTCCGTCCTTAGACACGACATAGCCAAGAAAGATAGTGGTGTCCGAGCAAAAGACGCATTTGTCAAAGTTGACATACAATTGCTCTTGTCTAAGGCACTCGAGCACTTGGCGAAGGTGCCCGATGTGATCCTCCAAAGACGTACTAAACACCAAAATATCATCAAAATAAACAACAACGAATGTACCCAAGAATCGGCGCAAGACGTGGTTCATGAGGCGCATGAAGGTGGACGGGGCGTTGGAGAGGCCAAAAGGCATGACAAGCCATTCATAGAGTCCATACTTCGTTTTGAACGCCGTCTTCCATTCGTCACCTTCGGCCATCCGGATTTGGTGGTAACCGCTCCGGAGATCAATTTTGGAGAAGATAGTGGCGCCATGAAGCTCATCCAACATGTCATCAAGGCGCGGGATCGGGTGGCGATATTTGACGGTGATTTGGTTGATGGCACGACAATCAACACACATCCGCCATGAGCCATCTTTCTTTGGTACTAAGATTACCGGGACGGCACATGGTGATAAGGATTCACGCACATGTCCCCGGTCTAGGAGCTCTTGCACTTGACGTTGTAGCTCCTTTGTCTCTTCCAGACTGGCTCGGTAAGCGGCACGGTTTGGCAAAGAGGCACCGGACACAAAGTCAATTTGATGTTCAATCCCTCGGATAGGTGGCAAGCCGGGTGGGAGGTCTTTGGGCATAATATCCTGAAATTCGGACAACAACAAAGACACTTCGTGTGGCACATTACTTGGGTCATGAGAAGTAGATAAACAAAACGGAACAAGTAAAAAGCATGGGAACTTGCCTTCCATAACCGGTTGCAAATCATGCCGGCGAGCTAAGAGTATCCGTGGCTCACACCGTCCTTGAATTACGGGATCCGAAGATGATAAAGGTGCGCCCGAAGAAACGATGCGACCTTTACTACCTTTGAATTCGGTAGCATGGACAAGAGGGGCGGTGTTGCGGGATTTGGAAGTACTAGCACTTACAACATCGGGACTCCGGGGGTCCGATTTTGCCGGTGCTTTAGCGGACTCATCAATAGTTTGTTGCCTCTTCCGTTCCGCATAGTCAACCAAAATTTTGTGCGGAGTCATAGGCAAAAGTGTGACCCGTTTTCCATTATATTGGAACATGTACCGATTAAGATAACCATCATGATATGTGCGGCGATCGAATTGCCATGGTCGTCCTAATAGGACATGTGTGGCGTCCATCTTGATAACATCACAAAGGACCTTATCAACATAGGTGCCAATAGAAAACGGCACCCAAGCTTGTTGTGTGACGGTGTCACATGCCGTATCGGAAATCCATTGGAGTCCGTAAGGCGTTGGGTGGGGGGTCGTAGGCAACTTGAAGTGTTTTACCACCCGTTCGTTGACAATATTGCAACAAGAACCCCCGTCAACGATGAGAGAAAGACTCGTATTATTAACCAAGCAACGAGAGTGGAAGAGATTCTCGCGTTGATCAATAGGAATATGCTCTTTAACAGCCAAAATACGACGAGAAACAAGAGCGAATTTACCGGGTTGTGCTGGGCCGCAAGCAATCTCGTCATCACAGGGTTCCATGCCAACAAGTGGGTCGGTGTCATGGTCATCCTCAATAATGATATCACCTTCATATTGACCATCGTCGTCCTCGAAATATGTTGGGTCGGCAAACAAGACCCGTTTGGTGTTTGGTCAATCACGTTGTACGTGGCCAAAACCGCTACACTTGTAACACACGGGCTCCCTTGGGCGAGCCGCCGGTGAGGGTCCTTGTTGACCTCGAGAGGGAGGCGCCGGTGCCGGGCCACGGTTTGGTGCCTTCTCGGTACCCGTTTGCCTATTGGAAGGACCCGTCCGTTGGGTCCCTTTAGAGGCGTCGGTATCTGTAGGACTAAGCGCATCTCGAGAACGTGTGTTAGATGGATAAAGATATGGACTCGAGGAAGAGGGATACCTAGAATACCGCGGTGTTTCGAGTTGTTGCTTATATAACTTCATGGCGGCATGACATAATGCTCCCAAATCCTTGAATGGGACAATCTCGAGCGGCCGCCGGATGGAAGCATTAAGCCCACTCATGAACTTGGTGCGGAGGGCAGAGGGGGAGGCCGAGACGCCGGCCTTAATGTGCATGTCCTCAAGTTTAGCCAAGTAAGCCACCGGAGTGAGGTTGCCTTGCTTGAACTCGGCAATTTGCAACCGCATATCATTCTTAAAGTCCTCGGGTACGTACTTCTTGGTCATGCAATAGAGCAATTGTTCAAACGTCTCAATTGGTGCCCATCCTCGCCTCTCTCGGGTGAACTCATACCGGTTCCACCAAGACTTCGCATCTCCTTCAAAGTATAGAGTTGCCGCCTCGATTTTCTCGGATTCCTCCTCATAATGACAATGTTTTAATGCTCGTTTCATATCCTGTGCCCAATCAAGAAAAACACACGGATCATATTCACCATGAAAGGTAGGGAACTTAACCTTACCTTCCCTACGAGCACGGTAGGGGTCCGGGCGGGGCGGTGGAATGTAGGCATCATCGGCACGGGCTCGCCGGTGGCCGCCATGATGACGTTGGCGCCCATGAACGGGTGGGGCCGGCCTAGGTGGATTTGGGGGAGGCAACCATTCTTCACCCCGGTCTTGGTTCTCATAGGGGTCTATGACGCGTGGGTGCCACGGACGGTTATGTGCTACCCGTTCTAAATCGGATTCATCACCGGAGAACTCATTGAAGTTGTGTTGCTCATCGTATTCATCAAAGTCAAGGGTCCTCGGTTGCCGGATTGACCGTTGGTGACGGTGTTCGGACCGATCATGCTCACGACCATGATTGGTGGTTGAGTTGGGACGGTACCGGGGCTCTTCCCATGTTTGTCGGTCGGTGCGGGGCACACTAGGTGGAGCTGGAGAAGGAACATACCGTTGATGTTGATGCTCATAATATTGGTGCCGATGTTCCGTATCGACTATGGGCAAGTTATCTTGACGCGGGTCGGGGAATTCCTCCTCTTCTTCATGGGACTCATTTCCGTCAAGAGGTAAAGGATGGGTGCGTTCAATGACAGACGCAAGCCGGGTAACGTTTGATGGGCCGGCTCCCAAAAGTCCCTTGCCTTTCCGTTGTGCATCGGAAGTGGAAGCATTGACCACGTTCTCATTCGGATAAGTTGGGGTGGGACGGTGAGCATTCTGAAGGGACTTAAGAGCTTCTAGCTCTTTTTTCAAGGCAATGTTTTCTCGGGTCAAGGCATCAAACTTTTGTTGTGCCTTCAAGGCTTCCAATTCTCGCCTTATGGAGTCATTTTCGAGGGACAACGAAGTAGTTTCTTGAGCCAAGGGTTCACTAAACTCTTGCGGACCAGAATCCTGAGAAGTTTCCATTTCAACGTTAGTCATTGCTCCAAATCAGCACACAAGTTCAAGCAATCAAGTGAGCAAGGTGACAAGTTAGGTCAACTTTACCCAAGTTCAAGTGCGTTATCGGGTTCTACTTTGGGGAAGGCCGTTTGGCGGTTAGGCAATGTTCGCTCCGAACGGTGTGTGCAAGCTTTAAATTTATAACCCTAGACTTAAGCTTAAAACAAGGATGCGAACCCGCAGTGTACGGGTCAATCGTAGTAAAAGCAAGAAAATTCCAGGGGTCGATCACAGGGACTTAGTGAAACAAAGTCCAATACGGTATGCTAGTGTTAATGCTAACCACAAGAGCAAGTATACAATCAAAGATGAATAAGATGTCAAATAAGCAAACATGCAATTCTAGGGATTAAAGCATCTAGTTGTGGTTCCAACTCAAGATCTATAGATAAGTGGACAAAGCTGAGATTTTTGCATGGGGAAGGTGTTTCTAAAGTGGAGTAGATCACCGGGTAAGTCTCACTACACACTAATCCCAAACCGTAACTCCTATTACCGGGTAAGTCTCAAGGAATTTAGATAAAGAACTATTGCCTCAAACTAACACACCATCTAAGGGAATAGAATCAACCTTTACCGGGTAAGTCTCAGGCTAACTCACAAAGATGGGATGGAAGCACACTCAAACCCCAATAAAGGACAAGCCTTTATTACCTACACTTATGATCGTTGGTATACAAACTAAGGAATTACCGGGTAAGTCTCATCCTAAGCTTGCTTTGAACCAGAGAGGTATAATAAGAATAGGATTTGGCAAACTCTAACACATTAACTCTCAGTTAAGGATCGGATAAGCCACCTCGGTCAGCCAGTTCCCACCCCGGCCGAGATGTTCATCGACTGAACGAGATGCTTAGGGTTAAGGTTAAAGACTCGAACTTTCAGGATCCTACTGTGATTAAGATCATTCTATCATTGTTTTTCCCACAACCTTCAGCCAATCACCCTAGAATCACACAAGGAAATTAGCCACTCATCATCATAATGAAAGTATTAAATATATGGGAAGAAGGTGAATATTTGAACAAAGAAGAATTTAATGAAAACACTTCAATAACTGAATCAAATATCACACAAAAATCGTTCCTTGGATAATGATCCAATAAGACAAGACAACAAGGAAAAGAATTGAAGACAATCTTACAAAACCCTCCAAAAAGCTATAAAGCTATAGTCTTCAATCTTCCTTCAACCTTCAAAAAGGTTCTTCGAATCTCCCAAATTGGAGTAGGATGCGGCTGCTGCGCTGATAGCGGGTGTGCTGCGTCGTATGCGGGATGTTGAAATTGTAGAAAATCAACCCTTTTTATAGGAAAAATAAACCTCCAAAGATGATAAATCTTAAGAAGATATTATCCCATAAATATAGGTAAAATATATGATTCTGCATATCTCCTTCCTTCCAGAAGCTCAGCCCAAAAATATAAGATCACTTTCCAATTTTAAAAGATCTCAGCCAAGAATAAAATATTCTCGCCGCGTCCTAGGTGTCCGCCTCGGTCGAGTCGGTGTCTCTGGATCGCCTCGGTCGAGATAAATCTCTGGGCAACCGAGGTGATCATAACTGAGTGTAGAATCTCTCAAAACTGGTCCAAAGTAAATCTTTAATCCATGGCTATGCTTCCTGGATGTAGCTCCAAATGACTCTTGACTCCTTTTGCTCCTTTTTGATGCAAAACGTACCATATTACCTGCAATTACAACGAAACTAGGTGTAGACCTCGATTCCCGCAAAGGTAGATGAAATGGTAGTAAAATCACAGAATGTACATACAAACATGCAGATTATGAAAGATAAAACGTCCAAACAAACCCCAAAATATAGACTATAATTCATGCTATCAAAATACCCCATACTTAGCCCTTGCTTGTCCCTAAGCAAGTTCCTCATATAGAAATCAAGATAGAATGGATTATAAGTCAAGAAAATCAATGAGAAGTCCTTCAAAAATATTTTTATGGTGTGCAACTATCATAGATCACTCTAAGAGAGTACTTCCTGGAAATTAAAAACTCAATATGATCAAAACATTTTATAAATATAGGAAAGTTGTTCATCTTTGCATAAATTCATAGAATGCATAATAAATCATAATTATCAAAATTAATCATGTATAATCCGATTTAAACCGCTAAGTCAATCAACAAGCTCAAGGTCTCAAGGGCTTCCCAAAAGAAAAGGTCAAGAAACGTGTAGGGTAGGGATGTATGTAAGGTAATGTGGTGCTAGAATCCGGGAAAGGATGAACTTCACTTTCACTTTGACTTGCAACATCTTCCACCAATAAGCTTTGCTTATTTCACACTTTTTTCTCTTTTACTTTACTTTTTGGGATGCATGGATAGAGGTGCACAATAACCGAAGCCTAGGAAATCCGCAATCATCAATTTCTTGAGATGCGTCAAACCCTTGATGCACATACCATGACCCGTTAGGAATATCGCTCAATCCGACTTTGGCAAGACACAAACACCCGGCTATGTGAATGGTGCCGAGTTACTCATCTTCATGATTGACTTCCCCAAACCTATTATTGCTTTCTAACACTTTCACTTTCAGCCACTTCTCAACTTTTGACTTGCTTTCACCACTTCGCTTGCTTCCAAATTCCCGGATAGGTAAAGGGAGGCAATATGTATATGAGGGGCTAAGCATGATCAAGAAGAAGAAGAAGAAGAAGAAGAATGAATTGCCTTGGTCTTTCCAAGAAGAACGTGAGAGAACTTATGCTGCGGTGTCAACCTTCAAATTCAACATAATTTGGATAAAAATAAAGTATTAAACATGCCAATAATTTCAAACAAAGCATTTAGCAACTTAAACATATTATAAAACATTTCAAACATATAAAGAATTTAAAACCAGTCGGTAAACAAGATCTTCACTGAGATCATATCCAGATAAGTAACACAAAAATCGTTTTCGAAAACTCTCAGTTAACCCACCTCGGTCGAGATGTTCTTGGTTCAACCGAGGTGAAACACCTCGTTTTGCCAGAACTGTCCCGGTCGAGGTCAAAAAATTTTTTTTAAAAACCATTTTTTTTTTCGGTTTCGACGTTTTTCTCAATCAAATAACCTGTAAGTATGCATGCAATCTCGGGTAAGTCTCATCCTAAGCTTGCTTTGAGCCAGAAAGGTATAATAAGAATAGGATTTGGCAAACTCTAACACTTAACTCTCAGTTTAGGATCGGATAAGTCACCTCGGTCAGAAGAATTCCACCCCGGCCGAGATGTTCATCGACTGAACGAGATGCTTAGGGTTAAGGTTAAAGACTCGAACTTTCAGGATCCTACTGTGATTAAGATCATTCTATCATTGTTTTTCCCACAACCTTCAGCCAATCACCCTAGAATCACACAAGGAAATTAGCCACTCATCATCATAATGAAAGTATTAAATATATGGGAAGAAGGTGAATATTTGAACAAAGAAGAATTTAATGAAAACACTTCAATAACTGAATCAAATAACACACAAAATCGTTCCTTGGATAATGATCCAACAAGACAAGACAACAAGGAAAAGAATTGAAGACAATCTTACAAAACCCTCCAAAAAGCTATAAAGCTATAGTCTTCAATCTTCCTTCAACCTTCAAAAAGGTTCTTCGAATCTCCCAAATTGGAGTAGGATGCGGCTGCTGCGCTGATAGCGGGTGTATGCAGCCTGTATTTCGGTGTAAGCGGGCTTGCAGCCTCCAAGCATGATCGGATTTGTGGAAAATCCAACCCTTTTTATAGGAAAAATAAACCTCCAAAGATAATAAATCTTAAGAAGATATATTCCCATAAAAATAGGTAAAATATATGATTCTGCATATCTCCTTCCTTCCAGAAGCTCAGCCCAAAAATATAAGATCACTTTCCAATTTTAAAAGATCTCAGCCAAGAATAAAATATTCTCGCCGCGTCCTAGGTGTTCGCCTCGGTCGAGTCGGCGTCTCTGGATCGCCTCGGTCGAGATGAATCTCTGGTCAACCGAGGTGATCATAACTGAGTGTAGAATCTCTCAAAACTGGTCCAAAGTAAATCTTTAATCCATGGCTATGCTTCCTGAAGGATTCCTTTTTGCTCCTCAATGTAGCTCCAAATGACTCTTGACTCCTTTTGCTCCTTTTTGATGCAAAACGTACCATATTACCTGCAATTACAACGAAACTAGGTGTAGACCTCGATTCTCGCAAAGGTAGATGAAATGGTAGTAAAATCACATAATGTACATACAAACATGCAGATTATGAAAGATAAAACGTCCAAACAAACCCCAAAATATAGACTATAATTCATGCTATCAAAATACCCCATACTTAGCCCTTGCTTGTCCCTAAGCAAGTTCCTCATATAGAAATCAAGATAGAATGGATTATAAGTCAAGAAAATCAATGAGAAGTCCTTCAAAAATATTTTTATGGTGTGCAACTATCATAGATCACTCTAAGAGAGTACTTCCTGGAAATTAAAAACTCAATATGATCAAAACATTTTATAAATATAGGAAAGTTGTTCATCTTTGCATAAATTCATAGAATGCATAATAAATCATAATTATCAAAATTAATCATGTATAATCCGATTTAAACCGCTAAGTCAATCAACAAGCTCAAGGTCTCAAGGGCTTCCCAAAAGAAAAGGTCAAGAAACGTGTAGGGTAGGGATGTATGTAAGGTAATGTGGTGCTAGAATCCGGGAAAGGATGAACTTCACTTTCACTTTGACTTGCAACATCTTCCACCAATAAGCTTTGCTTATTTCACACTTTTTTTCTTTTTACTTTACTTTTTGGGATGCATGGACAGAGGTGCACAATAACCGAAGCCTAGGAAATCCGCAATCATCAATTTCTTGAGATGCGTCAAACCCTTGATGCACATACCATGACCCGTTAGGAATATCGCTCAATCCGACTTTGGCAAGACACAAACACCCGGCTATGTGAATGGTGCCGAGTTACTCATCTTCATGATTGACTTCCCCAAACCTATTATTGCTTTCTAACACTTTCACTTTCAGCCACTTCTCAACTTTTGACTTGCTTTCACCACTTCGCTTGCTTCCAAATTCCCGGATAGGTAAAGGGAGGCAATATGTATATGAGGGGCTAAGCATGATCAAGAAGAAGAAGAAGAAGAAGAAGAATGAATTGCCTTGGTCTTTCCAAGAAGAACGTGAGAGAACTTATGCTGCGGTGTCAACCTTCAAATTCAACATAATTTGGATAAAAATAAAGTATTAAACATGCCAATAATTTCAAACAAAGCATTTAGCAACTTAAACATATCATAAAACATTTCAAACATATAAAGAATTTAAATCCAGTCGGTAAACAAGATCTTCACTGAGATCATATCCAGATAAGTAACACAAAAATCGTTTTCGAAAACTCTCAGTTAACCCACCTCGGTCGAGATGTTCTTGGTTCAACCGAGGTGAAACACCTCGTTTTGCCAGAACTGTCCCGGTCGAGGTCAAAAAATTTTTTTTAAAAACCATTTTTTTTTTCGGTTTCGACGTTTTTCTCAATCAAATAACCTGTAAGTATGCATGCAATCTCAGATAAACATATAAATGCAGAATGAAGCAAAAATATGAAAATATCTGGTAAATAATACATCAAAGGTCAAATAATACATCATGAGTCGAATAAGTCAGATAATACATCAACTACCCCATACTTGAGACACACTGTCCCAGTGGGTGTAAATAAAGTCTGAAAGAAAGGAGGACTCACCGGATAAAGAGCCGAACTGCATAAAAATAAAATAAATAAAATCCTGCAGCTCCTCAGAAGTCCTGATCCGGTGGTGGTGGTGGCATGTAGGGGTACAAAGTAGGGTCATAGGGATAGCCCATGACATGCTGGAACTGTAGCTGAGCCATCATGTGCTGATGATGCTGCCGCTCCTGCATCTCCCGGATATCCAAAGAAAGTGCAGCATAAGTGTCGATAACCTGATCCGTCAGGTCATCAATCCGTCGGTGTGCTGCTCTGTCTCTAACCCTCTGCCTCCTGCGCCTAGCGGGCCTGACTGGAGAAGTCTCAGCTGGCGCCGGCTCAGTGTCCTCCTCATCCTCATCAAGATCAATAATGGGAGGCGCGCTCGTCCCAGCAGTGTCTGTCCCTGTGTCCATCGGGATGCCGCCTCCTCTCTCATCAACTGTCTCGTCATCATCCTCCTCATCAGCCTCCTCTGCCTCCTCTGCAGCTGCAGCAGCAGCTCCCTCTCTGTAGTCCTCCATCAGCGGGGCCCATGCTGTCTGCCAAAAATGTGGGTCGAAGACCGAAAACTGTGCAGACCATCTGATGCCCTGAGGCGCTGTCCGCTCCCAAGGCATGGCAACATACGGAGTAGTCAACCCACGAGGAACAAGAATCCGCCTCGTGATCATCTCCTGCAGACCCAGCGGCTTCGGAGCCGCCGCCAATGTGCAGATACTGAGATCCATCCCGTGGTAGGAGGCGATGTGGGTGACTAGACCTCCACAGCAAATATCACCCTTCCCTTTGGCCTTGATCCTGTGCAGATCCTCTGCCAGGAGCAAGCCAAAGTCCGGGTATCCTCCCGTGACCATGCAGTATAGCGAAAATAGCTCCCCCTGTCTGATCTTCTGGGGCGTCTCAGTACGCGCCAGAAGCATCTCGCTGAATATCCGGTGGGCGAGTCTGAAAGCTGGGTGGAAGATGACCTTCTCCCTGGAATCTCCAGGGCGCCATCTGTCTGCGTGAGTGGTGATGTGGGCTATCTGACCCCAAAACTCCCTAGCTACGGATCGGGAGGGGAAGTCTACAGCTGTAGGGGTAGGAAAGCTGAAAATCTCTCTGAATATCTCTAATGGAACCAGGAAGTTCCGGCTCATCAGCCGGTACTTCACAGATCCCTCTGTGGGTAGGTAGGAGAAGGAGCTGACGAACTCTAGTGTCGGCTCTATGTAGGCTGGGGCTCGGATCTCAGAAAACTGATCCAGCCCGACTGTAGCTATCATCCTCCTAAGGTCAGCCTCTAACCCTAGGCAGTCAAAAGCGGATACCTCCAGAAATCGCGGTGCGATAACCGGACGGCCCGCTATCCTCTCATAATCTACCCGACATCTCTCGTGGATGACCGGGCGGTAAGGTCGGGAAGAAGAAGGGGAAGGGGAGGGTGAAGATCTGTCTCTCAGGGCTAGTATCCTATCTGAACTCATCTTCACAAATCAATCTGTCAGACCACCTCGGTCGACTGACAAGTCCCAGAAATCACCTCGGTCGAGGTGCAGACCGACTGGACCGAGGCGTACAGTTCGAATTTCCAAATCTCAGATTTCCAGTTCTTTTCCCCCTAAAATCACTACAATTGCTTCCTAAGGGGTACTTATGGGTTTCCTCAGCAGAAATAAGGGCAACCAAAGCCCAATAAACGGTAAACGAGTCGGTTAGGGTTTTCGAACCTTTTTCGCTTCGTTTCGGCCGAAACTCTCAGAGTTCTTGCAGATCCGTGGTTGCAATCGACTCCTCTACTCCTCAATTGCAGTTTTGAAGCAGAAATCGTCGAAAAAGAGTGAGAAACGAGGGAGAACGAGGTGCTCTGTCGCCGCGGTCGAAATGGGTGAAAAATAAAAAGTGAAAAGTAATTTTCGCTTTTTATACCGTCGCGAGATCTGCTGTCACCTCGGTCGAGATGGTCTCGACTGGACCGAGGTGGTACGGACCGAGGCGGTTCTGCAGAAACCCTAGTCGCCTCGGTTGCTTCAAGAATCAACTCGGTCGAGGTGTTCTGACAGTGACCGAGGTGCCTCTTTCTTCTCAGAATCTCGAACTTCTCCCTTTCCTGGAGTGCTCCTTCCTGTTATCTGTCTAAAACACCAAAAACAAAGCAAAGCAAAGCAAAAACAAAAAACTATCTAAACTAGACTAGAAAACGGGAAAGAAAGCAATACTTTGGGTTGCCTCCCAAGAAGCGCTTGGTTTAAGGTCGCTAGCTGGACCATACGGAATGGGATTACTCAATGCACTTCGAATGTCGTGGAGTGCTCATCACATCCGTAAAAATCTTCCAAGAAGGTTCCGGTTCCTAACTTCACCGGCAAATGGTAGGATTTCCTACGTACAAGCTTGTACGATTTGGTTCTCACCGGAATCCTTCTAGACTTCCTGCACTTCAATGGGACATTCCTCGTGTCCCATCCTTTCCTTGATCGAGAAAACAGTTTCTCGAGAATCATAGCAGCTTCCCCATCTATAGCTTGGGGATGGTACAAGGTCCTTAGCATGCGAGGGACCCCATACTTGAACAAGTAACACTTCGTTGCCTTAGCGGTGAAGCGCTTGTTAACTTCACTCCTTATAATCCAAGGAGCATCTTCCTCCAACAATTCCAAGAGAGGTTCCATCTTGATCTTAGGAGGTTCTTTCGGAAGAGACCTCCAACTCTCCGGTGCCTTCCTGAAAAATTCAGAAATATTAATAGGGAATTCGAATGGAGTAAGAGAACTTACCTTGTAAAGTTCTCCAAAGCTCGGATCAGGTTTCATGTTAGGTTGATAACCAACACATGAAATCTCTCTCAACTCAGTTGATCTTTCTTCCACCTTGGTTACAATCTCAGTAATTTGACCAAGGTTCTCTGCATCTTCTGCTTCCAGTTTTGCAGATTCTTCCATCTCGACCGAAGTCGTTTTCACCTCGACCGAGGTCTCAACAGTCAGATCGAGACCTTCCATATCCTCCTCGTCCTCAGAAGTTTCAGGAGAATTTTCTGGTTCGACTGGGGGAATGCCTGGAACGTGCAACACTTCCTTATGCTCCTCTTGCGGCCTAGCATAGGATAGGGTGCTTTCCTTGAGCTCCGTCACCTTCTTCATCAACTTCTCCAACCTAGATTCGAGAGAGTCTTCAAGAGGTTGCTCATAAGTCTTTTTAGGGACATTCAGTTCATCCCACATCGCAAGTTCATGTTGAATGGCCTCTTCTCTTTCCCATTCATTGTTGAACCAATAGAAGGAGTACTTTTCCTCCAAGTATTCATAATGGTCCGCCCTAGCACTCTGTCTTGCTATCCAGACTGGATCAAACATAGCCATCAGAAATCCTGAAAACTACAAAACTCATAGAAAGAGTAGTTAGTAGCAACAGGGGCAAGCGCCCCGAAAGCAAACCGTACCGGCTCGGTCTAGACCAAGTCCCCGGCAACGGCGCCAAAAACTTGTTCGCTCCGAACGGTGTGTGCAAGCTTTAAATTTATAACCCTAGACTTAAGCTTAAAACAAGGATGCGAACCCGCAGTGTACGGGTCAATCGTAGTAAAAGCAAGAAAATTCCAGGGGTCGATCACAGGGACTTAGTGAAACAAAGTCCAATACGGTATGCTAGTGTTAATGCTAACCACAAGAGCAAGTATACAATCAAAGATGAATAAGATGTCAAATAAGCAAACATGCAATTCTAGGGATTAAAGCATCTAGTTGTGGTTCCAACTCAAGATCTATAGATAAGTGGACAAAGCTGAGATTTTTGCATGGGGAAGGTGTTTCTAAAGTGGAGTAGATCACCGGGTAAGTCTCACTACACACTAATCCCAAACCGTAACTCCTATTACCGGGTAAGTCTCAAGGAATTTAGATAAAGAACTATTGCCTCAAACTAACACACCATCTAAGGGAATAGAATCAACCTTTACCGGGTAAGTCTCAGGCTAACTCACAAAGATGGGATGGAAGCACACTCAAACCCCAATAAAGGACAAGCCTTTATTACCTACACTTATGATCGTTGGTATACAAACTAAGGAATTACCGGGTAAGTCTCATCCTAAGCTTGCTTTGAACCAGAGAGGTATAATAAGAATAGGATTTGGCAAACTCTAACACATTAACTCTCAGTTAAGGATCGGATAAGCCACCTCGGTCAGCCAGTTCCCACCCCGGCCGAGATGTTCATCGACTGAACG
This sequence comes from Fagopyrum esculentum, assembly GCA_033239045.1. NCBI lineage: Eukaryota > Viridiplantae > Streptophyta > Magnoliopsida > Caryophyllales > Polygonaceae > Fagopyrum > Fagopyrum esculentum. Next base: position 10,464,947 of record BSUD01000007.1, read on the forward strand.
AGATGCTTAGGGTTAAGGTTAAAGACTCGAACTTTCAGGATCCTACTGTGATTAAGATCATTCTATCATTGTTTTTCCCACAACCTTCAGCCAATCACCCTAGAATCACACAAGGAAATTAGCCACTCATCATCATAATGAAAGTATTAAATATATGGGAAGAAGGTGAATATTTGAACAAAGAAGAATTTAATGAAAACACTTCAATAACTGAATCAAATATCACACAAAAATCGTTCCTTGGATAATGATCCAATAAGACAAGACAACAAGGAAAAGAATTGAAGACAATCTTACAAAACCCTCCAAAAAGCTATAAAGCTATAGTCTTCAATCTTCCTTCAACCTTCAAAAAGGTTCTTCGAATCTCCCAAATTGGAGTAGGATGCGGCTGCTGCGCTGATAGCGGGTGTGCTGCGTCGTATGCGGGATGTTGAAATTGTAGAAAATCAACCCTTTTTATAGGAAAAATAAACCTCCAAAGATGATAAATCTTAAGAAGATATTATCCCATAAATATAGGTAAAATATATGATTCTGCATATCTCCTTCCTTCCAGAAGCTCAGCCCAAAAATATAAGATCACTTTCCAATTTTAAAAGATCTCAGCCAAGAATAAAATATTCTCGCCGCGTCCTAGGTGTCCGCCTCGGTCGAGTCGGTGTCTCTGGATCGCCTCGGTCGAGATAAATCTCTGGGCAACCGAGGTGATCATAACTGAGTGTAGAATCTCTCAAAACTGGTCCAAAGTAAATCTTTAATCCATGGCTATGCTTCCTGGATGTAGCTCCAAATGACTCTTGACTCCTTTTGCTCCTTTTTGATGCAAAACGTACCATATTACCTGCAATTACAACGAAACTAGGTGTAGACCTCGATTCCCGCAAAGGTAGATGAAATGGTAGTAAAATCACAGAATGTACATACAAACATGCAGATTATGAAAGATAAAACGTCCAAACAAACCCCAAAATATAGACTATAATTCATGCTATCAGGCAAGGAAGGCAAATCCAACAAAATTGAACCAATTACACACAAAAAACAAGTGATATTTTGCAAACGTATGTGAGAAAATGGAGAGATAGAAGATGGACGGATTGTTCACTCGGCAAGCTTTGCTTGCTTTCGGTCTTTGACCGTTTTGTAAAATCCGATTTTTCGGATGGACCGGTTTGCCGGACGTCTTTTCACTTTGTGTGTTTCGTTTCTTTGAAACGTTTTGAGCAACACTTTCTTTTGTTTTTGTTTTTTTTTTGAACACAAATCCGTATTGATGAAGAGTTGTTTTGCTTTTCTTGGAATATCAAATGCGAGATATCCGAACTTTTCGTTAACAAAAATATCCCAAGAGATTTGGTGAAATTAATTAACAAAATTGTCGGATTAGGTCGGTTTAAGAAAAAGACGGGTTTGATAAATGGTTTGAAGGTAAACCAAATATCTCCTATTTTTGTTCTTTTTGTTTTGAGTTAAACACGGAAAAGAAAAAAAAATTCAGGAAAATGGATGAACATGATGAACAACATGATGAACAACATGAAGATCATGAAGAACTAATGAAGAACATCATGAGCAAACGAAGAACATCATGAAAAAAAGGCTAAATAGGTTTAAGATAATAACGCACAAAAACAAGAGTAAAGAGAACTTAGCTTTGATCCCTTGCTCTGATACCAATTTGATGCGTCCTTGGAGGTAACCAAGGATAACTCCGGATCTAGATCAAGCAAAACTCCAACTACTCCTTGATTCTTTGTACAACGTTGTATCGTTTCAGATCCAAAGGGGCGGAAGCGATGAAGAAACTAGGGTTACTTCGATCTAGAGAGATCGAAGGAACCTTTTTGTGTGGAGCGAAGGTTGATTCTTAAAAAGAATCCTCGAATATGGATTTCTTGAATCAAAGACGAGATTCAAGGAAGAAGTTTGAGGGTTAGAAGAGAGGTTTTGATGCCCAAGCTAAGTGGAGGAAATTCTTCTCAAAACTTAGTAATATTGAACATGGAAAATAAGTGAGGCAAGATATCTCTTATATAGAGAAACTTGCCTACCTATGGGCCAACGGGCCAAACAAAAATACATGAAGAAAAAGCCCACAAGGGAAAAACCTAAAAGGATAAAAGCAAACCCTAAACGGATAAGGTCAAAAAGGGAATATTCCTATACGGAATATCCCTTTATTACATAAAAAGGAAAACATGAAAATATAGTCCGAAAATAAGCTAGCTTCATGCCATGGAGTCGGAAAGACGGGACATGCCGCTAACGGAACCGGTAGCCTATGCCATGGTGGTGTAGAGACAAGGCATGCCGGTAATGGGACCAAGTGAAGAAGTAATGCGGGTGATGATGGAGCCGGTGGCTCGAGCAATGGCCTTAGCTCGGGATCGGGTGATCGGTCCATCTGAGCGAACTCTAAGAGCCTCGTCCTCTTCGTCTATGGTCAACGTAAAAGGGGCATCCAAGGGCGCATCACCGTGGCTATATCATACCGAACCAACACCAAACAACGTTTATGAGCAAAATACATCCCAACTTTCCTGCCATCTTGCGACCGAAAAAGAACCATGTCTCTATACCAAAACGAAGGCACGTGCATACGAATCTGATGTCTATCAATGCTTAACAACTTAATCCAATACGCTTCAACCCCATACTCTTTCATCACCCACACATCAAAATTCTCCTTAAAATCACAACAACAAAGCTCTCCATCTAATTCACTCAACATCACAGGATGTCTAAACCTATTATTACCAGCAGTGTCAAATGGCAACAACATTTCAGTCAACTTATAGCAATGCAGATCTATAGCAGCAATTATTTGCATTTGTAAATTATACTTGCAATCTTTACTTACTACCCAATGTAGAGCACCATTAAGGGAATAGCCTTGAGCTTGAGCGAATGGCCAATCGTACGTAACACGAAGAGCTGCCGATGACAAGCTCCAAACACGATTTCTAAAGCTGTAAACGAAAAGCAGATTATTGTTTTCAAGAACAGAACTTGGATCAAACCTTTCCCCTTCATACTTCTTAATCAAAAGCCGAACAATGCTGTTGACAACCAACAACATTTTATAATCATCAGCGTAAGAATCGTAGCCAAACCCATAACATGTCCAGAAACCGCAGTGCTTTTGTAACGGAACATCTTCAACTTTGTATAATTCTCTAGTGATTGGATTGTAGCAATGGAAGTGACACTTTCGGAAGGTGGGACGTGAGCTTGGGTCGGGTTTCAAGCCGAGAAATATATTGAAGTCAATAAAGTTAGATGATCCATACAACGTCAGCACAATCGAACAAATATACAATGCTGGAATGAAGATTAGGAAGCTACAAGCCGAAGGATGGAGTCCTCTCCAACAAGCACTACATATTTTAGAGGAGCGTCGTTATTATCTAAATGTGAGAAGATGCTCGGAATCGGAAGAAATTTCAGATTTTTTCATCATGCATCCGGATTCAAGACATCTCCTCAACCTATTTTCTTATGTCATCATAATGGACACGACGTACAAGACGAACGAGTAAGTTTTAATATACATGTTATTATGATTTTAGTTTAATATAAATGTAAACTCATAATATATCCTATATAGGTACAAGATGCCGTTGTTAGAGATTGTCGGTATCACTAGCACGAGGTTGACGTTTGCAATAGCATTTGTTTTCATGGCCAAGGAAAACGCCAATCATTACCAGTGGGCATTACGGAGACTCCGACATGTGTGCGGAAATGTTACACCGGGGGTGATTGTGACGGACAGAGAGCTAGGACTCATAAGTGCCCTCGGTGTTGTTTTTCCGGATGTGAAGCACATGATTTGCACCTTTCATATAAAGTGCAACATCCAACATAGATCTTGGGCGGTGACTCGGTCAAAGGAATTACAAGCTGTTTTTGCAGCACACTACCATGCTCTTATTGAATCTAGATCTCCTGAGAGTTACGAGCGTCGTTTGGGTGAAATGAAAGTGCATTGGCAAGCGTATCCGAGGTTGATGGAGTATTTGGAAACTACATGGCTAATCCCCTACAAGGAAGCAATTCTTCGATATTGGTGCGACTTGCATCTACACTTTGGCACGAGGACAACGAATGCGTAAGAACTTATTTTTATATTGTTTGCAATTGTTTTCTAATGTTTGTCTTGTAGATTAATTTATTGAATTGATATTGGTTGTTAGGTGTGAGTCAGCACACTCATTGTTGAAGGGTACATTGCGTTCTACCGTTCAAGGATTTCAGTTGGTGATGGAGAACATTGACTTGATGGTAAATGATCAGATTGATAAGATTCAAGCGTGAATAGAGATGTCACGTGAGAGGATGTTGTTGGCTGTGCGTGTGCCTATATTTGATTTGCTCCGAAACAAAGTAAGCAACGAGTGCTTTTTGGAGTTGTTGGAGATCTACGAGAAGGCAAAGCAAATTAGAAGCTTGACAACATGTAAGGATTCATATTGGAGGGAAGCTCATAGATTGCCTTGTACGCACGAGTTCTATATTGCTATTAGGCATCGGGAGCCAATACGTTTGGATCAGATTCACCCTTATTAGAAGCAAGTACGATGGGAAAAATTGAATCCGATGCATGAAGATGAGGTTGTCCATATTGATCCATACATGGAGTCACTCAATGACTTTAGGGAGCGATTGGACAAGAATTTGCTTCCGAGAGATGTGCTTGAGCGGATGGCTTCATCATATGAAGATATTACAAGTCCGGGAAAATCAACGCTGAGAGTACCAGAGCAGAAAGTCAGAACTAAAGGAAGACCACCAAAGTACGGCATTCTTTCAACAAGGAGAGAACCAAGTCGGTTTGAACATGGTTCTGGATCGGCACGTCCACGTTCTCGAGGTCGTCCACCTAAAGCAAGACAACATGTGGAAGTTAAAGTGGAGGAGCCCGAGCCTGAAGAGGCAAAAGTTGAAGTTAAAGTTGAGGAGGCTGAGCCACGTGGTAAGAAAGGCACCACCAGACGTTCTAAGAACTATCGGTTCAAGGGTGATCAGATGCAGAAGTTCATGAAACCCTTCATCCTTTCAGCCTATGATATTAAAGGAGATGGACATTGTGGATTTAGATCTCTTGCCGTGGTTTCGGGATACTCGGAAGAAGATTACTTGATTGTTAGAAGGGAAATGGCTACGGAGTTGTTGATGAGAAAGGACTTGTACGCACGTGTGAGTATTTTTTGTTGATAACCCCTTCATCATTTTCTTTGATTTACTATATTTTGTTGATAAAATGATAAATTTCACTAATATTTGTTTTTTTTTGTCAATAGTGGGCGGTAAAATGGACGGTTGATCAAGTTATCGAGGCCACTTGGTGGACTGATCCTATACCTTGTGGGCCGGAGAATTGGATGAAGTGTCCACTTGTTGCAACAATAGCAGCGACATATTACCGGTGTGCAGTTGTTATACTTGACTCTACCCCCGAGACATGTTTACCAATTGTTGCAACGGTTGAGAACCAAGAACCACCAACAGAGATTCGTGCAATAGCGTGGGTCAATGGCAATCACTTTGTAGCCGTAAGTTTTCTTTCTTTCTACACCACTTATATCTCATATATTCTGTTACTTTTATTCAAGGATGACAAAAAAAGGTAATCAATTTTTCATTTAACAATCATCTTTCGTTAGGTTTGGCTTAAACCAGACTCTCCATTACCACCTTTGACCCTTCCATGGAGGCGTGGACATGATTCTAGCGTTGATGGATGGGATGCACACTTCCGTGATAGATTCAAGATGTACGACGACCTCCGGTGCAAAGAGTGTCCTAGAGAAGTGTGGGTCAATCTCGTATCTTATTCAGACATTTCAGAGTGATATGTTATATGTGTTTCAGGGTTTCATTTGGTTGATGGATGTTTGTATTGTAAGGCAAGCTTATGAAGTGATAGTCAATCTCTTAATCTTTTCTTCTTCGTCGATCCTAACCATTCTTCTCTTCTTCTTCGAAAATACTAATGGATGATTCGTTGCTACTAGCTATGACTACAATGCTCCACTTGATGAATATTAAGGAATGGATTCATTAAACTTCATAAGCTTCATAAGCTTCATAAGCTTCAATAAACTTGTAAGCTTCAATAAACGTTCAAGATAAATATATGGAGCACATATGATGTGAGATAAATGGAAAGGAGACAAATGAAGATTCAATAAACTTCATAACTTTCAATAAACTTGTATACACCAAAAGTTAAAATACATGACATGTATGTCCTCCATACTACAAAATGTAAAGTACATCAATCTCGTCTCGGCTGTGTCGCCCTGACCTGAGATGGTGCTATATGAACGTCCTGGCCAACAGACTCGTCGTACATCGTATGTATGTCCTTCATAGTCACTGAGCCACGACTAATAATATCCCGTAGGCGGGCCTGAATAATGTGTAGCCTCTGCATTGGAAAATAAAGTTGTCAGTTAAAAGTAAAGCATAATACTTTAAAACTTTAAAGATAGATATATCAGCACATACCCGAGTATCTGAAACAGGGACCGGAGGAGGACGATCTACCGGTGGAGACTACATAGCTGAGCCAGGAAGGAGAAATGGATGGCACCACTCGCTAAACCAGGACATGTAGTCCTCGGATACTGTCCATGGTAAAGGGGCCCTAGTCTGACCCTGAAGCGCAAATCTGCTCGCCTTCTCGTGTCTATTAGCCCAGCGATCATCTGCGCCATGGAATCTCACCCAATACCCTCTACTGCCAGAAGCGGGGCGCTGCTCCAAATAAGGGACAATCCTCTGAAGTGTGATCGTCTGAATGTACCCAAACTGTCGGAGGACTCGATCCGGCATATATGTCTCGATGATATCTCCTATCTGGATCGTCCCTCGGTACGTCGACACAGCAAACTCGCCCTCAAAATCTAACACTCTATCGCTATATGGCATGAACTTGATGTCATCCGCTCTCATCTGATCTAACTGTGAGCGCAAGGATCTCAGCCTCTCAAGAGTAGGTGCTGGTGTCCTCGGAACAGACAGTCTAGAAGCCCATATGGCCGATCCATGACGTCCTGGATCCTCTGCCGCTGAACAACCCAAGGACGGGAAGTGGCATAGATCCAGAACTATAAATATTAAAGTAAATGAAAGATGTTATTAGTAAGATTAACAAATGAAAGTTCTTATCTAAAGTGACTAATTACAATGAAAGTTCTTACCTGTAGAAGTGATGTACATCCTCCTATCGTCTTCACCTTCAATCGTGAGGCATCGCCCAACATACTGTAGGTAAAGTCCAGATTTGTCATTTTATCATAACAGTAACAATAAGAATTTATTAGACATTGAAGTAGAGTGATAGTTATACGTACGAGTACAAGTATGTTAGGACGCCGGTGCCCCAAGCATAGTCTCCAGTCCGCCCATGGTCTCGCACGAAGTCGATCAAAAAAGGTCGAATCTTGTTCGTCGATTTATCGACGAACAATGATGACCCTAAAAAGAAAAGAAGAAATACAGATGCCACCTCCTCAGCTGGGGTAGCTGGGTCGCGCCGAATGACATCATACGCAGTCCTCAACAAGTCCACTGGTAGAGCTGTCTGTTGACTCCTAGCCTCTACCTCTGATAAGTGAAATGTATCACTCAGCCACCTAACCCTATCTCGTGCCAGCATAGGTGTGACCATGGCCTCTCCATCAATCCTAATGCCTAGGATGACGGCTACATCGTGCAGGGTGATGGTCATCTCACCCCAAGGTAGATGGAAGCTGCTAGTCTCTGGATGTCAGCGCTCCACAAATGCATGTATGAGGGCGTGATCAACTCCAGCAAAAGAGACATCTAGCAAACCCATCAATCCACTCTGAGATGCTAAAGCAAACCAGGAAGTGGGGTCCGCTCTATCAGCGTCGGAAATCCATCTACTGAGTGACTGAATGTGCTCTATCCGCCGTAAAGCTGTCATCGGCCTCCTGTAATCCTCCTTCATAACACAACGAATATTCAATTAAACGTTTTATTAATTTATTTTTTGTAAGATAATGTGTTGTAATTGTGATTAGTTATCTACCTCTCCCATCCAGACACCTCGAGCACGGTGTACGGCATAGCAAGTGAGCACATCGCTGATCAATGGTGTCCTTGTATCAGCAACTACACGGCCTCGATCAGCCGGTACAAATGGCTCCTGCTGCGGCGGTACTACATGATCTGCGGCTGGAGCATCGAAGTCAAAATCTCGCTGCTCGGTATGATCGCCAACCGGTGGCTCTACCTGCTCCTCATCAGGAATATCTGCAGCTGTCTCCATGTGCTCGTCAGCAGTAATATCAGTAGGTGGCTCAACCTGCTCGTCAGTAGTAGTATCAACGCCCTCGCCAGCTGTGAGATCTATCTCCCCTGCCTGTACAGAAGGACAGGCCACATCCTGGTCCGAGTCAGATCCATATGTCGGTGGTGGAAGAACCTCCCGAGGGAGAGCCGGAGATGCATCTGAGATGCATGGTCTCTGTGGCTGCTGTGGTGGTGGTGTGTCGGCAGCCGAACCAGCTACCTGGGACCTCCTCCCCATCGTAGCCCTCGCGGTGGCGAGACCATCTCTACGAGCCGAGGCCGTGGGACGCCTCCGTCTATGTCTCTGCATGGCCTGTAATATCTATATTTGATATTACAGGCCAATTTAATTAATTTTCTTTTATTTAGTTTCCTTTACTTTCATTTAAATTGAATTTAAAAGAAACTAAAAGAAATTAAATAAATTATAATTACATAAATAAAATTAGGGGGAAAAAGTAAAGGTAGAGATTTTAATTTAATATATTTTTAATCTATTTTATTTTATATATTTTTAATCCATCTTATTTTATATTAAAATGGATAAACTATTTTAATAAACTAATTCCATTTTCTTTTATTTAGTTTCCGTTAATATATTACAATTAAATTAATTAGATATATTTTTATTCCATTTATTATGAATTAATATACATTAATTAAAATTATATAATATTAATATATTTAATACAATATTTCTAATCCATTTTATTTTAAAGTATAATGGATAAACTAATTTAATATATTTAATATATTATAATTAAATTAATTAGATATATTTTTATTCCATTTATTTTGAATTAATATACATTAATTAAGATTATATAATGTTAATATATTTAATATAATATTTTTAATCCATTTTATTTTAAATTAAACTGGATAAACTAATTTAATATATTTAATATGTTACAATTAAATTAAATATATATATTTTTATTTAATTTAATTTGTATTTATTATTCCTTAATTAAATTAATTTTTTTAAAATTAATTATATATTTAATATATTTAATATATTTTTATTTAATTTAATGCATTGGAATGCATTAAAAGATGAACAGTACTCCCACGGTTTCGCAATACGTGACCGTGGGATCACTGTTCATCTTCTTCGATAGTCCGCCATTGAAGGCGGACTGTCGAAGCTCCTATGCCCACCATTTCAACAATCTCTCTTCAATCAACCTAAAACTAACTAATTCAACAACAATCTAACCAATTCATGTCCATTTCATGCTCAATTACGAACCGAAAAGTGAAAAACGAAAACCGAGCAAAAACCGAACAAAAACCGAACAAAAATCAAACGATACCTCTCTCGGGTCGTGTTTCCGCTTCTGAAATGACCTTCCTTCGTTACCGTCTTTGTCCATTGCTGATTTTGTGTCGAATGGTGCTTGATTCGGCTTTGGCCTCCTACGTCGTCGCCGTCGCTGTTGCCGAAAATTTTTGTTTTGAATGATAGCGCTTACGGATTCTCATTCCGTAAGCGCTTTTAGGGCGTGAAAGGGTCACGCATTCGCAATGCGTGACCGTGTTAGGGCGTGAAAGGGTCACGCATTCGCAATGCGTGACCGTGTTAGGGCGTGAAAGGGTCACGCATTCGCAATGCGTGACCCTTTCACTCATTCGCAAAGCGTGAACGTGGTCTTATGTTCACGCTTTGCGAATGAGTCGTGCAATACCTAAATCCTGAACCGTGCAAATACGAGTTCCGTAAAATTATGGGTTTTTTAAAAATAAAAAATATTGCTCTTTTAATATTAGAGGTAAATTGTTAGTCAATTATTTGATAAAATTTATAGTTTTTCAATTAAAAATAACTTTTAAGCACTAGTTCAGAACTTCATAACCCACCTTTTACAATATTTTGTTAACAAAATTACTTTATAAACTATAATTCACTATTCAAGTTAGGGGTATAAATGGGGGTGGGGATTTCCCGAAATTCGTGGGTATTACCCGTCATGAAGACGGGGTTGGAGATTTTAAATGGGTACGGGGACGGGGATGGGAAATTTTTGATTCCTCACTTGGGGATGAAGATCGGGTATTCATCCCGCCTAGACATGTACAAATCCGGGCCGACCCGTCTAGCCCGCCCGCCCGCCCACCCGCCCGTATTTTGGTGGGACGGGTACGGGTAAACATTATGGCCCGTGGGCCAACCCGGCCCGGCCCGCATATAGTTTTATACATATAAGTTTTTTTTATATATGTGTGTATAATTTTTATTGTTTTCAGTGCCACATAATCTAATTTTTCATTTAGTTTATTTAGAGGATTTTGACGAGTTATACTTGTTTGTAATACAAGATTGCACGACTAACTTGAGCGTAATGATATTTGTTGATTTTTAGGAAATTGAATTTATTCATTTTTGTGTGTTGATTTTTGTTAAACTTGTTGATAGTGCAATATGCAAGTATAATTGAATTGAAAGTGTGTTAAATACAATATATTACTTGTTTTAAATGATAAATTTCGGAGAAAAAACGCACAATCAAGCACATATGGGCCATCCGGGCCGGCCCTGCAGCCCGCCCGCTTTTTACACGGGTGGGCATGGGCAACGTTTGTGGCCCGGACAAGGCGGGCCGGGCTGGCCCGACCCGCACCTTGTGGGTAGAGTTTTTAGGTATGGCCGGCCCGAACTTGGCCTGAACCCGCTTTTGTACATGTCTAATCCCGCCCTCAATTTGAACACGAACCCGTTGGAAAACACCGATGGATAATCCGATGGGAATCCCCGACGGTCAATCCGATGGAGATCCCCGACAGTTAATCCGATGGGATCCCCGACAGAAAACCTGATGGGGATCCCAACGGGTAACCCGATGAGATCTCCAATGAGGAATTTGTCGGGGATACATAAATAACTAAATTGTTTTATATTAGACTTTCATTGTAATTTTATGTTTAATTCAAAAATTGTCGATGATTATTAAAATTTCAAACTATATAAACTTTTGTACTCTAAGAGTACTCGTTCCTATTTATAAATGTATTTTAATTTTAAATATTTATTTTATAATTATTCTAATGCGAACCCTATATTAATTTGTTTTCGATCATATGAGGATAACACCTCGTGAAATTTTTGAAAATGTCGTGACGTCAATAACGATGATCAAATATGCACATCGTACTACATGTTGTGTTTTTTATGTGTCTTACTCTTTCATAACATGATTTGATGTGCATCCTAAATCTTAACCGTAAAATTAAAATGATAAAATACTATAATGTTTTATCTTGAGATCATAATCTAAATGGTAGAAAGATATAATTATTATAGTTTACACTAGTTTGTACTACGAGTCTCGATTGTACTTGAATGAATATAACTTTATATATATATATATATATATATATATATATATATATATATATATATATATATATATACAAAATAAACCTATACTTTGACAAATTAGATATGGTGATGCGTTAAACAATAAACTAAGCCACATCAATATTTCAATAAAAAATGTATATTAATATAATATAAATTGATATTTATCTTGTAATCATGAACCAAGGGTCAATAAACTATATATACTTTTGTATTTTATGACTTGATAGTATGATATTCGTTCCTACTTACACAAAGTATATTTTGAAAAAATACGAGGTTAACATTTCAATTAAAATGTATATTATATGCATAAATTATATAGTAATGGTAATCAATATTAATTTGGTTTTCGATCATATAAGAATAACAAAATTGTTTGAATATGTCATAAATGTCAAATCACGATGATTAAATTCATCACAAATTACATGTTATGTTTTTTTACGTGTGTATTAGTCTCTCAAATACATGTTTTGATGGTGCAACCTAATCATAAACCGTAAAATTAAAATGATAAAGTAATATAACACATTATATTGATATCTTAATCTAAATGTTAGTAAGATATGATTATTTTAGTTTACACTAGTTTGTACAACGAGTCTCGATCCTACTTGAACGAGCGAAACCTAATATATACACATTATAACTTTACTTTGGCAGATTTTTATTTTTATTTTTTTTAAAAAAATGAAGTTTTCTTCTTTCTTTTTTTCTCGTGTTTTTTATTTATATAGTTAATAAAGTAACAATTTTCTATTTTATGTTTTTTTAATTTCACATTTATTACCCGAGTTAATGTTTTTTTTTTAAATCCTAAAAGTTAAACGGGGAGGGGATAAAGATTTTTAGGGGAAACCCATAGAATTTTAAAATGGGAAAAACTAAACGGGTATGGGGATTCCTCGATAAGACGAATATCCGACGGGGACGGGGATGAGGACAATTACCCGAACGGGGATGGGGAAGGGGACGAAGGACATTATACTAAACGAGTATGGGGATGAATAGGGTACTACCCGCCCCAAATCCGACCCATCGACGTCACCCCTAATTCAAACCGTCAATACATTTTCTTAATGAGTTTTTTTTAATGATATTTGTCCAGAATACCCAACATTATTTTTACCAAGAAATTAGGGAAATTCAATTAATAAGAAAATCGTCTGGGTTTAACTTATAGCATATTTTTCAAAATCAAGGATTTTTAGTGACCAAATAAAAAGTTTAGATTCTTTTATATTTTTTTAACTCAAGGACTGTTGATAAAGATAAACATAGTATTTCGGTCACAATCACATAAAAAGGCAAAAAAAATTTATATTGGTTTATTCAATTTAGTGAATGATAATTTACATAGTGTTTTATTAAAAATTTATATAAAAATTAATCAGTTAAAAAAAACATAATTTTAATTTATTGGAAAAAAAAAATCCTAAAACTTTTTGTATTGATCTATTTTGTTTTTTTAATCTTATTTAGTCTAGCATCCAACTTGAATGATAGTTGCCAAAAACCCACCAAATTAATGATGTATTTTTTATCCAATCAAGTTGAATAAAAAGAGAGAGCAATTTAAGAAATTGTATAAACATATTGGGTTTTTTATTCAAAAAAGTATCTTTCAAATTTTCTTTAACCAATAAACTTCTATAATTTTTTGAGTAACATAACTATGAATCTGTTCTACCCGATACATAGTTTGTGAATCCGTCGTCCATCCTTCTCTTTGTGTTTTTGATTTGAAGACCGGATTGCCGTCTAATGTTTCGAATTGCAGTGCCCAAAGTTTGTGAATCCGTCATACTCCACAAGGCATATGCAAATGCTGGTTGGTTTATAACAATCAACTCAAGATTGATTCATATTCATGAAGTCTGTCTATTTATTTGTCTTTTGAGCAGTTCCAGACACAAGGGGTGATATACATTTTAATTAAGAAAAGCAGAAATCAATAACAATCAGAGAAGGATAAAATAAAAAGGTAAGGAAGAAGGCAGAGTTACCTCAAACAAATCCTTGAGATGCTAAACTGATCAACACCAGAAGATACAAATGCCATTTCATCTGTCTGTGCAACCTTAAGATTTAAATAACAAATCCAAGATAAATCAGAAACTGGATTCGAACGCAAGTCATAAGCTACAACTCCTCAGTGTTAGAACGCAATAGATCTTTCCCAATACCAATTGTGAACCAGTAGAAGACTTAAATTATGCTTCAATTGTACTCTATTTCTGCTTGTTACAGCTGAAAACAATGCTACCACATTATAATCTAACATAATTCCAAATTTCCAATAGCCGCTCAGCATATGTATTGTCAATTTTTCTCTGAACAGTTGCCACTTTTTGCTTGAGAATCAGTCCCCGATTTAGGACTGCTTAAAGCCTAGTTAACGCCTAAAATCTTGCTTTCAGATATGGACCAATCAAACATGATGAATTCGATCGAAGAGCCAGCCATGCCTTGTTATATTGCTTAAATCAAGTTTATTGAACGCAGGCACAAAGAAAATCCATATAACCTAGCACAAGAACTGATTGAAACAAAGAAAATAAAATTGAAATTGAAAAACGAAGACAGCAAAATGAGACCTGATACTGACCGAGTCATCGTCACTATCAAAATTCCTCCTCCGATTTCAACGAGGACTACCAGGGCCTTCAGCAACGGCAACAAGCGGAAGCGAAACTGAAGACGAAAAGGATGAACAAGAGATACAAGACGGTTAGTGGTAGTGGATTGGATGGATGTCTTGATGAAAGGAATATGGCTTTTTCGGGGTGGGGTGGGGTGATATGTCACTCGTAGATGTAGGACTGATCATGTGAGGTTAGTTCTGCTGGGAACCTCGTTATTGTGGGCCGTAGAGGCCCAATTCTTTATATTGAAAAAAAAAAAAAAAAAAAAAAAAA
>BSUD01000007.1:10479756-10516704 GCA_033239045.1 Fagopyrum esculentum
AAAAAAAAAAGCCTAAACCCAATTTCTCTCTCACCTGTGCGCACCTCTTTTGCTGCCGGAGATTTTCTTTTTTGAAATATAGGTGAGAACTGAGAAGTCGGGATAATCAGTTTCTAAATATAGGTAAAAATCGACCTTTTCAGGACATTCAAATGGGCGAGGTTTTCAACATCTCTCGATAATTTCATGCTAGATCATGTCGGTGCGTGGTCATGCATTGCAAGTTTGTTTACAACAATGTTGATTTTCCTAAATATATGTTTAATGTTAAATTACTCAACACAAGTAATCATGATAGATATGTCAGAGATGATCATATATGTTTCCAAGATTATTTCCATTGTTTGCTAACAACATTAATGAGAGCCTCTATCTCGATGGATGTAACCCAATACTCGCGGCCTTTTGGAGGTCCTCCCGAAGAGCGAACGTTTCTGCTTCTATAACAGAATCAGCAACACATCGTCTATAAACGGTAGCGAGTGTTATTGCTTGGGAGTTCCGTATGTTGTAACCAAAAGCGCATTGACCTGAAGACTTTCTAGATGCATCAAAATTAAGTTTGCTAAATCATTCTTTCGGTCTTTACCATTTAATATTTTTTGTCTTTCTTGTTGGTTGGTAGTTGTTCTTTGAATAGAGATTATGGTTTACTTGTACCTATTTCTGATTTGACTTGCCGTCATTTGATTCAGATTGTGTGGTGCCTTTTTTTTTTTTGTTAAAAACGAGTTGGTTCCTTGTTATCCACACGTTCCATCATATCACCACTAGTTGTCTTGGTTCCGATGAATCGGTTTTTTTCTTTCATATAGAGGAGAATATCGTTAACTTTCATATTTGTCGTACCGTAATCACGAAGATTCGATGAGATTTTGGTGTTATCAATATTTTGTATAGTGTAAAGGCACCTGAAGAACAAGTGCTGAATACTTTCACAATGATCGTTGCAAAATTCGCAGTCATCATAATTGGAATTTTTTGTTTGTCTAAATTTTCAATAGTTGGTATGCCATCTAGGGCCACTTTTCAGAGGAAATATTTTTTATTTTGGGCATAACGTTGATCTCCTATATTCAAGTTTTGTCTGTTGTGAAACCCACTTTCTATTTTTGAAACAATTTTTTTTATTATAAATAAATGTGCTTACGAGGATGAATGGTTTTTATCAATTTTTTTTATTGCTTACTAGGTTTTGTAGGGGTTCATTGTTCACCCAACGGTTTTTCCAAATCTAATTGTTTTTCCGTCACCCTCTCTCCATCTAATGCCTCTATCAAATTCTTCACTTAGTTTAACCAATTTTTTCCATTGCCAAGAAGTATATCTTCCACATTCATATATCCACAAACACATACCTTTTAGATATTTTTCTTCAATTATTCTCACCCAAATGTTATCTGGCTTAGTCATGTGAAGATATTTGTGTACTGAAAGCTTGTTTTATTCCATTGCTCAAACAATGTTTATATATGAAAATATAAAGAGATAAAATAATAAACTAATATTAAAAGATAAGATAAAAAGATAAACTAACAAATAAAGGATAAACCTAACATATGATCTAATATACTAAACTCAAACTCTAACACCATGATTTTCCATATGAGTTTCATTTGTAGCGCTTTGTTCATATCTTCGGATTTCCTGATACCCGTTCCACCACGAGACCTCGGTTTACAAATCTTATCCCAACTGACAAGTGGGTGGAAGTTACGTCCCTTATTCCAAAAGAACTGTTTGTTTATCCGATCTAGTTCGTTATGAATACTGGTGGGGAGCATGAATGGTTGCATGGTATAACTAGAATAGCCCCTTTAATTATTAAATAAATAAAAGATGGAAAATATGATAGAAATAAATATAATGAAAAAATCTTCCATCGGCACCGTGGACAAGGCTCAGTTATCGGTCAGAAAATCCATGATGTCATAAAGGTGGGTGTCGCTGGAAGCGGCGGGATAGACGCACACATGGGTGGTAGTGATAGCCAAGGGCATATCACAGTGAACATCAATCTCACGCCCGTAATATTGACAAAAGTAAACTTTTTTCTATAAACATTGATCTAAAACTGGTTATGCTACAAAATCTTTCTTTAAAGTTTCAGGTTATTTGGAATTTGGATTGGTGGAAATGGTCTCACTCTATCTCAACCCCCTCCTCTCCGTCAACACCAATGCCACCTACTAACGCCTCAACCCGATCAGCTACCACAATCTCCTCTCACACAAATTAGGCCGGCGTGTCACTCACTCTTTAGGATCGTAGTGATGTTGGTCCTAATATTTCGCTACACTTGGATACGATTTCCGCAACCATCAAACTGACCCGAAACAATTTATTAATTTTTATGTCCGACAAATCCAACAATGTGCAACATCGTGAAAGTGACACTCATATATCTAGTAGATTCAATGTGAAACAATTCATCGCATCTCAACACACTTCTCGGTCTGATTTAGATTAAGGATTTAAGGCTCAAAATGGTCGGTCTAAAACCCCAACAACATAGTGACTTGCACTGTAAGCAAACTTTGATACTTTAGTGAAATGCAATTCTATTCTCGTGTCGCTTAATGATGTAATTTATTTAGCCTCATAAAAGTAAAATAATATCTAAGCTTGATGAAGCTATCTAGCATCATAAAACTAAAATAATATCTAAGCTTTTTCTCCAACTTGGCGAGTAATGTAAACTAAAGGCAACCTTTAGTCCAAGGGCAGATGCGACTTTTCCAGCATTCACTAAAATACTAAATTAAAAGTGTTTTTTTTTTAAACAATTTGATTTAGGGAAATTCCGGATGGTACCCTCGTGGTTTGGGGTATTCCGGATTTTGCCCACCAGTTTTTTCAAGTTCGGATGGTACCCTTAAGTTTATGTTGTTTTCCGGATTTTGCCCAAATTCATTACACTTTTTTTAAATTCTATTAAAAACATACAAAAGAAAATAAACTAAAATTAAAAAACAACTTAAAATAGAAATAATAATTTATTTAATTTAAAAATAAAGTAAAACAGTAAATTTTATAAAAAATATATATTATATTAATTTAAAAATAAATAAATTCGATAAATTTTAAAAAATTCAAAAATCAGTGTTTTATTTATTTTAAAAATAAATAATTAAATTAGCATATTTTTTACAAAATCTAAAAATATAAGTGTTATACTTGATTTAAAAAATAAATAAAATAAGGACTCTTTTAAATAATTAAAAAAGCACTGTTTTAATTTATTATTAAAATAAATAAATAATTTTTTTATTTTATTTATTTTCCAAAACTAAAAGAAAGAAAATAAAGTAATATTAAAAAATAAAAAAATTAGAAAACTGATTTATTCAATTTAATAATAAATTAAAACAGTGATTTTTTTAAAATTTTTAAAAAAATCCTTATTTTATTTATTTTTGAAATAAAGTATAAAACCTATCTTTTAGATTTTGTTAAAAAATTCTAGCCCAATTTATTTATTTTTAAAATAAAAGAAAACACTGATTTTTTTAAATTTTTTAAAAATTATCTAACGAATTTATTTTTAAATTAATATAATATATATATTTTTTAAAAAAAGTTACTGTTTTACTTTATTTTTAAAATAAATAAATTATTCTTTCTATTTTAAGTTGTTTTTTCATTTTAGTTTATTTTCTTTTGTATGTTTTTAATGGAATTCAAAAAAGTGTAATGAATTTGGGCAAAATCCGGAAAACAACATAAACTTAAGGGTACCATCCGAACTTGAAAAAACTGGTGGGCAAAATCCGGAATACCCCAAACCACGAGGGTACCATCCGGAATTTCCCTTTGATTTATTAGGCTTTTTCTAGTTTTGTGTATAGTAAATGTACCCCTTAAGAGAAGAGTGTGTAGGGTTTGAGAATAAATACAAAAGGTTGTGACAAATTTACTTGATTGAAACATTAAAAAGCCTAGTTACTACTATAATTTTTCAAAAAGACATGGTTACCAAAATTGTGATTTGCTTAAAATACTATCCTAAATACAAGGGGTATAAGGGCCCATCACTATGTACTAATGTTGCTCTAGTTAAATTATTTTCAACTAATTAAATGGCGTGTGTTTGGTAGAAGAGCGAGATTATTCGGGATTGTAATTCCCACAATAATTCCGATATTCAAATTTAAATAGGTTTTTAATTTAATTGAGTTAAATAAAACTAGAAAAAGAGATTAGAGTTAAATTTTAAATAGGTTTTTAGAATTGAGAATCTACGATGAGCTAATTTGCTTAATAGGCTTTTTTGAGTTTTGATTTTAGTAACTAGGCCATTTAGTTTTTTAATTAGATAAATATACTTCAACTTTTTGTATTTTCTTTCAAACTTTAAACACTCTTCTATCAAGGGGAACAATTACTAAAACTAATACTCAAAAAAGCCTGGTAAACCAAATTAGCTCATCTACGATTAGATTGATTGAGGGTTTTTGGAATTGTAAAATCTTATGAAATAACTAATACCGTATATTAGATGATAATATTGTTATATTTAAGTGAACATGTTTATTAGAACAATATTCTTTTAACGGAAAGTGAAAATTACTGTAAAAATTATAGTAAAATTTTTCCGAGAATAAAAAGGGGGTCCAAAAAAATCAGATTTTGTACCCAGTCTTCCCAAAATTTAGGATGGTTGATAGACGTACCAGCGAAAATCTACTACGCTGTTGAAGAACGTAGTTGAAGTTTCAAAAAAAAAAAAAAAATATCAACTACGCTTGTGGGGAGAGTAATTGGAGTTCAAAATTTTTTTTTAGGAACTCTATCTATGCTCTCAAAAGAGTAGTTGGTATTTTTATTTTTTTTGCAACTCCAACTACGCTTCCCAAAAGCGTAGTTTAGGACCTTATCAACTACGCATGCGAAGTGCGTAGTTATGGTATTAGAGATTTTCGCCGATACATTTAAAAATCATATAATAATTTGATTCTTGATAAACTAAAAATACTTTAAAGCCATACAAAATTACAAATATTGGCTTTTTAAAATCCGGTAGTTACATATTCAGTTCAGTACGATTTATTAAAATTGGTTATTGGATGGTATTTGTGTACAAGTTATAATTCTGAAAATTGGATTATTTTTCATTTACGGGTGATCATTTATATTATTTTCTAATCAATTTCATAAAATTTAATAAATAACGAGGTTTATAAAGAGAGAGGAGTTGTGAAATATAGCAGTCAATTCCAAGCTTCAACCAACGGTACAGAATACAACTTCTACACGACTACACACAGATGAAAGTGAAAGAGATACGCGAACTAGTCACATATGAATGTGAAAGAGAGACTAACCAATGCATACCAATCCGACATAGCCCAATTCAAGCCTACAAGTCAAATTCCATCGGATTCATGTTATGGCCCTTAAGGCAAGGCTCTTATGCCACTTTGAAGTACCATATAGACAATTATGTCACTACTCTTTAATCTAGTA
Organism: Fagopyrum esculentum; assembly: GCA_033239045.1. Lineage (NCBI taxonomy): Eukaryota > Viridiplantae > Streptophyta > Magnoliopsida > Caryophyllales > Polygonaceae > Fagopyrum > Fagopyrum esculentum. Next base: position 10,485,223 of record BSUD01000007.1, read on the forward strand.
TATAATCGTCAATTGATTTTATGATGGAATCATGAAAGCCTTATGTAGGTTATTGAGATTGATCGCACAAACTGGAGTGTGCTTTTTCAGGTTGATCATTGAACCCTTTGTTGGGACGTAGGGAAAACCCTTATCGATAACACACAATTAAGTGATACTACTATATAAGCATCCGGGCTATTCATCTTATTGTCAATTGATTTTAGTATGAAACCCGTGTGTTTGTATGTGTGGTTCACTTGTACGTGTGTCAACATCATTTGGTCCACAAACTGCTTTTATCATATACGATCAGGGAAATGCATGCACTTACATCAACACTAAGTTTGTTTTGTTTAAGGTCGGTTCAATCAAGCAGTGGGAGTGTGGGACCGCATACTTTGATGCAATATAAAGTCCATATACGGGCCCTGATCGAATCTAAACACTCCTTAAGTTAACTCTTCACAATGGCAGGCTTCTCCAAACAGCTAAAGCAAACAGATGTAGGGAGCAGGTTCTCATGGCCGACGGGCAGACTTGATCTCCTTCCTCCCTTTGTTATCTCTGCCTCCGGTGTCCGGAAATCGCACTTTGAAGCATTTGACGCAGACGGCCGAGCTTGGCCGTTAACCTGCTCCGTGCGTCGCACTGGGCGGTATTTGAAGCCGGAGCTAAGCGGCTCCTCCTGGCTCCCTTTTGTCCGGGAGAAAGGCTTATCTGTCGGGGATTTGGTGCTTTTCTACCACCACCCTACGGGCTTACAAATCCGAGTCAGAAAATTGGAGAACTTCAAACTCATGGGTTTTCCGATCACTGCTTACGCTGCCGAGGAGTGAAAACACTCACAACTGGTAAATATACGTATCTAAAGCATGCGCCCTGCACTCCTGCAATGTGTATATATATATATATATATATAGCTGTGTTATGTTTGGGTTAATATTTGTGGCGCGCAGTTTCTCCGTGTTTCCTATGTTAATCAATGAATATGTATATATGTGTGTGTTATGTTGGGGTTCATATTTGTGGCACTTGTGGTCATTCGATGAAAGGGAATGAGTAACTATGGGGTTTAGGGAATCATTAATCCAACACTATGAGGTTTTATGGGTGAGTACAGTACGAACCGAATCGTAATAAACCGAACCTAAAACTTTTTCCTGAAATATTGGACCGTAAACCAAACCTATAAAAGTAGGTTCGGTTTCAGTTCGGAACTAAAACCGAAAATATGAAATATTAAAACCTAAAACCGAACCTATTATGAACGGTTTCGGTTTAGAACTAAAATCGAAAATTTGAAATATTAAAACCTAAAACCGAATCTATTATGATCGGTTTCGGTTTAAGTTTGTAGAGCTAAACGGACCTAAAAAAGTAATTGTTAATAGGATTATATGAACCGATCCTTTTTTTTTTTTTAATAATGATTCAGTTTCACCGTCGGTTCTGCGGTTTTTAACTGAAAACTAATTTTTAAAAAATACATACCTAAAGCCAAAACTAAATTGTCGATTTTCGGTTCGCTTCGAATTGAAACTACTCGATTCGGTTCGGTCTGAACCGAAACTAATTATGGGTAATTCATCTCTACTAAACGGATGCGTTGATAAGATGGAGTCCAGCTTCACGGAATCACGGTGCATAAAACTTTAAGTAGCATGGTTATTTATTTTGTACCATCATTAATAAAATAAAAATCCAATCATCCCGTCACTAAAAACAAAAATAAAAATTGCAAATATAGGTTACGCTTCGATCCCCTCCCAGGTGGTGGATTTCATTCGCAAGGATGCTCTATATTGAAGAGTCTCAAGAAGATGATTCAATCTAATTACTTACCGTACAACATAAAAAAAAAAGATGATGACAAAACCAATCATTTTCATAGTTTCTTGGAATCTTACGTTTGACAAATAAATTTCCAATTGTTGTGGGTCACGTGCCTGATTGAGAATATAATTAACGTTAAACACTCCAAAATAAAAGTGAATAAACTATCAAAGAAGCCCACGCACGCCAATAAAAGGAAATAAATACTTGATTGCTATATTTATTCTTTTCACATATTTTTAGAATTTTCTAAAGTAGAAAATGGTTATAATAAGGTAATCCTTGATTTATTAAAATAAGTGACAAGTCATTAAAAATATCGACTTTTTAAAATCCGTTTGCCACGTAATTAATTACCCGAATTGAGACCATATTAAAATCACGCATTAAACGATAGTTTGTATGCACCTAAAGCCGAAAATTATTCAATTATAATTTTTAGTTAACAAACTTGAACCTTGTTAATTAAGAAAATTATTCAATTATAATTAACGGTAATTAGGGCTTAAATATATGGTAACCACCTAAAGCCGATAATTATTCAATTATAATTTTTTAACTATTTTTTATAAATTCTGCAAAATTTTTTTTTTTTTAAAAAGTCTGTAAATTATTTTTTAAAAAATTCTGTATTTAAAAAAAAGTTGTAATAGATTTTTTATTAAAAAATAAATCTTTTTTGTGAATTTTTAAAACTTTTTTGTGGAATTTTTTAAATTTGTATATATTTTTACTAACTTTTAGTTAAAAAAAATAGTTTAAAAAATCGATTTTTTATTTTAAAATTTAAAAACTTCCAAGAAATTTTTAAAAAAATCACAAGAAAAATATATTTTTTAAAATAAACAACAAAACTTTTTTTTTACAAAATTAATTATTAAAAAATATTTACAACAAAATTTTATTTTTTTATAAAGAGATAGTTCCAAAATTATTTTTTAAAAACTTAATTTAATTTTTTTAACATTTATCATATAACAATTTTTTTGAAATATGTAAGATTTTGGTGGTAGTCGGAGCTAAAATTATTTAAAAAAATAAGACAAATTATTTTTAGTAAATATATTGATAGTTTTTATTGTTTACATTATTTTAAAATGTGGTTTTAAAAACGACGAAGGCAAATCTGGTTTTTGGCTGCGTGTATTTGTTGATGCAAGAAACTGAAGATCCTACATGTTATTATGCAATAACTTTAAGCTTGTCAAGTGTCAAGCCTCGTCAACGGACCCCACATGTCGCTCTTTGGCTGCCTATATTATATAACTTTTGGACCTGCTACTTTATAACGATTATATTATATTTTAGTTTTTTAAGTTTTTTATAAAGGTGAAGAGATTTGTAAATCGGAAAGGCTTGTCTTATTCCATTGATGAATCAATGTTTATATAGTAAAATATAAAGAGATAAAATAATAAACTAATACTAAAAGATAAGATCAAAAGATAAACTAACAAACAAAGGATAAGTTCAACATATGGTCCAATATACTAGGCCCATACTTTAACACTCCCCCTCAAGCTGGAAGTGTGATCCAACAACTCCAAGCTTGAACAGTAGAAACTTGAAGAAGAGCAGCTTGATGTAACTCCTTTCCTTCATCATCGGTCTTTGTATTGATGCCGGTGGATTGGACCTGACGCAGAATAATTAAGTTTTGGGCCCTAGGACGCAGGTTGATTAGCGTCCTAGGGTCCTAGGACGCGGGTAAATTAGCGCCCTAAGGTAAGTTTTGGGCCCTAGGACGCAGGTTGATTAGCGTCCTAGGGTCCTAGGACGCAGGTAAATTAGCGCCCTACGGTAAGTTTTGGATCCAAGACGCAGGTTGATTAGCGTCCTAGGGTCCTAGTGTCACGGACCGGTCTTCCGTGACAATGCCGAGACCGGCAAGACAAGACGACTTGCCGGAAGACGTCATCAAGACACCATTTGACAAGGCCAAGCGACAACAGCATGAGAAGAAGGTCAAGCGGGAGGCTAGACAAAAACCTTGTCAAGATGGCATGTTGGGAAAACAAGGAGTATTCCGGAAAGATCCGGGACGATCAAGGAGGACCCGGAATGCTCAAGAGGAATCCGGAACACGGCGGAACATTCCGGAAGGTGATGGAATATTCCGGAAGGCGGAGGAATATTCCGGAAGATGGCGGAAGCATCCGGAAGCATCCGGAAGTATCAAGAAGAGACCCGGAAGGCACCGGAAGGATCAAGACAAGTCTAGAAACCGGCGGATGTCTCTAGACTTGTGTAGATGTTGTCGGAAAGATCCGGATGGAGGCGGATCTTCCTGGAAGACGACGGAGACTTCTAGAACTCGAAGGAACCTTGAAGATTTAGCTAGAGTCTTAGGGAAAGTTCTAGAGTCGTTAGGATAAGGTCAAGGTAGGAAGGATCCGGAATGACCTAGGAGAATTAGGTTCCGGAACCTTCCCGGAGAGGAGGTGGCCAAGGCTATAAATAGGGGAGGCCACCCCTCATTTCCATCGTCCCACAAAATCCACCAAACTCCAAGTATTCTAGCTCTCTTGTAAAAAGCTCTCATTTGTAAAGCCCTCTTTGAGTAATATAAAGGCAAGATTTGCCGACAACTCTCCGAGTTCACCTAGCCATCTAGACAAAGCGCTCATAGTTAAGGAGCGTCGAGGAGTAAGGCTGATCTTAGCTTGTCGGGAGCGACAGAATAGCTAAGAGCCGCGCGGTCTGAGTTGGGGAATAACTCGGCCCGTGACACTAGTACGCAGGTAGATTAGCGCCCTAAGGTAAGTTTTGAATCCTAGGACGCAGGTTGATTAGCGTCTTAGGGTCCTAGGACGCAGGTAAATTAGCGCCCTACGGTAAGTTTTGGATCCTAGGACGCAGGTTGATTAGCGTCCTAGGGTCCTAGGACGCAGGTAAATTAGCGCCCTACGGTAAGTTTTGGATCCTAGGACGCAGGTTGATTAGCGTCGTAGGGTCCTAGGACGCAGGTAGATTAGCGCCCTAAGGTAAGTTTTGTGTTTAGGTAGGTTTTGTGTTTAGGATGAAAATAGAGGGCAAAGTATTTTCTGATACCGCGGACAAGCTTAAGGAAAGTGCTCTGATACCATGAAGAGATTTGTGAATCGGAAAGGCTTGTCTTATTCCATTGATGAATCAATGTTTATATAGGAAAATATAAAGAGATAAAATAATAAACTAATACTAAAAGATAAGATCAAAAGATAAACTAACAAACAAAGGATAAGCCCAACATATGGTCCAATATACTAGGCCCATACTTTAACAAAAGGTAGGTGGTTAAATATATTAGACGACATACTATCTAATAGATTGAAAGATCGATTATCGGTAGACGAGCTAACCGTTAAAAGAAAATTTTGACACACTGCCTGCACCAAAAATCGGTGGATCGATCAAATTGGTAGACTGGAACCAAAACATACAAAAAGTTATAAAAAAAAACTTTGATCCCAACAAGCCGAAAGTGAGAAGGATTGAACCGGTAGATTAGAAGAGCAGTTAAAATAAATAGTGTAAGATCCCAATTTTGACCTTCACCGCCCCCACGGTGAAGAAGGCCGCCTCAACGGTCTTGATGTTTGTCACCGCCCCCGCGGTGACAAGGGGTTGCCCCTGCGGCTGAGGCGATCCGCTCCTGCGGATGCGTTGCAGATCGCGCCCGATCTGTTTTCGTCTGTTTTATCTTCCTTTCAAAGATAGAATATCCGATCTTCTATCTTATGGGCCGGTTTCCTTATCTTGTTCCTAACCCTAAAACGTTCTTCTTCTATCTTTCCATCCCTTTCCTATATATTCCCGTCTTTTTTTTTCTCCGTTTCTTGCTTACGTCTTCTTCAACCCTAGAATGTTGCAGCCTTGCCCCTGTGCTCTTGCTGAACGTGTAAGTTCTTCCTCCATCGTTCTTTATCACGTTGTGTGCTACACCTTGCTTCTCTTATGTTTCGTTTTCCTCTTCGTTTCCCCCTTTCTTCTTCTCCAAAAATTAAATTTGATCCTTGATTCTTGTGGAGCGTTGCATTGATGATCCTTTGATGTTCACAGGCTTCCTTGGTTGAGTTGTGACGTGATTGTGTGTTGTTAAGAGCAAACTTTGACCTTTGTTGCATTCCCTGTTGTCGAAGGAGTCGATAGCGCTTCTGCTCTGAAAACCGCCCTCGCGCCTCTGTTGTTCCGCCCCTGCGCCTGTCCAGTCGCCCCTGCGGTTTCCTCTACAGTAACTCCGTTCTTGTGAGTTACTTCCTTCCTTGCTTTCCTCGTTCTTTTCCTTGTTCCTTTTGGTTGTTCCTTGTTTTCTGAGTATGCTGTAAGACTAAGGTTGAGCCCTTAACTTGTGGAGATCTCTTAGAGATCATTGAGACTAGAAGTTATAGACTTCTAGCAACCGTTTCGTTCCTGATTCGTGATGCTTGTGCGAACATGTTTTCCTTGCTCCTTTCCTGAGGGAAACTGAGTTGTTATCTGAGTGTGTGCAGTGTTCTTTCGAGTGAGGTAAGTCTTAGCTTCATTCCGCATATTGGTTTGAGTGTTTTGGCTTGTTTGTGTTGTTTATCATGTTTATAACGGATAACCAGAATATGATTCACCCTTTATAACCTTAATACCCAAGTGTATGATAATCGGGCGGTGACCACTTGTCTAGTTCTTCAAGAGACTAGAATGTGCTCTTCAACCCATGTTCGTAGGTAACGGATAGTACTGATCTATTCCTATTGGTAGACGAAAGCGGAGGCGCGTTTCGGGAGATTCTCGTGTGACAAAAGAAGTTGAATAGTAATGGATAACTTAATGAAAGATAATAACCGGTTGTGTGCGAGCATGCTATATGTTTACTTTACCTTATGTGTGTTTGTGCCTTCAAGATGCTGCTGAGTGATCCGGAAGGTGTAGTCCTTGGGTTCCCGTACATTATAGGACGGGATCGGGTTTATGTTTATGTTGTTGTTTTTCCCTTTTGTATTTGAACTCGGATGCGAGTCTTTTACGCTTCCTTTTGTTTAAACATTTGGTTTTATATTGAGTTTTGATTTTCATTCGTTTGTGCCTTATTGTAAAATATGTTGTATTGTTGCTGTCGAAACTCATTGTGCGGTCCTAACCCATAACGCTTCGGGTTACAAATAGGTTTAAACAAAGTTAAGTCCAAACTGTAAAAGTGATGATAGGTCTGAGTTAGAACGTTTAATTTATTTTTTTAATAATTATTATTGTGACATCATTTTCATTAGTTTGGCCTCTTGATATTTTTGATGTCTTCACCTTCTATTTGCTAGTTACCTTTTTGACTCATCTTGTGAGTTGCGTGATTTCAAAGCCGAGACCAAAATATATGTATTTTTTTTTTAGTTTCAACTAGAATATAAAGTAAGTCGGTGGAACTACTCGTATTATCCATAAGTTTTAGGATAAGCTTTCATCGTTCATGTTTTCCAGCCCTTTGTACACGTAGATTTGGTTGATGGATGAAGTTTCTAGAAATCGCCTGGATGTTGATGTTTTTTAATGGCCTAGATGAAGATAGGCCGCCTCATTCCGATCCAAGTTAATGAAGCAAATATGAGGTGGACGGATTAAGGTCATTCTACGTACTATCCCGACTATTATGCATGAGATGAGATCGGCAGACCCTGTGTTTTTTAGTTGAGTTCTATTCCGGTTAATCGGAACGAGAACAATCTTGTTTAACCTATACTTGTTTATAGTGTTTAAATTCACGTTTTACACACACAAATATTCGTGCATGTAATTAAAACGAGAACAATCTAGCTTCTTCTACATATTTATATAAACATCCAAACGAGTTCAAACCCAATATGTATTTGGGACATTTGACTATTTTGCAATTGAAAGAATTTGGTCAAATTGGTCATTTTCTATTTCATTTTGTTCTGTGACCCCTTTAATTATTACCGATTTCATTAACGTTATTTACAAGTAATTAAACCCCTCTATTGTTTTTTTTAAAAAAATAGACATATAAAAATTTTTTGTTAGGCAAAAGTAATTGCTAATTGCGTTTTTATTTTTTTGTTTTGTTTTGACCTTTTTTTATAAGATTTTCTAGTACGAGTTTCTGATATGAATTTTTGGTTGAGTTTCTGGTACCAATTTCTGATATGTTTCTAGTTGAGTTTCTAGTATGGGTTCTAGTTGAGTTTCTAGTATGAGTTTTTGGTATGAATTTAGTATGGTTTCTGGTATGAGTTTCTGATATATGAGAATATTGGTGTAGCAAGACACTTTTTCAATCACGAAACACAATAGACCCCTACAATTTAACAAATAAAAATAAGATAGAATGGGTGATTAATGTGATTTATTAAGATAGCTGGGGTTAGTTAATAACAATTGGATATAATGAACTACCAAAAAAAAAAAAGAGAAACCATTTAAAATTTATGGTAACCGAATGTTGAAGATTTTCCGAATTTATTTGAGCGCTTTTTTCAATCGAAAGCTGAAGTTTCGGAAATCAAATCAACATCCCTCTCTCAACGACGACATGAAAACTAGAGAAATCGGCTCTTCGAACGTCGTCTTCAACCTTCGTCTTCTTCTACTTTTTGTTCGTTGTTTGTCAACAACCAAATCGAGGTAAAAAAAAATTGATACATTAACACGCAAAATACATAATTTATTGATAAATGTACATATTGTAGATACATATACGTTACAGTCAAAACATTCACAAAATACATACTATTGTTTACATGTACACACAATACATATATGTTACCGTCAAAATATACAAATTCAATAGAAGATAAATATAACACTCTACATATATGTACACAATATAGATATCCACATAAGTTCAATATAACAGATACATATTGTACACTACTGACAACACCAACTCATATGTACAAACCGCAATACATTTACATAAGCACATACAAAACACAACAACCGAAAAACTGTGTAAAAAAACTATATGTACACAATCATACTAGATTACCCAAAATTGAAAACACGATTAAAATATAGTACTTACCAAGTACACAAATTAGACAGTTTTCAATGTGAGAAATCCAATATGAAATGTATTATGTGTTAGCGTCTTGTTTGCGATTGAGTACACTTAAGTACGTTGTATCTTTAAAATCTACAAACCATTGAAGTAGTTGACAATACAGACGGTTCAAAGCACTGAATCTGTCAACAAAAGAGTATCCAGAATTCACGAAATATTCATTGTCTGCTACATACGCAAAGAAAAACTCAATGATAGAAGGAGAAAATATGAGAATGTATCGATTCCCACACAAATCTCGATCAAATCGGCATGTAGCAATGATCGATGTTGAATGAAAGAGAAGAAGATCTGCAACAACGTGTTTCCAAAAAAATGAAGAGGATAAATATTGTCCACGATTGAATGAGATGTTACGGATTGTTTCCTTGTTTAATGGATAATGGAGAGTAAATAACTTCTTTGATTACGGAAATAATTTAAAATTAGCAGGAGAGAAAATAAGGATATATTTGATAGAATCTGTAATTTCTTCATAATAAATATTTTTACACAAAATTAGAGGGACCTAGTTTATCTCCATACAAACATATATAATTGTTCAGAATATGTTCAATGGTACAATAACTGCCTGCATTGCCATTTTACTCTATATATATAGAGACACATATACACTCAATATTAGACTAAATAAATTAATGTTTTTCATTTCGCCACTTATCATACACATGGTTTGATCTAACTAAATCAATGTGACGTTTGATCTAAATAAGGTCAGAATTAGATGAGAATTTTTGTTACGGTAAGAAGTGAGAACTTCTATGTGACGTTCGATCTAAATAAATCAATGTTCTTAATTTCGCCACTTGTCTCGTACATGGTTCTAAAGTGTACGATTATGCTTCCTTCAAGCATGATTGTGCACTTTATTTTTATGAAAGGGTGCACAATCATGCACATTTTTTTAGCATGAACAAAACAATCATGCAACAATGTTCAATACGATTGTGCACTTTCTTTTTCATGAACAACATGATCATGCATATGTTCATCTTAATTGTGTACAAAAAATAAAGCGCTACACAATTTGAAATTTCCTACCCTAGTTGAAAGTTCCTCTCACCCAATTACAAGATGGACAAGTTGGATTTATTTAGTTTTTTTTCATTACAATAAAGTATAATGTCCAAAAGGCACCTTTATATTGTTCATCGCTCGTTATGTTATATTACTTGATTGTTGATTTGAATGAATGAACAACAAAGTAATGGAAATGAACAACTACGGATACACCATCATAACGCACGACCGTGCACCTTGTATTTTGCCATGGTGCGTGATCAGGATCGAGATCCATATTTGTGAACCCCTTCATAAAAAAACAAATCAAATGATCGTGCACCTAAGAATCACACACAAATATGCGGCGAATCAAGACCATTGTCTTTTTAGATCGAACGATTCTTAGATGTTGTTACTCCTTATCATATGAATGGTTCTCACATGGTCCTAATCCTTTCAAGTGAGAATTTCATATTACGATAAGGTGTGAGAATCTCTAGATTTGCGTCATGTGACGCCGTGTGTGGATAAACCGCGCGATCGTGTGCTATGTATCCATGGGTAGCGAGCTCATGTGTTCTTTGACAAAGAGGCGCACATTCGTGCGGTTGGTATTCTACTTGGCGCACGATTACAATTGTGCGCCTTGTATGGCAAATTGTGCGCCTTTCAACCTTGTAAATTACCCCGTTCATTCACAGTCCTTATTGCATAATACATTGTGAAGTTGTGAACAACCATGAACAAAATATCAAATCACATTCAATAATTATATTTTGGAAAATTTCGGATGGTACCCCTGTGATTTAGGGTTTTCTCGAGTTTTCCCAACAATTTTTTTGAGTTCGAATGGTACCCTTAAGTTTTCATTATTTCCCAATTTTGTCCAAAACCGTTAAATTTGTAAACAAAACCGTTAATCCTTGTCCAAAGAAAAATAAACAAAAGGAAACAAATTAAAAAAAGATATTTAACTCACAAACATAACATAAAACAAAAACCTAACCAAAATGCCCCAAACAATACTAATCCACTTCAACTCATTAGATTAATACCCAGGACCCCACCAATCGAGGACAAGAACTTCACCTTCAAAATTTCTAGAACAGACTACAATGGTGTATCAAACATAACATTAGAGTCCCTTTCACAAAACAGTTCGGATCCCCAAATTCGAGTTGCAAAACTCTTGCATATGGGTATATCACAAGCAAGAGTAATGGAATGAGATCCAGTGTTTAGGGATTCGATATGAAGTAATGAAGTAGACGAAGTAAGCTAAAATGGTGACTACTGTGTATCCTAGGCTAGCATGACATGTTGAATGAATTAACTAATTAGTTTTGAGCAGGCCCATTGAAGAAGACGAAGTAAGCTAAAATGGCAGAGTAATTACAAATTTAGCGAATTTGGGCAAAATTCGTAAAAAAAAATGAAAAGATAAGGGCGTCATCCGAACTCAAAAAAACAGTTGGACAAATCCGAAAAACCTCAAACCCCAGTACACCATCCGGAATTTACCTTACATTTTATGTATTGAATAAATATCTAAGAGATTCAACTAATCCGACTTCAACTAATCCGACTGGTAATAGGGTGAGAGGGAAGTGCAGATTACAACTTAGTACATAGTTTAGTCATGGTTGTATCGAGGATCTCAATTTCTGCTGACAAAACTGGAAACCGGGTCTCTACTCTCTCTATGTCCGAGAATCACAATATTGAGGATATTCACACCGGCAGGGCCCTACTCGAACCTGCAAAAGCCGAATGCGCCATACAGAATGAATCACAAGCTTTAACAAGGCACCGTGACAAGACACAGCTTAATGCAGTTCTGTTGGCGTGAAGACAATATAGATAAATTCTACAGTGAGTTTAATGATTTAGGTTCGACAAACCTTGCGTAATGTGAAGGATATTCTTCTCGAGTTCCTCTTGATCAGCTTGTCCTTCACGAGATCAACCTGCAAAAAAGGAGAATTCACTGTCACCGCAACATACTGCCTTACGAGATCATTCACAGAGCACCTAAAATATAATTCCTCATGTACACTGGTATTCATATCTAGATATCAATATAAATCGGTATCAAGATAAGAGTATCAGATATCTTTGTTTGATATCCATATCTAGATATCAATATAAATCGGTATCAAGAGAAAGAATAGAAGTGAGATGAAAAATAAAAGATACGTGATACCACTAGTTTTTTTTAGTACATCAAAAAGTATATCATTGTATCAAATTGATATCCATATACTTATATACCAAACAGTATGCATGATTTTTTTTATGTCGATATCATATCTAGATATGGATACCAAACTAAAACCTCAGTATATGAAATGACAACATAAAGAAGAATAAATTTTATGAATATTTTTCTTAGACAAGGAGTTTCGGATAGGAAGAATGGAAGAGTGAGTAGAAATATAAGGCATGTGATACTCTAGTTTTTGGATCATATAAAAAAGGATAAAAAGTGTACTAGGAGTATATCAGATGATTATCCTTATTTATCCATTTACTTATATACCAAACACTAGGTATGATATTTTTTTTTTTATGTTTATCTGATATTTGATATCTTGATATGGATACCAAGCAGACACTTAGAAATATCAAGAGAAGATCAAAGAAAGAGATTTTATTTTGTACCTTGTGGTGCGGAATGTAGTGATGCCAAGCATACCGGCCTTCCCCGGATAACACGAGCAATGATTTGGGGGGAAGATATATAGCCTTCCTTACTAAGTGGATATATAGAATGCTCTACATTTTCATCTGTTAGCATATCCACCTTGTTAGTAGGATGCTCTGACTTCCACATTCCATCTTCGTATCTTATGAACTCCATAATACAAGGCCCAGCTAGTGAAAGGCTAAAAATTACGTCCTCAAATGCAGAATGAGTGTCAATGTGAGGGGACAAGCCTACCCCAGGAGGATACTCATTAACCTGTCAACAGAAATAGACCTTCAGATATAACTAGAGTTCCAACCATATATAGCATCTACAGCAATAGCAAAAGCCCCCAGACTAGAGCGATGTTAGATTGATTCACCAGAACATAAAATCATCTATGAAAAATACGAGTTTCTGATCAACTCTCACTACGTGATATTAAACAAAGCAGACCGTTAGTTGGTCCAGCTGTATATTTGCAGCAACATCAAGATCAGGACAGTTGGAAATTTTTTCAACAACAGGAGAGACAAATGATGGAAGCTTTCCCAAATGACGTCTAGGATCAACGTTTCTTGTCTGATCCGAATAAAGACAAAAAAGAGATAAATGCAATTAAGATTCAAGACCAAAAGTAAAAAAGGTCATGTTGCTTGTATGTACGTTATAATGGTGAGGCTAAATTTCTTGTCACTTACTTGATAGCATCAACAGCTGCAATCATTTCCTATAAATAAACAACGTGTATATATACACGAAATTTAAATTCACAATGACAAAAAATAATCGCAAAGCGCCAGCGTCCAAGACTCCAAGTTGAGTGCCAGCGTTGTTTTTCAATATTTTAATTTTGTAAAGCCTCAAGTAAAGAATCAGTTTTTTTCGAATATATTTTTTTCAATCTGGGCGCCATCAGCCACCGCCGAATATTTTTTTTTCAAAAAGAAATTTTCAGGAAAAAAAGAAAGGAGCTGGCACCAACTGAGTGCTGCAGAATTACGATAAATTTTGATTTTAGTAAATCAAAATCCGGTGTATTTAGCTTTTTCGTATCAATTTGCAACAATAACTATAGTTAGTAGGGTTCTGACCTGCTCTTGTTCTGCACAAACAAAGTCGTGGAATAAGTAAATGCCAGGGATGTTTGTTGGAGATAATAAAGTCCCACATCGAAAGATGGGGACACTCCGAGCCTGGTATATAAGGTCGGTGGGCTACTCCTCCTATTGCCAATTGGTTTTAGGATGGAACCTCGCCGGGTTTATGTGCTGGGCTTGGGCCTAACGCGCATGTGCGCTCGTATGCACACGACCCCCGCTCAACCGGTCCGTCAGTATCGGACTTTGACATGGTATCAGAGCGGTTAGCCTCAATTCGGCTCGCGATCCTAACCTGTGGACAAGTGCAACTCGGTCTATATCCTCTAGTTGCACTTGCGGGGGCGTGTTGGAGATAATAAAGTCCCACATCGAAAGATGGGGACACTCCGAGCCTGGTATATAAGGTCGGTGGGCTACTCCTCCTATTGCCAATTGGTTTTAGGATGGAACCTCGCCGGGTTTATGTGCTGGGCTTGGGCCTAACGCGCATGTGCGCTCGTATGCACACGACCCCCGCTCAACCGGTCCGTCAGTATCGGACTTTGACATGATAATAATGTTCAGCTCTGAGGCAGTTAAAGCCACCTCCAAAGAGTCGTGACCTTTAGCCTAGATACACATAAAATTTACACATGAGTACATAAACCTTTGATGCTGAATCATGCTTCTAGATGATGCTACTAATCAGTGCTCTCGCTCCTCAGAAAATAATTAAGAAAAACACAAATGAAGAAAAATAAGGAAAAAGGTGCTACAGTATCAGTTCAGAATGTTACAAGTGATAGACTTGCCGTATGCGCGCTTTTGTTAACTCTCTGAAGACTACATTTCACGTTTCGGAAACTTCAGAAAGCCGGAAACTCCAAAAAATTGTTTCGAAAACATCTTCTTCTCCCTTCCCCCTCTTCTCTTTATTCCCTCCTTGTTCTGCTAGAATAGTAAAGGGGTACTAATGTAATTTCCTGCTTTGCACGAGTATTTTTCTAAAAAAATTAACGTGAAATAAATTTTATAATTATATTTTATAACAATTATAATTAAAAGCTTATTTTTTAGTCTATTAAAACGTAATATATTGTAATTTTCAGTAATTTAAAATTTAAGTTTGAAAAAAATTCTGACCTATTAGAAAATGAATTTATGATAAAATAATTTGTTTATCAATATTTTTAAAAGTATTTAGAAAGTAAAAATATCAATTAGATATATATATTACCATTTTTGATTAGTACTATTTTATTTCATATAAATAGCTAGATTTTAGTTAATGAAAGATATAATAAAAATAAAAATAATAAATAATAAAAGATAAATTATGATAAAATAACAAGTGTCATCCAATGTATCATTGAATGACACGTGGCTTTAGGTGTTTTTGCTTTTATATAGTACTAGTTCATAACCCGCACCTTGTGCGGGTAAATTTATATACTTTTTGCTTTTTGAATATAATGTCATCAACTTGTCTATGTGGGAACTAATAATATATTTAAGAAAATAAATGAAATTAAATATTTCTTTTAGTTTCTCACTAACAAAAATTTTAAAAAGAATTTTAATTCACAAAATCTTACCTTTAATCTTTTATCATTGTGAAAAATGTTTGTAAAAAAATCAAGATTTAAAAGAAAAATGAATCTGATCAAATTTTTTTTAAAAATAGTTTGTTTCTTATGATATGGTGTTTACTCCGATCGAAAACTAATCAAATTTTTTTAAAAAATTGGCATTTTAAAAAAAATTAAATCTGATCAAAACTTTGTTGAAAAAAGAGTTTGTTGAAAAAATAACAAATACTAAAGATAAAAACGAATCTCGTTTATAAAAAAAACGATTTACATATCATTTAATTTATCACTCACGAAATTTTTGTGAAGAATAAGAAAAATAAGAGAATTTAAGCTTTGTGAAAAAAATTTGTAAAAATAAAAACATAAATAAAATATAGATATTTAAAAAATAAATTTGATATAATTTATTTTTAAAAAAAAACAAATTGTTGCTTATTAGATGGTGTTTAGGCCGATCAAAATCTGATCAAAATTAAAAAAAAAATGACGAAGCTTATTAGATGGAAAATGAAAAATACGACAAAACATGGAAATTTTCAAAAAACAGATCAATATATGCACTTTTTCTTATTAGATGGTGCGAGATTTACCTGGAAAAAATATGACGAAACTTGAGAAGCTTACGTTAATAGTAGAATTGAAAAATGTATTGACTTATGAGAAGGTGCATTCCATGTATAAAGCGAGATTTTCCTGGAAAAAAAATATGACCAAGCAATCAAACATGGAAATTTTGAAAAAATAAATCAATATACGAACTTTTTCTTATTAGATGGTGCGAGATTTATTTGAAAAAAATATGACGAAACAATAAAATTGTAACGTGGAAAATTGTAAGTCCAATGGAAATTGTGACTTTTAGTGATTTTGCTTTTATAGAGTATATAGATTTTACTATTGGTCCCTCCTTAATCAAGCTCATTTAATATATGGGTTATCCAACAAATTGGATATAAATCCAATGGGCTAAGATCCAAAAAAGAGAAGTCTATTATGGAGAAAGATTTATAGAAGAAAAGAAAAGATGAGAATTATCTAAGAAGATTAGTCTAGAACTAATCTAGAATTCTTCTCCAAATTATCTTCTAGGAATTTGTGTAATTCTAGAATTCTCTTATAAAACATGTTCCTACATTGTTGTGTAGGAAGGTGATCTCCTCCCACCATAAAAGGTGGAGAAGTTGTATATTGTGCATCATCCACAAAAATTGAGAGCTCAAGCAAGCTAAGTTAGTGATACCCTCCTTGGTGAAGAAGTTAGAAGGAGAGAATGAGGCATGCATGTCTACCTAGTCTGAGGTGAACACCATTGACAACTGGGGTAGAAGCGATACACGTGGGCGCAAAATGAACATGTATCTACAACATCATTGACAACGTTTATGACTATCTCTAAAAATCTACAAAAAGTTGGGTTGTATACGCAACTCATGGCATTAACTGCATCACTAAAAGTCTTTAAAACATTACAAATATCAATGCAAGTTTGCTAAACATTTTCATTATCAAGAATTGACCAAGAATGTTTTGTGTGGAAAAACGCTTGTAAAAGATCTTTGTAACGAAGTGCTTGAACCAAGTAGTTTGTAAGTAGAATTCAAACGAGTTACAATATCTATTGAAAATGCAATTGGATGAATATTATTAGCTAAACATGATGTTCTCCATTTTTTCCCAATTCGAAGTAGTGTCAAACATGATCAATAATGTAACAACCGGGAATTTTTAGTTTCGGTTGGTCACTTGAGTCCCCGCGATCGCGTTGGTTTGCTTACCCGCAATCGCGCCCCGCCGTCGTGCCGCCACGGTCGCCGCTACTATTGCCTGCGGTCGCGGTAAAACAACAGAGCGAGGCTTTTCTGTTTTGCAACCGTCGGATCCTTACCTTAATTAGGGGATCATAGCTTTCCTTCCTCCGTAGTTATAGCTTTCTTCATAAAAACTATCAGCCACCTCTTTCTTTCCCTTTCCTCTCATTCTTTTCACGTACATTATTCTCCTCCTTTCTCTTTCTACCTCATCGACGAGATTCACACCACAGCGGAAGCAGCGTCCTTTCATGCTCTGTTCTTGCAATACCTATGAGCGAGGAAGAAATATTGGAGTTAACCGCCATTTGCAGTAGTCACATAACAAGGTAAAGACTTCTTTAGTTGATTATTTGATATAGTTTCCCTCACATGTTTGACGCAAAGAAAGGAAGTCAAGTCTTCACCTTGGCATATGGGCAGATTTGAGAGCCTTACACGGATCTAGGGACAGTAGCTGCTCTCCTTCTGCACGCGAGCGAGATCCAAATGGCAACTAGCCGACGCATCCCGCGGTCGTGTTGTTCGTTGTCACCGCGGTCGCGCCTGCTTCCTGTCGCAGTCGCGCCGACACCTCTCTTCCGCGATCGCGCCTCCTTATTCCGCGATCGCGTCTGCTTCCTGTCGGTATGCTGATCTTTCTTGATATCAAAGTTTGTTAGGATGTTAGTATCATGTTAGGGTGGAACCTAGCAAAACTAGAGTGAATCTCAAGTAGTGGGTTGAAAGTTAGAATCGTCAAAAGATATGGCTTTAGAATGATGATGATGATACGTTTAGAGTAGGAAAACTGCTAGGATGCAATTTTCGGACTAGCTTGTTATGGATGATAGATCGTTGATATTCATGCCTTGTTTATATCAGGTTGTTGAGAGTTCTAGTACGGACCACGAGTTGTGTTTAGCTGGACTTATCCTATTATAGATAAGTCCTTTGGGATTACTTAGCTGCAATCTATGTATTGGGTGAGCTACATGAGTGGTGTCTGTATCGAATGTTTTATAACGATAACCTGAATATGACGACCTTATTAATAATGGGCCCAAGTGTATGTGAAACGGGCGGTGACATCAGTGCCCAACTCCGACGTGAGACTGAGAGGTTATCCGCGACTAGCCCAGATATGGTATATAGGGAGATACATTGAACCACTCCTGTTGGTATACAGGGACGAAGGCGAGAGTCAATGGACTTCTCGTGCCAAAAGAATAAGTTGAATTAGAAGTGAATAACCTACTAAAGATAATAAATGCGTTTTATATAAGCATGTTATGTATTTTATCTTGTTTCGTGAGGAAATGAAGGAGATGAAGGACATTAAATTCTGGAGAGTAAAGGAATTAGATTATGGACATTAATGTGTAATCATCGCCCCTTTAATTTCATTATTAACCAAACACAATTATAATAGAAGATAAATTATGTTTTATCTTACGGTGGTTGGAATTTACTATCTATCTCTACATTTACGTGCATGTAAATACTGTCAAGTCAAACTTATGATTCTGCCCAAACACTACCCTAAACCCTACTAGCCGCCACTTTTTGGCCCATCACAATCACCTTCTCTCAGCTTTTGTCGTAACACTGCCACCAACCTATCCCCGCCGTCTTCATGGATGTCCTTACACCAACTTCCGTTTATTACCTACGAGATCGATCATCCATGTAAGAAGATATCCCGTTCATTCTCACCACCTAAAATTATGCAAATGGCCTATTGGCATGGCTCATGCTCTCTTTGCCAAAGAAAGCTTGATTTTGTCGATGGTACTACCAAGACACCAAATCTGAAATCGAAAGATCATCCCTATTAGATTTACTTCAACCTAATGATACGGGGATGGATGATGACGGTAATGGAACCTACTTTACGACTACTAGTCATTTATTGTCCTATTGCTTTTCTTTTATGGAAAGATTTTAAATAACACCGTGATATTGACAATGGTCCTCAGTTTACTTCAACTCCAATCTTGTATCCTATATTACCAAATGTGTCAAGTGGTCATAATATTGGTGCTTATTTCGATTGGTTGAAGAAAATTTGGGACGAAAAGTCTCACAAAACAAATCTATGCAATTGTGCATACACTTGTGGAGATAAATTAAAGCCAAAGAAGAAGAGGAGGCACATTAATTTCATAATGGTTTTGATGGTGATTCTTATGCTTTCCTACGATCTACAATTGTAGCACACGATCCTCTTCCCAAAAGCAATACAATTGTAGCACACGATCATCTTCCCAAAAGCAACAAAGTATTTATATGACAATTCAAGAAGAACGACGAAGACTATCGCTCACAACCGTGATTTTCGTCCAAAAGAAACGGCTCTAGCTGTGCCCACTATGATACGTCTTTGGCTACCACTACCACTACCACTTGTGAGTGCGTCTATCCCGACACTTTCGGCGACACATCCCACATTTGCGACAACTTGAGTTTGCCAATGGATAATTGAGGCTTGTCCGCAGTGCTGATGGAAGATTTTTCCGTTATATTTATTTCCATCATATTTTCCATCTTTTATTTGTTTAATAATTAAACGGGATATTTTGTGAATATTTCCCTTTAAAAAAGACATTGATTGCTCTAATGCCAATATGATAACGTCTTTGAGTACGGATCAAGGACAAATAGTGAGACCCAAATAATCCGAAGGGTAAAGGTAGTTGTCGGATGTAGTCGTAAATGCATCATTAGCCATGAGAAAAGAAAAAAAATGGAAAATAGGTTTGCATGTGTTTTGAGTTTAGACGTGAAAGAGATGATTTAGATTAAGATCGAAGTGTATTCGATACCATGTCGAATAGGTAAAGGTACAATCAATGCTTTATTCATTGAGCAGCACACAATTTAATTCTCAACAAGGCTAAATATAAAAAAAAATAAATATTAAAGATATGAGTACATATAAAGATTCTGTAATATATTTATTCTATACTAATAAATCTAGCTAATAGGTTTCTTGTTTGTATCCTACTGAATTACAACGTTGTTTGGGGCCACATAATCATGACCGGGAAAAAAAAGAATTTTTCTGATATATTTAAAAAATATTTTGTAAACAATATGTTCATCTATAGCAGTCAGATCCTCTACTACCTTTGCTACTGTGTTCCCTAGCCTTTATAAATTATAATAATAATCTATTTAAGATTATTATCCATCTTATTTTGTTTAAATTTAAATCAAATCATAGATTTACTTAAATAATTGATTAAATTATATACTTTTCAAATCTTTCATTTTAGTAATTCAAAATTGTAATACCCGGAAAATTTAATTTCCGTTTAATACTCGATCAAGCCGGATTTCGATCCGCTAACCTCTTATCTTTCTAAAGAATGTTTTACTTTATAAAATTTTATCAAAATTCTATTATTTTATGTAACTTAAGTCACATAAAATAATAAATATGTAAACCGTATAACAATCCGGTATGTTTAAAACTCGAAGAGTAGTTCCGTACAAGTTAATGATTCACTTATTAAGTTCATCATATAACTAGATGAGTAGGCCTATCGGAATAGGCCCAATAACCTTACCGCCCCAGCCGCTACCTTTACCCATTTGTTGAAGTTGTAATACCGGAAATTATTTCCGTTATTTTTTTCTTTTATGTTTTCTTTCTTCTTTTCAACACAAAGCTTATCATTTTATGTGAGCATTATTACTCACATAAAATGATAAAAGTTTCGCAATAATTCATTCGTTCGGCATATTTTTTTTTTTTTATGAAGAGTTAACCAAATCAAATGCTTCTTACCAACTTTTATGATTTTATGTGAAGTTTTAATCACATAAAAGGTTGCCTAAAACACTCTCACAATTCTATATATATTAGATGACAATTTGACAAGCTTTGACAAGGTATGACAAGCCTTAGAAGACTTCTCAGCCCACCTCCCATTTGTGTCTCTTGCTTCAGCCCATGTGGCAGTTCCCTTCCACAGCCCACGCCACATTCCAGCCCAGCAGCAACAGCGGGCCTCCGGCCTAGCAAGGGCGACGCAGGATCTACACGGATTTCTCTCTAACGCAGCAGCTTCCATCTCTCCTATCCTCTATACGATCTGCACGTACTTCCTTCCTTAAACCAGCCCGAGATTCACGCCTACCTTCTGCGTTTGACAGGAACCCACCTCCCCCTTTTGTGTCCACATACATCTTCCCTAACCGTCAACCCTAAAACACTTTGGTTCTCGTCATCCCTCACCAGACGCATCCCTGCACGAAGCCAGTCAGCCAGGCCTCCCAGGACGAACTCGATCGCTTGGCAACGAGCGCACCGTATCATCGACCCCTACCTCTGTGGATCGTTGCACGCTAGGCCAGCCACTAGTACCCTCGTCCACTCCGGCGAAAGGCGGCAATCTGGGCTCCCTTCGTCTTCAGCGCAAACCGGCCAACCTCGCCGCCCTGGGTTCTTCTCGGCAACACTACAACAGTGGAGGCAGGAATCCTTCTCCTTCCGGCAACACGTCACCACCAGCAACAGAAGTGAACCGGGACCACCGTCTTCACGCATGTGTAGGGGTGCTGTAGTTTACCTCCATTGCCAAAGCAGGTCCGAAGTAGGTGCGTGTTGTGTCTTTCGTTATGTACATATATGAGGGAGAAGAATAGGTGCCTTGACTCACCTGGTTGTTAATCTGCGTACCAACAAGGGGGGAAAGGTGCTGCTAGTGAGTTTTGATCTTAGGATGTGCAATTAGGATTTATCCCAGGTTCTGCTGTCGGTAGGGATCGAACCTAGGACCTAATGTGCCCTTTTAATTTTCTGGAATGATGTCTTGAACTGCTGACTTTTGGAATGAATTTTGATACCTTAGAATGATCATCCACCATTCAATTTTTGATATGTTGTAGGTGGATATATATAGTTTGATGTATTAAAATTTGAGAGGAAGTTAACGGTCGGATTAAGTTTTATAGAGTCCCAAAGTGGAGCACTTGAGCTGTTTTTAAACAGGAAAAATATTTGACTAAGTATAGATTTTGGCTTCTAGTTCAACCTTAGAGGTTATATGGAAATTATGGTTGTTCTTCTTGAGAAACTCTTGCCCCTATGATCGATAGGCATATTAGAGGAACTAGAGAGTGTTCCCGGAATCCTTAAAATTTTAATCTAAATCTTAGATCTTAACTCGAATCGAACTTAAAAAAATGATTGCTTTATGAAAATCTAGGATTTGTGTAACTCCTGTATTGTGGTACTAAATTCTTCCGTAGAGCCGGAATATGAATTTAGGCTCTAAAAGTAGAGTTGGAAATTAATCATGGAAAAATAAGTTCTAAAGGAAATTAGTAGATTTCAAGAATAAGCTTTGAGAACGTTGACACTAAGGGTAAAATGGCCTTTTACCGTAAAAGAGATTTTTCCGTAATTCCTTCATATGAGGTTGGACATCTAGATGTGATTTTGATCCACATGCCTTATTTGACAGGCGTTTGAGTTACCACGAGTACGGACTGTTTGAGACGTGTTAGAGTGTGTTTTGACTCAGGTAAGTCCTTGCGACTTACTTAGCCAGTTTCTGGATATTAGTTGAGTGATAGTGGTTGTGTGTGCTATTTGCGTGTTTAATAATAATAACTTGCTAGGACGACTGTTATTATTACGTTTAAGGCCCAAGTGTATGTATAACGGGCCGTGACATCACTGCCCAACTCTGACAGGAGACTGGGAGGTTCTCTATACCCAGACCAGGCAGGTACAAGGTGAGATGCATCGGATCCATTCCTAATGGTTACACGGGGGCGGAGGCGAGGTTTGGGAATCCCTCGTGTCACAAAATAAGTATCATTAGAGTGAAAGAGTAACTTAACTCAAGATAATAAAACGGACTTGTTTGAAAGCATGTTGGGTGTTAATATTTTATGTGTGTGTGTGTGCTACTATGATTCTGCTAATATTTAGATAACTAGCTAACGGTTCCTTTTGTTGTTTTTTTAGATTTTACCGCAGGTTAGACCAGCAGCTGAGTGATCCGGAAGTAGTGGTCAGCCGGGTCTCCGTACTCCTTAGAGTGGGGTTGGGGGTTGTGTTTGTCTTTCCTTTCTTTTGGTTAAGACAGTTGTTCGTTTATTTTGTTTAAGTACTTTAGGCTGCTAGACAGTGTTGCATTCATTACCTTAAAAATACTATTTTTATGAATTTCGGTTTCTTTATTTGTGTCTTTTTGCAAGATCCTAGTAATATTGTTGTCAAACTGAGGTAGGAACCCACTGTGAGGTTCGTTCTAACCAGTAATGTCCCGAGTTCTGAGAATTCGGGGTGTTACAAAAATATCAATTATATTTCTCTCTTTCATTTGCACAATTAATCTTTTTTCTTCTTTCGATCTTCTTTGTTCTTCAACAGTTTCAACTTCGAAAACCATATTGTTTCATTAATTTTTATTAGAAAGATCTAGAAGGCAAACCTTACTATTACGTTCTAAGTTTGATTAATTTTTTGAGGCAAATGATCAACCTTCTTCTATATCTGATAAAAATTGTTCTGCCCCATTAAAAACTAATGAAACATGCAATAGTGCATTGTTTTGCTAGAATAGCAAATGTATTAATTTACTAAAACTGAAATGGTCAATGTATTAATTTAATAAAATTGAAGAATATTGTGTTGACGTCATATAAAGCAAAATTCAAAATATATCAGTGCCGAAATTTCTCTTCAAAATATTATGAGTTTAGAGTAAGAGAAAAGTACGATAATTGACCTAAGAGATTTAGAAAGTATATATATATATTTTAATTAATTATTTAGTTAAATATATAAATATTTTAAATTTAAACAAATAAATTAAATAATAATTAATCTAAAATCGACCACTAATATGAAGGCAATAGGGAAGGCAGTACGGAAGATAGTAGAGGATCTCAACTCCATTTATAGTATGCAGAGGTTGCACCATTATCTACTTAATGTAAATATTGCTGCATTAGAACAATGTGTGGAGGGCACGTGAATATGCCTTTTTATCCAATAAACAACTGAAAACAAAAGGGTTTACTATATTAAATATATATTTATTTATTTTTAGTAAAAGTGATAGAATAGTTCGCATTTATTGTTTAATGTGAGTGCCGTAATATTTTAATATTATAATGATTACAGTTCTCATTATGCAATTTTGCATCATATGCATGCTTTCTTTTTTAATTAAGCTATAAATTAGTTGAATCCAAAGAACAAGTACTAAACACTTTACGATGGCGGCGTTGAGATTCTCCAAACAGCTGAAGCAGACAGACCTAGGGAGTAGGCTCTCATGGCCGACGGGAAGACTTCATCTCCTCCCTCCCTTTCTTCTCTCTGCCTCCGGTGTTCGGAAAGTGCACTTCGAAGCATTTGATGCAGACGGCCGAGCTTGGCTGTTAACCTGTTGTGTGCGTCGCACTGGTCCTTATTTGAAGCCGGAGCTGAGTGGCTCCTGCTGGCTCCCTTTTGTCCGGAAGAAGGGCTTATCTGTCGGGGATTTGGTGGTTTTCTACCACAACCCTATGGGCTTCCAAATCCGAGTCAGAAAATTGAAGAGTTTCAAACTCTTGGGTTTTCCGATCACTGCTTACGCCGCCGAGGAGTGAACAACTGGCATAAGTATCGAAAGCATGCGCCCTATCTATATTATGTTTACGTACGTTAATCATTATGTTTGTGTTATATTTGGGTTCATATATATTTGAGGCGCGTCTTTCCTGTTTTTAGCTATTGTGTATGAACACTTTTCTTATGAATGAAGAATGGTTGTGTTTGAAATTCCAGATTTTACTGTTCATGTCGATGCGGTAGTGAAGGACGACATTCGTCCCCATTGACTTATTGTTTCTGCGTCTACTTGCGGTTAGATCCGTTGGATGAAAGAAAATGAAGTAATGATGGGTTAATTACGGGAACCCCATAATTTCATCGAGTTTAGGTTCACGATTATTACAACTTTATCCAATCATCCTGTCAGGGCCCGTTTGGTTCCAATTCCGGAAACGGAAACGAAATGGAAACGAATTTAGTCCATATCTATATCCATATTCATGAAATTTTATGGAATCATTCCCCATTGTTTAATGAAAAATGCACTTACTTCCTCACATTTTGTTACCCTATAGGATATCAAAAGTAATCAAACTCTCATCCAATTACTACAAAACACAAGGAATGATTCCAAAAATTTTAATGAACAAGGATATACGTATTGACTAGATTCGTTTCCATTCCGTTTCCGATTCCGGAGTTAAAACCAAACGGGCCCTCAATATAAAAAGACCAAGTCGTAAAGCTCCATTTCTTGTCACTTGGTAAACAAATATGTAAGTTTTTCGGTTTTGATGCAACGGACGTGTATACATTCCCGGCCCGGTGAATTATTTTCCGAGTCACATCGTACCTATTGTAACACCCCGAATTCTCAGAACTCAGGACATTACTGGTTAGGACCTCACAATGGGTCTCCGTACTCCTTAGAGTGGGGGTGTGGGTTGTTGTTTTGTTGTCTTTCCTTTTGTTAAGACAGTTAGTCTTTTCCGTTGTTAAGTATGATAGGCTGTTAGACTTTGTTGCATTCATCCTTTTACAAATGTATTTTTATGAATTTCGGTTTTTCTTATTGTTCCTCAACAAGCTAAAATCGACCGTTTCTAAATTTTAAGTGATTACCTTGATGGTAAGACCTATCGGAGGCGACTTTATCGGAAAACTTTACCTTTATCTTAATGTATATATATGTTTACTTGTATTTTATATGTGTTTCATTTAGTTTATAAACTCCGAATTTAATTTTTGTAGCTGTTTACTTGCGGATTGACTTATTTCTCTACGAGTTTATTTGAATTTATAAACTACTCAAAAATAAAATTTTCAAACCAAGGTTATTTTTGCTTGTGTGAGTTTATTTTTATTTAAAACCCGATTTTAATCTTGTCCTTTTTCATCCCAATATTATTTGTTCATCCTTGGTTATTCAACGTTATTTTTTAGATTTTTTTAGGGGTATAAGTGTCCTTTGAAGTAAAATAAACTTAAAAAATAAACTTCAAGTAAAGATCTCTATATAGTTTATTTATATAAACTCATTGAGAAATAAACTTAATAGTAAACTATAAAGTCATGTAGTTTATAAACCCCAAAGTAAACCAATCTACAAGTAAACATACCCAATTAATTGGACGAGAGTTGTCAAAGGTCGTTTTATTATTATTATCCGCCCATTGTATTTCATAGAATTTTTTTTTCCTCTGTCATTTATAAGCTAATCTTGTATACAAAAAGGTAAGTTTCCATATATATCTACTTTTAATTAAAAACCCTCTTCTTTTAAAAATAAAATTAAAAACCTCAATAATCATTATCTATTCAATTAGTATATTAAGCAAAACTATAAATATGTAACTCTCTTTATTAAATTAATATAATGTTATTTTTATTTCTTTATTTTAAAAGATAAAAGACCATGCCGTCAATTAACCTGATATATATATATATATATATATATATATATATATATATATATATATATATATATATATATATATATATATATATATATATATAGTATAGATCCTATGAGAACACCCCCTAAAGTGAGAACATGAGAACAGATTCGTAATTATTATTAGTTTTGTTACGAATGTGCCATATCGTTTAATGTATTATTCGTAGTTATTGTTGGTTGAATGGATTATTCGTAGTTATTGTTGGATTCCTAATTATTATTATTTGTAGTTATTATTATTTTTTATATCTACTCTAAATCTCAACCCTTAATACTCACATCTAACGGTGTACGATTGTTCTCATGTTCTCACGTTAGAGGGTGTTCTCATGGGACCTGGGAAGGTTAGCAATAAATTGCTTTGATAATGACCTATTTTTTATCAAAAACCCTATAACTCTACTTTTTGATCAAAAAGTAGAGTTACAGGGAGGTTTAGAAAAACTTTGTTTACGTATGCCCTTTAATCTTGCATAGAAAGGTAAATCTCCCTGTATATGTAATGGAAGAATGACATAGGGTAAAGTGAGTGGCCCTAGGGTTTGTGTTCAACATGCTAAACATAGCCTTAAGTAAGTCTAAGAATCAATTGCTTCGATTTGTTGTATGACCAAATGAAGGAAGCTTGCGTCGAGTACGTGGGCGATTCGTTCGTCTCTCTCTCGATCTCTCTTTCACTTTCATCTGTCTGTGATAGAAAGCTAATGGGCATACGTAAACAAGATTAAATATGAACTCTCGTATCTCCATTCGCTTTTTGTTGATCTGAGCACTAACATTGTCGATGATTGGATGGCAGCTGACACTTTCTCTTTTCATCATTGCCTTGCTCTTACTAGATATCTTTCTTTCACCTCCCCTACTACAGTCCAATACACTATTAGGGATTGTTTGCTAGCATAACCTGTGTCTACAAAACCAACCAAATTAGCTCACGTTCTTTATATACAAGACATTTATGTTTAGTGCCATACACGTATGTGAGTATATATTTCATAGCATCCTAGTGTGAAGGACAAGGGTTAGACATGTATCTACTAAACACAAATATACCAAAAGCTAAACCAAGACGAGTACACAACATAACATAAATAATAGAAGCAACAACCACATTGTAAGGCAACTTAGACACGTTGTTCTTACCTTCTTTATATAGTAGAGAGGTAGTCTTTCTTAGACAATTATGAGTGCCCTCCAAAAGGGATAAATGTAGGTTAATAGTTAAACATGTTAAACTTTTGGAGCATTTTATGACATATTTAGATTGAGAAACCAACATAAATTTTTTAGTTCTATACCTAACAATGGAAATGACGAAGATCTTTTTAACATGCATAGAGGTACATTTCCGATTCCTATTATAGAAAGAGAGGTGTTGTCATCTAACATGACTTTACCAACATTATACAGTTTGATACTACTAAAGTCATTCCTATTAGAGGTAACATGCGTAGTACAGCCTGAATCTAAGTTTCAATAATTGTTATTGTTAGACATGAAAACACCCATAAGTAATTCATAATGATATGCAGTTTGATTATTAAAATCACAACTCAAGAATATGAAACATATAATTTTTCTGTTTAGATGAGCAAATAAGCAGTTTATTAAAATATTATGATTCATAAACAAATATAAAATGATAAGATTTACCCTTATTACACTTATCCCTTTTCTTTCTACATTGTGAAAATGTGCTTAACTTACTACAATAGAAGCATTGTTTATTTTATTCTTATTATCTTATCATTTGATGATTTAATTTGTCCTTATCATATTTATCATTGGTTTTAGCTCCATTTTTAAAGACTTTCATCCTTTCATTCGTTTGAAAGATTTATTCCAATATTTATCTTTATTATACATCATCATAACTATACTTGATAACATCTTTAAAATTATCAAGCCGAATGACAAAGCATTTAATAACAAGATAGAAGTATGACCATCAGAGATTTTGTTATTATATCTTGTCAAATTTTGAGTTAATTTTAGAAAATGTCAAGATTATCACGCAAAGATATATTAACACTAATAAGCAAAGACATAACTAAAAACTATACCCGAAAGGTGCCGGCCGGGCTGACCCGGCTTGTCCAGGCCAACCCAAAATTTATCCATGTCCACCCACTTAAACACGGGCGAACTGTTGGGCCAGCTCTGATGACCCGTATGTACTTGATTATGCTTTTTTTTCGGGATTTATCGTTCAAAACAAGTAATATAATGTATTTAACACAAACTTTTAGTCCAATTATGCCTACATTGTGCACTACCAATGAGCTCAACAACCATCAACACAAAAAAATGAATAATCCAAATACCTAAAAAACAACAAGTACCATTATAGTCAAGTGATCTCTATAATCTTGTAATACAAACGAGTATAACTTGTCACAATAATTCAAACAAATCAAATGAAAAATCAGAGTGTGTGACACTCAAAACATCTATATATATATATATATATATTAAAAATTATAGGTATAAAACTATATGCAGGCCGGGCTAGACCGCAGGCCAAATAGCTTACCCATACTCGTCCCACCAAAACACGAGTTGCATAGAGTCATGCCCGAACGGGCCAAACTAGTTGTCCATACCCATATTTTTTTTCCGGACGGGATGACCCGAATTTTTACAGGTCTAACAAATATGAACAAAGCTTATAGAAAGCCTAAAGATACAAAAATTGTTAATTATCTCTAGATAACTAATAGTAAAAGGGAACGAAGAAGACACGAATTAGAGAAGCAATCGTCTATTGTCATCTCTCGCGGTGACCTAAGTTTTCATAGGTTGGGAAATAAATGAACTCTTCCCCAAAATGGAGAATTAAAAGTAAAAAACTACCCTTTATATTTTTATCAAATCCAACAGTCCCACTTTTTTCTTGGAGAATGTCTTCAAATTTAGGGAAGAGTCCCCACTTTTTTCTATCATTCTTCATTTTGGAGAATGAATTGGAGAATCTGTTCGACCAAAAAATCTTTAAAATTCTCCAAATATTCTAAAATCAACACAAAAAAAATAATCTTGGAGAATTAAAAATAAAAATCAGCACACAAAAAAATAATAAAGGAACTCATTTTTGGGTAAAATGGTTAAGTAGGTACCTTTTGCATACTTGTGTACAAAGTAGGTAGTTTTGAGTTATCATTAATAAACTAGGCCCCTTGAATATTAAAAGAAAAGATTTAAAAATAACTAAAATAAAGATCCCATGATCTTTCTCTCTCCAATTAAACCATATTTATTTCCAAAATTAATTATTGAAATTAAAGGAAATAACGGTTGAGAAAAAATAGCAGCCACGATCATCTATAATTAGGATCTGTTTTTTACGAGATACGGTTCTCCATTTTCAACGAATTCAGAGGACGAAGGTTTTCGCCATTTTCGGGGAAAAACTTTGTGCGTTTGTGAACTTCTACTGCATCTGTATTTTGGTTTTGGTTGCATCATCATCACAACACTCGTAATTCGGTAAGCCTTATGTGTGTATATATATATTTTCTGGATTTTCGAAGCTTTTTATATGCGTCAATGGCGGACGAATCATTCTTCTAAAATTAAAGCGTTATATCGGAAACAATTAATGTACATATATGATGAATCACCTTACTTGTAGTGTTTTGACTGTGTAAATGGTAAGCCATATTCTGGATAGACGATGATTGTTTGTAATTAACGGTATTAGGTTGAAGAAAGTAACATTGTGTACACATTCGATGATACATTGATATATGTATGTGTTTGAAACATATAAATAATATGTATATGTGTTACATATATTGTATGACACAATGTGTACGCATGTAGTATGTACACATTCGATGATACATTATTAAATTAATATATGTATGGCTTATGAATATGTACAAACACATTGAGTATGTACGTTAACTATTTTGTTTAATGTAGACATTTGTTTGGTGACTGTTACATTTTATGTTTATGTGTATATGTATGTGCATTGTAATTTGTGTATGTGATATGTACATGATTGTACAAAATTATGTACATAATATATTATTTTCAGGTGCGAAGTAGAAGAAGCCGATGATCTTTGAAGAAACGATGAAGAGTCGAAGAAGAAGAAGCCGATGATTTTTGAAGTTTTTGGGTTGATGGGAGGCGAGGGCGAAAGTTGGTTGACGAAATTCATAGGAGACGATATGGATGTGGGAAGAAGACGCTTTGTTCTGAATTATTGGGATCTAGTTTCCGTTGATATGATTTGGAAAAGATTCTGCAAATCTCTATATACAGTTTCCATTTTTTTATTAATAGGTTTTTTGAATTAAGGCAGTTTTCAATTAATGAGATTATGTTAACTGCCATAACTTCTTCCTATAATTCAGCCTTTTATTTTTAATTTATCTTTATTTTTATATTGAAATTAGATAGGGGCCTAGTTAGTATCCAATAAACAAAAACTGCCCTAATAGCTAAATTTTCTCCTCATTTTTTTGGAGAACCAAATTTAGGGAAGAGTCCCCAATTTTTTCCATTATTCTCTATTTTTGAGAATAAAATGGAGAATTTGTTGGATGAAAAAATCTTTAAAATTCTCCAAATATTCTAAAATGGAGAAGCTATTAGATGCTCTTAGAGCATTCAGATTAGACCGAGAAAGCACATATTAACTTCACACTAGTGTTTGAGCTTGTGGTACCCATGAGCTTCTTCTGATAATTTTATGAGAAGAAATTATTTTTCTTTTTCAAAATCAAGTCATATGGCTACCAACCTGAAGTTTATCAAATCTTATTGTTTTTGTCTAGATGGAAGCCCAAATGTGGATCTCTACAAACATCGGAGAATTAATAAGATTTATCAACCTCTTTCTTCTTCATTTTTTTCTTTTTTCTCCACATCAATAAAGCATCTCCCCTTTCCCAACTTATATATATATATATATATATATATATATATATATATATATATATATATATATATATATATAT
>BSUD01000007.1:10517000-10530606 GCA_033239045.1 Fagopyrum esculentum
CAGATTTTCTTTGTGTAAATAAAAATTGGTGTTCATATTTTTATAAGTATGTGTTCATTTTTAAAAGAGTCATTGTTCATATTTTATCAATAAATGTTCATTTTTTTCCAACTAACTATTCATTTTTTAACATTAATTATTCATTTTTTATTTTTTTAAAAACATTTTTTTTAATTTTTTTTTTGAAAATTATACTATCCTTTCAAATCGTGTTAATAAAATATGATGCTCATTTTTTTACAAGTATGTATTCATTTTTTTTACAATTATGGTGTTTATAATATGATGTTCATTTTTTTTTAAATTATATTTTTCTTTAAAATCGTGTTTATAATATTCAGAGATCGATTACATAAAAAATTGTGAAATCAAAGAGAATACAAGACGATTCAGGTTTTGTTTCTTCGAATTTCTACTCTCACTGTTTAGATTTTCATTCTTAAGGTTTATGTTTCATTATGATTGATGTTTGTGTTCGAAATCAAATTTGTTTGAATCATTTTTGTGTTTGATAAGTTTGATTGAGAAAATACATGTATATACATATGTTGAGTTGGTCTAATAGCTCCGATTGAATAATCTATATGCTCCTTTTAGTGTGCACGCAAACTGTTCGGCAAAATGCCTTATAGAAAAATAGTTTATAATATTCACAAGAACAATGAAATAAAAAGTATGAACACTGACGAATAAAAACATGAACAATGACATATAAAAGTATGAAAACCAATGACTTATTTAATTATAACTTTGACACATACATAACATATTATGATCATCTATAAACGTTTTGTGATGAGTTTTTATTTTTATTTTTTGTGGTTATATATTGTAAATGAACATCTATGCATAATAAAATGAACAAAAAAAATAAATAGACATGACACTTTAATGAATAAAAATACTATGAACACCGATGTATAAAAACATGAACAATGACATATAAAAGTATGAACACCGATGACTATTTTGAACGTAAGGGTATTTTTTCAGATTTTAAGTCAATTTACAAAAATGTCATTAATGATGAGCGTGTGAGAGCCATTGATTTAAATTCAATTAATGGCTTACAACCCTCATAATTCCTATCTACAAGCTCTCTCCTCACTTGAACTAAAATCTATCTATATATATATACACATTCGTAACAAAACTAATAATAATTACGAATACGTTCTCATGTATACACGTTAGGAGTGTTCTCATATGATCTTCTCTCTCTCATATATATATATATATATATATATATATATATATATATATATATTACTTAGTTTTAAATTTTTATTCTCAATGAAAATATAGAATAATAAGAGAAAACAAATATTATCTAAAAATTAATACTTTTGGAACAATATCCACACGTGCAGCTTACTAATACATACTTCAGTCATGGTTGTATCGAGGATCTCAATTTCTGCTGACAAAACTAGAAACTGGGTCTCTACTCTCTGGAATCACAGTATTGAGGATATGCACACCGGCAGGGCCCTACTCGAACCTGCAAAAGGCGATTGCGCCATACAGAAAGAATCACAAGCTTTCAAAAGGCACCATGACAAGAAACAGCTCATTGCAGTTCTGTTGGAATGAAGGCAATATAGATATAAATCCTTATATGACATTTAGAAGCAATCGACGAGGAATGAGGGCAGATATCTTGCAAATTGTCAGGCAAGACACGAACTGTTTCGACAGTTTCGTTGTGTCAGAATAGATTTTTGAATCTAGGAGTGAGGGATTACAATGTTGAGCTGGAATCTAAGCTATTTCATTCATGGGGAAGTACATAATGAGTTCAGGTCCTTGCAAGAATCCTACAGTGAGTTAATGATTTAGGTTGGACTAACCTTGCGTAATGTGAAGGATATTCTTCTCGAGTTCCTCTTGATCAGCTTGTCTTTCACGAGATCAACCTGTAAAAAAGGGAGCTTCACTGTCACTGCAACATACTACCTTACGAGATCATTCACGGAGCACCTAAAATATAATTCCTCATGTACACGGTATTCATATCTAGATATCAATATAAATCGGTATCAAGAAATGGGTATAAGATTAATATCCGATATCTTTGTTTGGTATTCATATCTAGATATCAATATAAATCGGTTTCAAGAGAAAGAATAGAAGTGAGATGAAAAATATAAGATACGTGATGCCACTAGTTTTTTTAGTTCATCAAAAAGTGTATCATTGCATCAAATTAATATCCATATACTTATATACCAAACAGTATGTATGAGTTTTTTATGTCAATATCATATCTAGATATTGATACCAAACTAAAACCTTAGTATATGAAATGACAACATAAAGAAGAGATAAATTTTATGAATATTTTTCTTTAGACAAGGGAGTTTCTGATAGGAAGAATGGAAGAGTGAGTAGAAATATAAGATATACCTCTACTTTTTGGATCATATAAAAAAGGATAAAAAGTGTATTAGGAGTATATCTGAATATCAGATTGATTATCCATTTACTTATATGCCAAATACTAGGTAAGATGCTTTTTTATGTTGATACTGATATCTGATATCAAGATATGGATACCAGATAGACCCTTAGAAATATCAAACTACAATACATAGAGAAGATCAAAGAAAGAGATTTTATTTTGTACCTTGTGGTGCGGAATGTAGTGATGCCAAGCATACCGGCCTTCCCCGGATAACACGAGCAATGATTTGGGGGGAAGATATATAGCCTTCCTTACTAAGTGGATAGAATGCTCTACGTTTTCGTCTGTTAGCATATCCACCTTGTTCGTAGGATGCTCTGACTTCCACATTCCATCTTCATATCTTCTGAACTCCATAATACAAGGCCCAGCTAGTGAAAGGCTAAAAATTACATCCTCAAATGCTGAATGAGTGTCAATGTGAGGAGACAAGCCTACCCCGGGAGGATACTCATTAACCTGTCAACAGAATAGACCTTCAGATGTAACTACAGCAATAACAAAAGGATTAATTGTATTTTCAAAAAAAAAAAGGATTAATTGCTCAGATAACTCAAACTTCAAGTGAGTGTACACTGCAAAACGAACTTGTCATAATGTTAACAATATTGTGATTGCCGGTTGGGATGCACATAAAAAGCCCCCAGACTAGAGCCATGTTAGGTCTAGTCACCAGAATTGAAAATCATCTACGAAAAGTACGAGTTTCTGAACTCTCACTACGTGATATGAAGCAAAGCATACCGTTAGTTGGTCCAGCTGTATATTTGCAGCGGCATCAAGATCAGGACAGTTGGAGATTTTTTCAACAACAGGAGAGACAAATGATGGAAGCTTTCCCAAATGACGTCTAGGATCAACGTTTCTTGTCTGATCCGAAGAAAGACAAAAAAGATAAATGCAATTAAGATTCAAGACCAAAAGTAAAAAAAGGTCATGTTGCTTTTATGTACATGGTGAGGCTAAATTTCTTGTCACTTACTTGATAGCAGAACTCAAACCCATAATGTTGAACTCTTCTCTTTGCAAGACCGTTCCACGGCCTAGCATCAACAGCTGCAATTAATTCCTAGAAAAAGCAAATATCAATGATTGCATAGTGTAATTTGCAACAATAACTATACTAAGTAGGGTTCTGACCTGCTCCTGTTCTGCAGTAACAAAGTCGTGGAATAAGTAAATGCCAGGGATGTTCAGCTCTGAGGCAGTTAAAGCCACTTCTAAAGAGTCGTGACCCTTGGCCTAGATGCATATAAATTTATACATCAGTACATAAACCTTTGATGCGGAATCATGCTTCTTGTTAATGCTACTAATCAGTGGTCTTGCTTCTCAGAAAATAAATAAGGAAATCACAATTGAAGAAGAAAGAAGGAAAAAGTGGCCACAGCAGCAGTTCACAATGCGATATGGACATATACTAGAGACACAGACAAACAGTCACCCAGAGACATTCTGGAAGCATACGAGTGGGTTTTGCAGTATACATACACGCCTATATTAACTCTCCGAAGACTACATTTGACGTTACAGAAACTCCAGGACACCCGAAACTCCAAAAAAAACGTTTAGGAAACTTCTTCTTCTCCCTTCCCCCCTTCTCTCATTGTTTTCCTCCTTTTTCTGCTCGACTCTAACCTATCTCATTTCTCCGAAACTAGATAACTAAGAAATACAATGATTGCTTAGCCAAACAAGAATTTGCATACAGATTAAAACATGATCAACACAATAAATAGTATTTTCACTTAATCTATGCACACCTAGAAGGTCCTAGATAACTAAGAAATACAATGATTGCCTAGCCAAACAGCACCCGAGTAACATGGTTGCTATGATAACTTCAATCGGATAAAAGAATGTCAAGATCAAGGGAATTCGTCGCATCAAGTTGTCAACCATAAAATTTCCCAAGTTAACCACAAGAAAAACAATCCTCAGATAACCAATATAGAAAATAATTCACTTCAGGAGCCACATTGAATATGATATATGGAAGAGGACCATTGAGAGGAGAATCAGACAGCATTACAATGCGAGATCATGTAGTCAAGAACAAAGATCATCCTACCAATTCCTCTTTTCAGAAAAATGGTGTGATCCAATGGTATACATTCTCATCATGTAATTCAACTGTGAATACCAACAGCATAGAACCAATCAGCCTATAAAACAACAAAAATTCCAGCATGACCATCAATTTTTCGCATTGATTAGCACACTATAACCCAGACTTTAAACCTCGTCTAAATTTCTCAAACTAAATCAATCAATCGACATTCTAAAACCTTAATTCGTCTCAACACCAAGCAAACAATTCCTAAATCGATGAAAAAAACAGAGAAGGCCACCTAACCGGAGGAGGAGGACGATGAATGGAGTAACGGAGATGCAAAACCCGGCCATTTAGGGCGGAGAAGGGGCGGCCGTCCAATGCACTCAGGGCAGCTTGAGCAGAGGCCTCGTCGGAGAACGAGACGATGACGCGGGTGCCACTATCGTCGGCGGGGTGGACGCCTTTTACTTCCCCGAATGAGGCGAACGCGGATGAGATAGCTTCGAGAGAGAGGCCAACTGCAGGGCCGCAATTGGCAACGAAGAGGTTAGGGCTTGGGCCGCCATGAGAACCCCCTCCTCCTACTGCTCTAGGACGCATGAATTTTGGCGAAACCATTAGTGGAGTTGGAGTTCGGAGTGTTTGCTGTGGAGGATTTGGGGACGCAATAGTGAATATGACGAAACACATACAGGCGTTCCTCAAACCGCATAAACCCACCTTATATTTAGGGCTACGCACATATCCACCTTGAAATCCCCTTCCTCATCAGACCTTTCCCACAAAATCCGACGGCGAGAGCTCTTCGGCGGCACGCCCCCAACGAAATATCTCCTCTGCCACAACACATCCCGGCAACACCCCTTTCACAACCCCGATTATTCTCTATCCCCCTCCTCTGTGTTCTATTTCTGGTGAAGGTATGGCCGGTAATGGTGGACAGAAAGAAGAAAGTGCCAGATCGTAGTGAGAATGATGTATGCACTAGTGGCCATAGACACATGCGATACAAGGAGGAGCAGATAACACCCATCGCTACATTTGGACTGAATGGGCCAATGCCAACCTCTTTCGCTCAGGATAGCTGGTCCTGGAAGCACATCCTCCTCATCAGGGACATGCTTGGCTTGCAATAATTCAACGTCATCCTACCAAACATTTCAGCATTCTCTCATTTTAACCTTGTTTCACAAAAACTATCACTACAAGATGATCAAGTAACACCTATCACTATTCTACGTAGTACAAGAATAGCCAAGAGTCCAAGTTCAGTACTCTACGAAACAATGAATGTTGTATGCATTATGCAAGCAGTAAGCATTTCATTTGTAATGATCATACATCAAGTGCTGAAAAAGTTTGGAGCTAAACTTGAAAGATCCGGGATTAATGATCTTATGCAAACAGTAAGTATTTCATTGGTAAAGATTATAGTTTGATTCTATTAGCGTATATTAATTGTTTTTGTTATGTGTTTCTTAGTCTCTTTGTTTGCATATACTTAATGTAAATGTGTCCATTAGGGCTTGTTTACTCCATTTTTTTTAAGTGATTATGACATCACTAAAAATCTACCGGTATCACTTCTTCTCCACGCCCTTTGTCACCCTCCCTCATCTCCCTCTTAGTATCTCTATAACAACTCTCACTGATATCTCCAAGTATGATTTTTTGTAGTTCTCTCTTTCTATCGTTGCTCAACTCTCGTCTCCGCTGAATATTTTTTATATGAGTCTCCCTATTTTAAACATGTTTCCCTTCTCAGCTGGATTTTTTTTAAGCGAGTCCCCTTTTCTGCTGGATTTTTTTTATGATTCTCCCTTCTATGCTTCTCTACTGAATTTTATTCATATGAGTCTTCCTCCTCTGCTGAATTTTTCGTTTATGAATCTCCCTTCTTTGTTGATATTATTGTAAAAATCTGTTTTCAAAATTGCTACTTTACGGCGCTGAATATTTTGAATCTCCCCATATTCTGATATTGATTTTTTTTTTTTTCATCTTACTAAACACAAGTATCATCTAGATATCAATTCCATACTCATATATCTCATGTTGATATCTGATATACTAATATGAGAACTAGATTACCCTTGTAACTTGTATATATACGTCAGCGACGCCTAATGAAGTTGTGTGGAAAACTTATTTTCATCGTCTTCTCTTCTAAACATCAACAGATTCGATTTGTCCATACAAAGTTGATTCATGATCTACGCAAGCAGTAAGTCTCTTCCAGAATTTCTACTTCTTAGAAGTTAGAAGTTTATCCAAACGGAACAAACAATTACATCGACTCATCATACCAGAAGACACTATTTATCTGAATCATCCTTAACTTTGTATTTAAAGTATCCCAACAAATGCAATGTTTATAAAACTCAAGTTCCTTTCCTTTGAATCGAGCATTTCTGCAAAAGTTGCTGCTAACCAGGAAATTAAAGCTGTATGACTGAAAACAAAACATAAATATAATTGTTTAGTTGAATGATGTTTATGTAATCAAAATGCAGTTATAAGTCATGAATATAATGGTTTAGTTAGTGGATGGTTCATCGGTTTTCATAGATCTCTGGTCTTTCTATATACTATGGCGGTTAATAAACGTATCAGCAAAAACCTTTATTCAGCAAAAACCTTAATTATAACTATGCGTTTGGTCTACGTAGTTTGAGTCGATGGGAAGCAAATAGGAACCGATGAACTAGATTTCCGGGAAGCGTGATTATAGTTATTATTAAAAACACACTTCAATTACGCACCCATAAGTGTAGTTGAAATGTTTTTTAATAATAACTACAACTACGTATATGGAATGCGTACTTGGTCGGCTTCGGATAGGCTCCAACTACGCATATAGTATGCGTACTTAAAATTAAGATGTAAAAACCAAACTACCGACCTAAATTGCGTAATTGTTAACTTGTTCTTATATCCGTTCCAGGGTTAAATGACGTGGAGGACACACGTGCAGTGAACCTCCCCACAAGCTCGTCCGCCCGATCAAGAAGGATAACACTTGGCGGTAACTTTTAATTTTAAGTAAACAACAACTTTTGTAAGGATTTCTGGTGAGACAATAGCATACGTCTACGTTATTGACCTATCGCATATTAACAACTTACATAATGTACAATATGAAAGCTCTTTCGGTGACTAGGACGAAGTTTACGTTAGTTACCGTAAGGCCAATCAGTCACAATAAGCACTAAATAAGATCTAGATGGTAAATCATGTCGTACTAATCAAATTTGGAAAAAGTAATAAATGATAGGAATGTACATAATTACTGTATTGTTAACCACCTAATTAATCAATGTCGGTTACTTTACGTACAGTGTGTTAGGTGAATCTTGCATGTGCTATGGGACCCATATGACTCCAAATAATTGCAAACCCTTCACGACAATTACCTCGTATGTCATTTGTCAAACGGTAATCGTAGAGGTTTACGTAAATATAGCTGTTAAAATTATGTGTTGTTGAACAACGATAATGAAATGTTATACATAATATTGATACCACTATCGAGATTGTTATTCGTACCACCTTAAACATGCTATTCATCCCACGACTACGTGTACGCAATGTGTAGTCGTAACAACAGACTCATTTCGTTCAAAAATAAAGGAAAATAGCTACGACTACGCTTGGTGCATGCGTAACCATACTACGCGTACGCCAAGCGTAGTCGTAGAGTGTATGTGTAGTAGTCCACAACACACATTTGCTTCGAAAAATTAAGAAAAACTTACTACGCCTACGCCTACGCAACGCGTAGGCGTAATAAGGATACAAATAGCATGACTATGGTGGTACGAATAGCAGGAACCTACAACTATTTATATTTTCTTTTCTTTTTTTTAACCGTTTTTATTCAACTTTTTTTCATTTTAATCATCTAACAAAACGGACATTAAAAAATTATTCCAATAGTAATTTTCAAAAAGCAGTGGTAGTACTAGTTTAAGCTCAAAAAATCTTTATCCCAAAATTTAAAAACAAAGATAAATCTAAATTTAGGCTTAAGGTGTGTTTGCTTGGAGATTAAATGAGGTTCATTTAGATTAAATTTAGGAGATTAAATTTGTGTAAGTGTTTGGATGAAGGTGAAGATTATGCAAAAAAAAATTATATAAGGGATTAATTGAGATTAAAAAAGGTAAAAAAATAACCTTATATTACCAAGATAGATTAATTTTCAAATTAGGATTTCACTAAAGTCCCCTATTTAAGGTTAAAATAAGGGTAAATTTGTAAATCAATATCAATTAAACCTATTAAAAAAATCTTCAACCAAACAATTTCACGTAAATTATTTTATATCAAATTCCCTAATAAATCCCATATAAAATTTAACCCCATTTAAATTCCATCTATATTAATCTTCAAAATAGCCTCCATCTCTTACCAAACACACCCTAACTTATGTGAGTTAGCAGAAATTTGTGAGACTATTTTCCAAAAAAATTTTATCTTTACTCATTACCTCTATTCCCCATCTAATTTGATTTTGCAAGTTTAAATAAAAGAAGGAAAAATAAATCTAAACTCATAGTTTGTTGTTATTAGTTTGTTTTTATACGTTATTTTCTTATTCTTCAATTTTTTTGTGATTAATTTTATTTAACAATTATTAAATCAAAAGACAAATGAAATTCATTCGTATATAAATCCTACTAGTGTTGTTTTTGTTGTTATTATTCGGTTTCATATCATCTTTCGATTCTTTCCTGTCAATAACTCATTCAACTTTTTAATGATTAATTTTAACAATTATTAATCTTCAAAATAACCTCCATCTCTTACCAAACACACCCTAACCTATGTGAGTTAGCAGAAATTTGTGAGACTATTTTTCAAAATTTTTTTATCTTTACTCATTACCTCTATTCCCCATCTAATTTGATTTTGCAAGTTTAAATAAAAGAAGGAAAAATAAATCTAAACTCATAGTTTGTTGTTATTAGTTTGTTTTTATACGTTATTTTCTTATTCTTCAATTTTTTTGTGATTAATTATTTAACAATTATTAAATCAAAAGACAAATGAAATTCATTCGTATATAAATCCTACTAGTGTTGTTTTTGTTGTTATTAGTCGGTTTCATATCATCTTTCGACTCTTTCCTGTCAATAACTCATTCAACTTTTTAATGATTAATTTTAATAATTCTATGGTTAATAAAATAAATAATATGTATATATATATATACTGAATTATTTACTAAATATACACTTCTACCAAAATATAAATATGAATGTACATAATATAAACAAAATATATTTTAAAACTAACTTATTATGACCTTTTTCAGTTTGTTTCTAAACCAACTAATGCTTTTTATTCAAAAAAATCTTCAATAAATCACCATTTTTATTAAATTTTATAATTTATACAATTAGACCTCTACTTACATTTTCAATTATTAAAGTGCCAGCTACATATATACTCACGGTTGCTTATAAAAACAAACAACCTCTTCATGTGATATTTAGACAAGCTCATTATTATCCACAAAACATGGCTTCCATAAAAACATGTCTTCTCCTTCCTTTTCTCATTCTTCTATCTTTCCTATCACTCCGAACAGTTCACTGCAACAAGCTCTCGTCGAGCTTCTACTCCTCGACATGCCCGAATGCCCTCTCGATAATCGAGAAGGGAATCGAGGCTGCAATCAATAACGAAACTCGTGTTGGGGCCTCCCTTCTCCGTCTACATTTCCATGATTGTTTTGTCAATGTAAGTTATTTTTTCCGGAGTTTTCAAATATATATATATATTTTTTTGGGTATTAATGTACGTTGGATTAGGGTTGCGATGCCTCGGTTTTACTTGATGATAATTCGACGTTCACCGGAGAAAAAACGGCGTTACCTAACAATGGGTCGATTCGAGGTTTCGAAGTGGTGGATCATATTAAGGCTAGTCTTGAGAAAGCTTGCCCTGGGGTCGTCTCTTGTGCGGATATTCTTGCGGTCGCAGCTCGCGACTCTACCGTTTACGTAAGTTGAGATTTTATTTGTTAATTTGAATCGAATTGGGTAAATGAATTATTTCTTAATTACTATGAGGGGAAATATAAGGTTACGTTTGATTTTAACTCCGGAATTGAAAACGGAATGAAAATGAATTCAATCAATACGTATACCCTTGTTCATTAAAAGTTTTGGAATCATTCCTTGTATTTTGTAGTAATTGGAGGAGAGTTTGATTATTTTTGATACCCTAGGGTAACAAAACATGAGGAACCAAATGCATTTTTCATTAAATCATAAGGAATGATTCCATAAAATTTCATGAATATAGATATACAAATGGACTAAATTCGTTTCCATTCCGTTTCCGTTTTCGGAGTTTGAACCAAACGGCCCCTAAGTCCATAACTAATCCTATCGTTAAAATTAAAATTTATGATTGTATTTTTAGTCTATCAATGGGTATATTATTTGAAGCATTTCTAACCACACAAAAATAATTATAAAAAATATGCTTATTATCTTGAATCGGGTTCTTATGAACAAATCAAAGAAACTTTATTTGTAACTCTCCAATCGAACGTTGTGTTGCTGTCGGAAAATAGATTTATTGTAATTTCTTTTTATAGAAAATAAAAATACTTTTAAGTTGTTCATTAATATTCTAAACAAATGCGTGACAACTACGTTTTCGATCTACAACTCAAGCTTACAATATTTATTAAAGATTGTGACAAAATAACATATTATTTATTAATGATTGTATTTGTGACAAAATAATTCTTATTCCTTTCTATTTCAAAATATGAAAACAAAGGTAATATTACCCCTTTTGTAAGGGACAAATAACACGTTCTCACTTCTTATATACATTTTGATATTAACATTAAAAAAATATGGTATATGACAAAAAAAAAAAGAAGAAATGAATTAGGACTTTTTTAATTATATAAAAAATAAATATAAATATAAAAGTACGTGTTACGATATACAATCATGTACTTTTTAAAAATATTTTACGGTGTTTGTTTTAATATATACTTTAAATTACTTTATAATATTCATTTTTTTAAAAATACCTATAAAATAAGTATATTAAACTATTTATTCATCATAAATGGGCACTCTAATTTTATATATTTTTTATTTCCTACAAGAAACAAAAGAATTTATTCGTTAAAAATAGTTTAATATACATTATCACATACATAAACGACAAGCTCTTGGATCCACCACCATGTGTATCCATAATACATTGTCTAGTGAATTATTAAACTTTACCTTTCTTTTTACCTTTTTTACCTCCTTCCATCAAATCCATGAACATACAAATTATTCTAGGTGAACTTCGGTCATAAAAAACCGTGTGAAATTACCACTTTAATAATTAAAAAGATAAAGATCGACAAGTAAAATTTATAAAACATAATGATTATCGATAAAGATATCTCATAATATAGAGCCAAACATATCCTACAAGTAAGAACACGATTTGATCAACTAGGGTCCATTACTCTTTGATGTCTTGTTTAATACTTTTAATATTCTCTCGTTATTTGTTGAAAAGATTGGCATATATATGTGTAAAAAAGTTTAATAGAAATATCAAATTATAATTATTCAAGATATTATTATTGTTGTTGTTGTTATTATTATAAATATAATATTAATA
This sequence comes from Fagopyrum esculentum, assembly GCA_033239045.1. NCBI lineage: Eukaryota > Viridiplantae > Streptophyta > Magnoliopsida > Caryophyllales > Polygonaceae > Fagopyrum > Fagopyrum esculentum. The sequence continues at coordinate 10,529,174 of BSUD01000007.1, forward strand.
AAAAAAATGTTTTTTTGTGTGGGGGAAATGAATGCTTATTTGTGCATACTTAATATTCAAGAACAATAAATAATTTAAATGTATTAGATCACTACATATAAGTTACGAAAATTAAACTAATTGTAAATAATGTATACGAATATAGCTTAATATAATTGTCATCTGTGTAGATAAAATATAGTAATATTTTAGTATATCATTTCATAAATTATTCTAACAAAGCAAAGAGAAAAGCGAGATGGAGTTTGACTAAGAAAACTAAACTCAATCAGTGAGTTTTGAAAATACATTAAATTTATTCTAATTAAGTAATTATATTAAATCTATTTATTTCCTTATCATCAAGACCGATTTTATGTCTCATCACTTTCGTCCTGTCTTAATAAATATATTTTATTACAAGTTTAGTTCCTGTCGATACAATTTTGTCAATCGCAAACTATAGTTTTATGATTCTTTTGAGAAAAAATATATTAAAAATGAAATAGTTGGGAGGGCCCACATGGGAGGTAAAGCTTGGAAGAAGAGACTCTCTGTCGGCAAACAGGACGGCGGCGAACACATTCATTCCGCCTCCGACCTCCAACCTCACCGCCTTGACTTCAAGCTTCGCCCTTCAGGGCCTCTCCTTCAAGGATATGGTTGCCCTTTCCGGTAAACTCTATATAATAATTTTTTTACTCTATTAATAAAATTTAATATCTACTTAATTTATAGCTAAAACGGGTGTTTTGCAGGATCACATACAATAGGATTTGCAAGGTGCACTTCTTTCCGGGCAAGAATTTACAATGACACCAATATCAACTCCTCATTTGCCAAGTCGTTGCAAAGCATTTGCCCAATAAATGGAAACGACACCGTTTTAGAAGGTCTTGATCTACAAACAAAGTTCCACTTTGACAATAAGTACTACGGCAACTTATTAAGCAAGAAGGGGCTTCTTCATTCGGATCAAGAGCTCTATAACGGAAATAGAGCCGATTACTTAGTCAAGAGATTTGCGAAGAATCCTTCAAAGTTTTATAAAGATTTCGCCAAGGCGATGATCAGGATGGGTAATATTAGTCCTCTTACGGGTACACACGGAGAGATCCGAACCAATTGTCGGGTAGCTAATTAGAAGCAAAGGTTAATAATTTACCATAATGAGGTTTCATTATCATTGTGCTAAATATGACTGATTAAGACAATGTATTACCTTTGTCATGAAAATTTATGTATATGTATGCTTCATATGAACATTGGTAATGAATATTGATATAATCTCTAATAATAGTTTTAAGGAACAAATGAATCATGTGACTCAAGTGACTGATTTGATGTACCGATATTTCAATGCTAAGTATGTCACAACTCACAAGAAGTCCCTTTAAAAAGTAAACTATGGGTATCAATAATATCATACAACTATGCAAGTGACCTTTTTTTTT